>ML685784.1:18662404-18696627 GCA_007922175.1 Pelusios castaneus
GTCTGCTGGCCCTCCCTGCCCCCCACCTCTGTCTGTCTGCTGGCCCGCCCTGCCCCCCACCTCTGTCTGTCTGCTGCCCCCAGCTCTGAGCAGGTCAGTGCCCAGCCAGGAGCCGCAGCTGTGACATTGACACGCTGGTCCCACTCTCCCCGCTCACCTCTTCTCTGGCTCCAGCCCCGCAGGGGCTCCGAGCTGGAGCCGGGGAACAGTCACCAAACACCCAAGACTGTCGCTTTCGTGGCTGAGAGGCTCCTGGCTGTGAAATTGAGCCCCTGGCTGGGCTTAGGTCACAGTCCAGGCAGGGGAACAGCCAGGGGTTTCCAGCTGTGAGCCTAGCATGATACTGACAGCTGGGGCTGTTAGCCCCAGGGTGTGGGGGAGCTCCCACTGTGAGCCCCATGCCCAGCTGACCTCAACAGACAATATAAGTAATGCAATGTCTACACAGATACTTCCTCGTCCCAGCTACCGTGACCTAAGTCCTATGCCTCTTTGGGAGATGGAGGTATTAAGTGAACAGAGTCGGTGACTTACATCAGGGGACACCCTAATAAAGTAGACACTTAGAGCTAAAATAGAGAGACAAAAGTCAGCTTTTGTCACAAAACAGTGATGGGGTGCAGACTAAAATGTGCCTCCCACCAAAGTACTGTATCTCCCCTTCTATGCCACATCGTAAAACCTCCTCAAGAAGAGGAATAGGGCTGATGACAGCCTCGTTAGGATGATGCAGTGTGAATGTAAATACTGTGTCCCTTACATAAGCTGTGGGACTGTCATTCTTGTCAGTTTCACTGCTCTGCCAGAGTGGTAAAATTGATAAGAAAGCCCCCCTGGGAGCTGAGCTGCTGGTCAGGAGCCAGGGCAGCCTTGTCACTTTCATAGGGGGAATGAGTGGATCAGCCCTGAAGTCGACAAGGCAGCCCAGTTCATTGTGAGGAGTGAGTGGATGAGGGGGCAAGAAGCTGGGGAGCTGGACCCCATTTGCTAAGCGAGAAGCCGTGGCAAGCTTCTCCCTGGGAACAGGAAGGGGGGATGCCCCATGCAGCCTCCTCCGGCTCCAACAGAGAACAGGGAGGGGAGGGGCAATCTACCAGGACAGGAGCCTGTGACAGAGACTTGAGCAACCCAGACTCTCAGCCCTTCACACTGCACTCCCATCACCCCGAGGATGGTAGTGTGGACATCAGCCACTGCAGTAATTACTGTGATTGTCCTACGTTAAGCAATCTATTTTTCTAGTATAGACAAAGCCTTAGAGTTAGGCTGTGTGAGCTGCTGTAGATGGGGTCTAAAGGAAGGGGCTGTGGGACAGGGCTTGGCCAGCTGTAAGTTCAAGTTTCTTCTCACTGATGTTTATTTTTCTCTGCAGATCACAACATTTACTATCAGTCAGGGCTTCACCACCCCCCTTCCATCCCTCCCGCCCCCGACCCAGAAGGCAAGCCATTACAATGCCTCCATTTTGTAAAGACAGTTAAAAAAGGTAGCATACGATCACTTCAGTACCGGAGCTGCAGTCCTGGTCTCTAATAAGACAATGCCCAAAGTTGTCTGCTTAGTCACACTGCCTTTAAGGAATGCCTGTTTCTAGGGACCAGGCTCGAATTAAAGGGTCTTGGGGTCCCAGGCTGCCCCACCACTGGGCTGGTTCTGGGTGGAGTGGGGGTGCCCAGGGGCAGGCCAGCCGTTTCCTCTGCTCTGTTCCGGGGGCAGGGCCTCAGCCTCGCATTGGAGGCCATGCCAAGCACCAGCTGGGCTCGGCCCAGCCCGACCCCTGGAATGGAGCAGAGCAAACAGGGCTGGCCTGCCCCACACCTGGGGGCAGAAGCGCCTCTGGCCCAGGGCCCTACTCCCCCACCCCCAGTGCCGGCAGAGCATGGGCTCTCTGCTCCCCCCTTCCCCCAGTGTTGTGGAGGTTTAGTGGGGTAGATATGGCAGGGGCCATAGGGGCTGGAGTCAGGCCCGGGGCTCCAGCCACTATAGCCTTGCATTAATCCAGGCCTGCTAGGGACATATGTAACACAGTGTAACACGAGTGGTTTGCTGAAGCTATTACAGTATAAGGCCAGGCTCCTGCGCAGGCTTAAAATCTCCACTCGGAAGAGATGAGATAAGGGTCTCTGCCCAGAGACCAGTGGCAGCTAGAGAGCAGAGACCTCTCTGGGCGCTCCTGAAATAGACCGCAGAGAGGGTACTACTAGTATAGTTACCCTGAAACTATTCTATTCTAACCACTAGACAACCACTATTCTAACCACTAGAAAACACTCTGCTCCTAGAGTTAGGAAGCTTGAGATGCAATATTGAGCTGTAGCCTACTGACAACATGGGACATATGGCCTCTTCTAGAAACTGGTCCACACATAAAATGACATCCTAATTCTGCAACCATCTCCACTTTTAGTCCAAGTGGCAAAGGTCTGTGCTGCGGATTTGAAGATTCTGGGTTCACACCTTACTTAGGACTCAGGTAGGGAAAAACAGCATGTACTCATGTAATTAAATAACTATCTACAATTCAGGGGTGTCAAACTCATTTGCTGTGGTGGGCCAGATTTGACTTACATGTACTTCAAGTGGGCCGTACATACCATAAATCAAAATACTACGGCACTCTTGTGGAGTGCTGTGTGTGCAAGACTGCGCTCTGTGAGACCTCTCTCTCTCTTTCTGGAAGAGAGTGCGGTCTCGTGGAGCACAGTCTTGCGTACCCAGTGCTCCGTGATGTCATGAGATCTGATACGCTCATGGCATTGCGTGGTGCTGGGTATGCAAGACCTCTTTCTCTCGTCTCTCTCGCTCTCTTTCTCTCTCTCTCCCTTTCTGGCTTTGTCTAAATTTACGAAGTTAAGTCGACTTAAATTGGCTACACTTTAAGTCGACTTTGTTAAGTCGACAACAGCAGAGAGCCGTTATATTGGCTTTAAGTCGACTTAATAAAGTCATTTTAGCATTAATCCCCATCTATACTGGCCTTGAGTCAACTTAAGGAGTCAATTTAAGGCTTAAGTCGACCTAAAAGGAGGTGTTATTAAGTCAACTTAAGAAAAGCCCAGTGTGGACGCAGCTTTGTTTAGGTTGACTTAAGCATCCTTAAGTCGACCTAACTTGCCAATGTATACGCACCCTCTGTTAGGGAGAGAGTGTGGTCCCATAGAACACAGTCACCAGCTGGCTGGAAGAGGTTCACGGCCACATCTGGGCCATGGGCCACATGTTTGACACCCCATTGTAAACTTATCAGGAAACTTTGTATTATTGGCAGTTTCACCACAGAAGCCAAGACCTTTATCAACCACGGAGATTGAACTGCACCCATTTCCTGAAAAAGAAAAAAAAAAGGATTCCTGTGGCAGTTTTAAAGACGAACAAATTTATTTATTGCATAAGCTTTCATTGGCATAATCCCACTTCCTCAGAGGCACGAAATGGAACCTGCAGTGTGTTAGGTCTCTATACACATGCAGAGAAGAGTGAGTCACAAGGTCAATTCAAACCGTTCCGGAGGGGTAGTCTGTTGGTCTATTTCAGCAAACCAAACAAGTTGTTTTAAATCAAACAGTGTGGATGTGAGCCTTTAACAATAGATGAGAAGGTGAGACTGATAAAGAGGGGAGACTACCTTTTGCAGTGAGCTAGCCATTCTAAGCCCGTTATCAGACCCTGTGTGATGGGGCCAACTTTGCATATGATTTTCAGCTTGGCAGTTTCATGCAGAAGTCTGTTTTTAAAGTTGTGGTTTTGGGTTTGTTTCTTTGTTTGTTTGTTTTGCCAAAGTACTGTAACTTTCATGTCTGTTACAGAATGTCCAGAGAGACTGAAGTGCTCCCCTACTGGTTTTTTAATGTTACCATTCTTGATGTCAGATTTGTGTCCATTTATTATTTTGTGTGCACAGACAGTCCAGTTTGGCCAACATATAGTGTAGAGGGGCATTGTTGGCAAATGATGGCTTAGATCCCACTGGTGGATATGCAGGTGAATGAGCTCTTGATAGAGTGGCTAAGTTCATTATGTCCTACGATGTTGTCACTTGAGTAGGTAAGTGGGCAGAGTTGGCAGTGGGATTTGTTGCAGAGATAGATACCTGGCTTAGTGTTTCAGTTGTATTGTGTGTAGCTGCTGGATGAGTATCTGCCTAAGGTTGAGGGGCTGTCTGTAAGTGAGGATTGGCCTATCTCCCAAGGCTTGAGAGAGTGAGGGATTGTTTGGCAATCACCTACAGCCCCCAAGTCAATTTGGCTCTGTCAATTTGTTTTTAAACTTCCCCAGGTGGGTAACAGAGTTTTAAGAATGCTTGATGGAGATCCTGAAGGTGTCTGTCTCTGTCTGAAGGATAGAGCAAATGAGGTTGTAGAGCAGTGTATGTGGGAAACCTCCTCTATAGCTGCATTGTAAACTGAGGATCGACAAGTGACCAAATCAGCACCTTCCACTAGTAATAAATCCACATAGCTTTTGCAAACTGTAAAAAGATTATAGGCAATTTATTTGCAGATATTCAAATTAACTCATTAAATAGTTTGCATATAATGACAAACATGAAGCTGCACAAAAAATGGCAACTCTGCAACATTCTAATTTTACATTTTGTTTATCTAACCACCCAAGATAAGAGAAAAGAGGACACAGATTTATATGTTCTATGTTTTTACACACCTGATGGGATATGAGGAAGATGGCAATAGATTACACATATGTAGTTTAACTTCTTTTCTTCTCCTTATCTATCTGGCCCCACGACTAAATCCACATATTAGACAAAGAAATATATAGTTATATGGCACCATCTGGTGGTTCAAGATGCACTTTACAGAGTCATAGAGATGGAAAGAGCCTGCTGCCATGGTCCATTCTCTGCCTGTACAAGATTTTCCCTTAGTTTTTTTTTTCTTTTCCCTTTCTCTCCTACTGTTTATTATTCTCACTAGTTGCATCATTTTTCATGTTTGATTGTAAGCTCTTTGGGGCAGAGACTTTCTACGTGCGTGTGTTTTACATGACCTACCACAAGATGTTCCTGATCTTAATTACGGCCTTTTTTGTGCTCACATAGTAATAACAGTAATGCTCATAATATTATTGCTCATAATAGGTGTACGCTAGCTGAATAAATACACTATGCCATTTTAATATATTAAAAATTTATTTGTTAAAACTAAAGATTCAATACAACATGAAGTACCAGTGTACTGCAGCATGAAAAAATAAACTTTATAGCATTGTTTTTCTGCATTACAAATATTTTGAATATGTATTGGGTTCCATCATGAGACTGTTGATATGAGTAAGAACTGCAAGATTGACGCCTATAGCATTTGATGTGGCTCTTAAATCCTCAGTTGCTAAAATGCTATGGGTCAGAAACTTAGCTGATGGGTCTCAGTTTGTTCACGCCAGTTCATGATCAGTTCCTATCCATCAAATCTCTAAGGCTATGTCTACACTTGCTAAAATTAGTTCGAATTAGTTAGTTCGAACTAACTAATTTGAACTAATTTTAGTTAGTTCGAATTAGCTTAATTCAAACTAGAAAAAGTTGGTTCGAACTAAGCAAGTGCCATGAATGGCACTTGCTTAGTTTGAATTAGCGATCCCCATTCATTTCAATGGCCGGTTAGTTCGAACTAAGAAATTAGTTCGAATTAACATGGCCACATTGGCTATTTTGAACTAGTTAGTTCGAATTAAAGCCTTACTTCTGAAGCCCTATTCGAACTTATTAGTTCAAAGTCCTTAATTCGAACTAACTAAAGCCTAGTGTAGCCATGGCTTTAGTTAGTTCGAATTAAGCCTCCCTAATTCGAACTAACTTGCCAGTGTAGACATAGCCTAAGATTTTTAAGTACTATTTGATATTTCTATTGTGGTAGCTCCTAAAGCCCTTTTGTGCTAACTGCTGTCCAAACGCAGAATTAATAACATTCCATGCCCCAGAAAGCTTAACAAACTAAATGACAAGATATGACAAGCACTCTGAGACAAATGTGTGCAATTCTTAGCAAGATTCATTAGTACCTGCACAAGACGGAAGTAATAATTGTTTTCTATTTACATTCTAATATATAAGCAATTTATTATAAAATGAAGTATGGGACAAATGAAGGGTCCGATTCCATAGAACTGGATCCAAAGTCTGTACCTATTTTATGTACTGGTACTCTTTTATTACATCCTTCAGCTCTGAGGGCTACTGTTATTATTTGTATATTTTCACGGGTGTATATTGTGCTCTACCGATGGATACATCTCTGCTCCAAGAAGCTTACAGTCTAAGGGCTCCTAGACACAGTGTTGGACATAATGTCTGCTACCATTGAGAACATAGCCTCCTCATTACAGTAAGCGATGTGTCTGGTATGTGGACTAATTGGAGTGAGTCCAATGGAGGGCAACGGAAATCATTAGCAGACTGGGACATTTAAGAGAAGAGGCTGAGGAAACTGGGTTTATTTAGTCTGCAGAAGAGAAGAGTAAGGGGGGATTTGATGGAAGCCTTTAACAACCTGAAAGGGGATTCCAAAGAGGATGAAACTAGGCTGTTCTCAGTGGCGACAGATGACAAAATAAGGAGCAATGTTATCAAGTTGCAGTGGGGGAGGTCTAGGTTGTATAGTAGGAAAATCTTTTCCACTAGGAGGGTGGTGAAGCAGTGGAATGGGTTACCTAGAGAGGTGGGGAAATCTCCATCCTCAGAGATTTGTAAGGCCTGGCTTGACAAAGCCCTGACTGGCGTGATTTAGTCGGGAATGATTCTGCTTTGAGCACAGAGTTGGATTAGATGACTTTCTAAGGTCCTTTCCAAGCCTAATCTTCTATGACTTTATGTATCCAGTGTTTGCAGGATTGGGCTTGAAGTTTGAGTTTATACTGCAAGGAATGACCAAACGAAAGTTAGGGGCCTGGTGAACAAGGATTACAATAGTGAAAGGTGATACATTCATTGTTACACGGGCATCTTGAAAATTCCTCATTGGATTTAATTATTTTAATACATCCAAATGGAGCAATAATTCAATTACTGAAGGTAGAGACTTTAGGTTACAGTAGACAACCGATTGTACACAAGTGGCATCCTAACCAGCAGTCAAGAAATCTACGCACTTTGCTAGACATACTGTTTAAAATAGCCTGAGCCTGATTCTCCTCTAAATAGAAGCTGCAGATGCTCCGCACTTCTAAAGTCAGTCTACTTTTCTTTAGGAGCCTAAATATGGCTTTAGGCCCCCTAGGTTACAAAATGTTGGCTTTACTCTTTTGTCAGCTTTGATTTACTGTTACCCAACATTGTGCTTCATTCCAGCAAAGCAATAAAAAAGTTGGATTCTATTTTCAGGATTAATTGATAGAAATTATTTTAGAAATAAAGAGACGTTTCGCCTTATCAGGTTAAAAAGTACATTAAAAGGGGGCCCATTTTGACTGGCATATCATAAGTAACACAAATAAATACGACACTGTAATCTGTCTTTTTTTAGTAGACTCTATAGTTAAAGTGAATAAAGAAGCTGAATTATTTAATAGTCACAGCATTACTCAAGCTTTTCAGCTGTACTACAAGAAAAATATGGAGTTTTGTGGATCCTCTCAATGTATTGTTTTTATTATTAATTATTATTCATTATTACCATTATGTAAAGCAATTTTCCTTTACTTTAGGCTTCCCTGCCTGAAATAAACTACAAATCCTGGACTGTTAGTTGCTCATGTGGTCTATTTTTATCTGGGAAATATTTAAAATACTGTTGCTAAGTATGCTAATATCCAAAACAGATAACATGGCTCTGCTTGAATTCTTGGTGCTGAGCCATATATTCAAAATCCAACCAGAATGATATTTACCCTTTGAAAGGGTGGCATGTTCACTATAAATCATTAAAACTAGTTTTCCCTCATTTCCCCCCATCTTCAGGGATGCATTCTCACAAATACAATTTTATCCTGTTTGAGGATGGCCATAAAAGTGAGAAACAGTAATAATATAGGCATCTGAACAATCATTTGCCATTTCCCTTTTCTCCTTGAGCACCTTCAATTTTTTAAATTATTTTTTTACAGAGGCTTACAGATCTTTCTGCTATGCCTGCTTCCAGCCTGTCTGCATCCCACCTGTAAAGCTGACTTTTCCACAGGCAGCATTACTGGTTGGATTTAGCAACTGTGGCTTCCTCTGGTGCCAGTTTTAGCACAATGGGGGATAAGCAGACCAGAAGCAGTGAGGGCAGAAAAAGAGTTTGTAGACAATACTGCGCTATCACATTTTTGTCATTTTAAGGCATAGGGAGATGAAATTCTCCACTGCGTTGGCTAAACTGGCATACCTGATCGGTGTAACAAACTAGTTATGAGATCAGCGTAGTCCCAGAACAATGATCACTGATCACCAGGGTAGATTAATGTTTAGCATCTTCTCTTAAATCCAATATCAGAAACATAAGACTCAATGCTTTTAAAGTACAGGTTATGAACTCAGGTTGTTCATTTGTTACCTTAACCTTATGATTCTGGACTCTCCAAACTGCTCTTCCAAACTTCTGACTCCTGGCTTTTCTGAAAGTTGTACCTCTAGTCTCTAATGACAAGAAGCACTATTCTGGCACAATTCATTTCCACTCTTTCTTTTTTTGTGTTTCTCACACTCATTTTTCTGTCTTCAAAATCACTGGGAAAGAATCCAGAATAGAAATAAAGGCCACAAGGCTGTGGCAGGGATGATACAATCAAGGCCTCAAAAAGTTTTAAGTATATTGTTCAATTCACCAGTATCCAAAACCATTCTCAGATTTTAAAGTTTGGTTATTTCAAGTTAGATTACTTCAAGAACTTAATGCATGTCCTATGAACAGAGCAGCAACATTAGTGAACACTGTTTAGACATCAACAAAAAAATGGATTTGTGGGGCTCTGCCATCTTAGTCTCCAAGACTCCAAATCCTGTAAGTTACAAGTTTGGGTGACCCCAGTATCTATGCAGAGTCCCACTGGCATCAAGGGGGTCCATGTGGGCACATTTGGGCATGGTTCTATTTGTAGGATTGGGTGCAAAATAACTGGTAAGCAGCAAGGCGTTACACTAAATTATAAAAGGATCCAAGCACAGTCCAAATAAAATGATTTTGTGTTATTGGGAGAACGAGCTCTGGTAATTCTGTTTGTTTCTCACTGGCCAAAGACATACGGATCCAGATAAGTGATGTGTATATGCTGGCAAGCCTAGATTTAGTAAGGAGGGAAGAGCGAAATATATTAATTAAACAATACTAAAAATTACACCAAGAACTTGTCTGCTGTTACTTCTCTATAAAACACAAGGGACAATGGTTGTAGAGCAACATTTGCAACCTAATTTTGAACAAGGTGGGCTATAAAGTAACTGGCACACTCGATGGCTGAAATGCAGTTTTTTCTTCCTAGGCCTCAGTAAACCTGAAAGTACGGTCGAATCTTTGCTTGAAATCGTCAGGTGCTTTTATCTCTGGGTAGAGGTCCTTTTCATATCAGTTAATTCGAGGATTCTCCAAGTAGGATCTGCAGCTACGTAGCCACAGTTCTGTTTCTGAAATGAGCTCAGCCAAGGGAGATATAGATCAGATCACAAACCCACCCGTCCTCCTGCTCTTCCTAGAAAAAGAAGGGAAGGAAAAGCAGGTGCAAGAGACTATCTTGACATCAGCACCATCCCCTGTGTGTCTCTTTCCAATGAGGAACGAGATGGAAGCATTGGAAGGGCCAGTTTGTTTCCTCTCAGTGTACGGAAACTTGTTTCAGGATCCTCGATCTACAATGAGCTAAGCATTAGAGCTGCTGCAGAAACAGAAAGTAGAAATAAGGCACAGAATCAGGGATGGGACTTGAAGGGAGAGAAGTTAGAAGGGAGAAGAATCTCAAAGGGCTTTATAAGCTGTTAGAGACGAGCTCCCCAGCTGGTGTAAATTAATGTAACATTATTCATTCAGTGAAGCTAAACTAATGTACAGCACCTCAAGGACTCAGCCCTGCATCTCCGTGTCTAAGTCCAGCATACATGAGAATCATTTCATTTATCACTGAAACACAATGAAGACTCAGCAATTGTTTAACAGCTTCAACTATTCAGTAGTTTAGGGCGTAGAATGAAGAGTACTTTGTCCAAATGAAACCAAAATGGAAGCGAATTAGATATACTGAAATCTGATCAGGATACTAGGGTGAAAATCCATTTCTGGTAAAAAGCTCCATGGAAGCTCTTCAGCACAAATAGACAATATTTTGGCTGTATAGATCACTCTATAGACAGCACCCTCAACAGCATGTTAATATAATGAAAAGTTAAAGTCAGGATTCCTACCTGCTGACTCACCCAAACCACTTCCTGATTTTTCATTGAAGTTCCCATTCTAATACTCAGCAAGTCTAATCAGGATTAGCTCATAAGATTTGACAGATTCGCAGCTGAGCTGGTGAGTCTGGTGCTATCTGAACTAATAGTTCACTCTTCCTCTGGAGTATTTTTTTTCCCTTACTCTACAATTCTTGATGACTTTTTCTATGGGAAACAAACAAGGAGTCCTGTGACACTTTTAAAGACTAACAAATTTATTTATCACATGAGCTTGTTTGTTTTGCTGAAATAGACTAATATGGCTACCCCTCTGAAACCTCTATGTGCATTCTACTTACCGATTCTACTCTTCCAATAATTAGTACTCTGCTAATAATACAAACTATGTGCATCCTACTTACCAATTCATTCTTTCAATGATTTCCTGCAAGAAAATGTCAAAAGTAGTTTGTATTAGTTTGTATGTCCAATTCCAACTATTTCATAGAGTATAAGGCCAACAGGCCCCACTAGACAATCTAGTCTGGTCTTCTGTATACCACAGGCCATTAAATTTCACTCAAATATTCCTATATTAGCCCAGAGAGATTTTAGTTAGACAAAAGCATTTCATTTCCTAGGAGATTAAACTGTTATATGCCACAATGAGGGGGTGGGAGGGAGTGAGGTGCTACCAACACCTGAGGCCTCTGCAATGGCAGAGAATTAATTGGGTAAGATTTTCCGAGATGTTCCTAGTAGGCAATCCATGCACCATTTGGAAAGAAGGTGAAAGCTCCCCAAGATGCCTGACAATCTGATGGGGGAAGAGGGCAACATTCTTTCCCAAACCAAAATCTAGTGACAGAGGCAGCCTTAGCCTATCTGGGGCCCTAGGTAAAGGCCCATTGCGGGGCCCCCATAGGGCTCCCTAGTGCCAGGCCTGGCTGCCACCGTGGTCCCTGCATCCCACTGGCCGCCTCTGTCTAGTGACCAGTTTGATCCTAAGCATGTGAGCAAAACTCCACCAGTCCAGGCATCTAAGAAAAGTGGACTCTCCATTCTACCATAAAATATTGATGAGTCCTGTCTGGTGTCCCATCTCCAGTTGTGGCCAAAGAAGAACCCCCTGGAATATAGCTAGCCAATTGTGCACTGAGGGGAAAATTCCTCCCTGATTCCTGCATGTGTCTGGGTGAAGCCTTGAAGCATAAGCAAAGATAATAATCCCCATCTTAATACAGAGGTACAAGTGGGGTAAGCATGTTGAGAGAAATTCAAAGCTACTTGTTCTCCCCATAGTTCATGAAGTAGGGAACGAATATGGTGATTCACAGTGGTTTATGACCACCAATATACAGAAAGAGTCCAATTCTACTGCCTTTATTCATGTGGAGTAGTACTTTACTCACACAAGATGTCCCATTTTACTCCACAGAACTGCTTGTGTAAATAAGGTACTACTCCACATGAGTTAGGGCAGAAGAAGACATCAACCAGTGGACCAGAGATTTTCTTTCTTTGTAGGACAATGACACTCGTGACTTAGAGCCACAGCAGAAGAAAAATTAGTAAAATTTCAATTTAGTTTAAGGCTCTGCTTCTCCTGTTTACATGGTGTGATAAGCAACATATCCACCAGCTAAGAAACCATGGATCATACATGTGCATAAATGGAACAAATTGAATCGGCCCTTGATGACACTATGTGCCCTAATTGCATGCACTGGTGTATCTACACTAATGCAAGACCCACTACAGACAGGCAAAGACATCATTTTAAGAGTGGTGGTGACCCTACTGTTTCAAACAGGTAGACACCACTGTATAAACAGTGGCTTTGCTTGCCTGCTGCTACACTGTTGGCTGTAGTTGGAGTGAGAAAATACCCAGTCTAGGCGTTGCTGATGATTCAGGAGGTCTCAGACCACTAGGAGAGAAACTGCAATGCATTCATGCAATGCATAAGGCCCAAACACAACCAAAGGAATGGAACGAGAAGCCTCATTGGCAAATGCTCTAATGTTACCTCCCAGCTCACACTCAGAGACCTCCAATGAAGTAATCAGCCCTCTCTGTCCCCAGCATCAGTCATGTCCTCCAAACACACCTCCTTCAGATTCTGCAGCTGCTCCCACTCATTCCCCTCCTTAGAGGGGTTTCCCTTCTTCCATCAGCCTCTCTGCTCCATCACTGTTCCCCTGGTTGAAATCCAGAGGGGTTTACTCATGTTGACCAGTAACTTGCTCTGTGAATAGTGCGAGTAAATTTATTTGGATTTCCTACTCTCTCAGTGTGAGGAGGAGTGACATTATCTGCCCCCACCTATATGAAGTGTGCACAGATTATGATTCTTAAGGAAATCTTGGCCTCCCACAATATCAGCATCTCCACTTTCAACACTGACTCCAATCTTTATATTTCATTTCTACTGCTCTACTTCCAACATACTTATCTATCATTCCAAAAGATAAAACTTCTGCCTGGCTTCTCCTGTTTCCCTACATTACACTGCACTCATGAAAGCCTGCCCCTGACAGATGAAAAAGAAATATTGCCCCTTTGAGCCTCCTCTTGCTGCACATTGAAATCCAGAGACTTCCAAATACTTTTAGCCTTGGCAGCACTTGTAAACAGTCTTAAGCTAAGAACAGACTTCTGCTACTTGGAAAGTCAATCAAGTTGCCATGTGGAAAGACCAGCATGTGTAGTAGTGCTTGCAGGATGGGAGCCTATGTCTGAGATTGTCTGAATATATCATTCAAAACTTCATTACAAATTAATCTTTCCATTTACTCTGAGACATTTCAACCACAGATAAAACTTTGAACTGAAGCAATATGAAACAGAGCAGAAGGATTATTGACTTTATTCAGTTCCTTGGGCTAATTTACCACTTCCTTCTATGCCATTCATGCTGCCCCACTAGACTATAGACTAATAGGTTTCATTTTTCTTTTCACTGCATTTACTGCATAGCTTGAAAAGGCGACATTTAAACATAAAGAGAATATTTTCATGAACACAAATTAGTAGCAAGATCAGCCAAACCCTCTTGCAATTACTACTGATCTGTCATTATCATCTTTTGACCAGGAGTATTAATAGAATCTCTTCTTACTCTTCATCTAAAATCATTCAGCATAGCGCAATACTGTTGCACACTTACCGTGATTTTCTGGTTTTGAAAGATGTGACAAGGCTGATGAAAGATAACTTGACTGCATCTTTGGAGCAGAAGAAGAGTCAATTTTAAATTTACAATTCTGCATGTGATTGAAGGGCAAATTCTCCCCTCAAATTCAAATATATAGCTCTTATTGGCACCAAGGAGAATTGTGCACATACAAATCTAAGGATTTGGCCCTTGAATAACCCAATAAAATATTTTACTTATATTTTATGTCAAATATAAAGAAAGTTTCTACTTACAAACTAAACTTATCAGTAGCAAAAAGGTCAACAAGCTGGTGAAGAGTCCTCCCAAAACGCATCTGAAATCATAAAAAATACCCTAATTTTTAGATTGTACAATGGACAGATATTGGCCAACACAATAAAATATGCACAGCACACATCTCCAAAGTCAACCTTCAGTCAATTGTCTTCAGCTAAGGACTTCGGTATTCCCAGATTGGTGATGGGAGGTGGGATCTGGGTGGGAGCCCATTGTCAAGGAATGTGATGCAGCGTTTACACCACACAGTCCACGAAAGCATCAATATGGGCTGAGAAAGGCCATGGATAGGACAAAGACCCAGGATGCATCAGCAAGGAATTAGACTGAGCAGATCCTGGCTGCCATTTGTAGGGTCCTGGGCTGGAGTCCAGAGTAATGGGAGGGCCCAGTTTCCCCTACCAGTCCTTTGTCCGGAAGTGTGACTCTGAGGCCAGAGAAGAGGACAAGCAAAGCCATGAGGAAAAGGGTGGGAAGATGATAGGGCCCAGAGTAGATGCTGAAGATCTGATAAAAAATCTTGAATATTGATCTGTTGGGCTTTCTGTTGGAAAAGGAGTCCCTTCAGAAGCTTTCAAATCCCCCATCCAAACATATGTCTTGCATAACCCAAGAAATTACCTTGCTAATGCAAGTTTTAACTAATATACAGAAACATGGGGAAATAGATGAACAGATAGGGAAATTTGTTGGTTTTGAGAATCAGGTGAGCTGTTATTAGCTATAATATCAAATTTGGCACCTGTAGGAAATCAGGTATCTAAAAATTCCATCACTTCTGCATTCACAAGCGTGTTCTTTTTTATTTCATGTCAAGATTATTATATAATTTGAATCTGGGCTAGTGTGCATTGAAAAAAACAAATGCCAAGGAATAGATAGTACTATGTTTTGAAATTTTCCTCTTCAGTTTGAATGGACTTCTAATTTTCATCACCAACACTGAACCTAACCTTTTCCCAATGCTCGAACTCAGAATTCCAGACTCTACTGAGCTCACTTTGTGGTATCATCGAAAGTCCACCAAAGTCAGGCCCTTAGAGCTATTACTTTAAAAAATGTGCAAAACAGGTTCATAACCCCAAAGTCTATGTATGGGCTGAGGTGGGAGTTCACTCCATGTGTTCTTAAAAACAGCTAAGCTCTTTTTCCCTCCAACTTTCAAATAACAAAAAGTGCTCCTATATTACGAATAAACATGAAAAAATTCAGCCCGAAAAATAATGGCTCAACAAAACTAGAAGCATCTGAAAATGACCCATTAGAATGAAAAAACTTAGATAATCTTAACTATAAGCAGCGCTCTTTGCTCCACTGATGATAATAAGAATGTAAAACATAAACTATATTATACAGAATACAGACAGCAAATTAGAACCAAAGAATAGAAAAGGAAGCAAGAGTGGATTTCCCGAAGCTCCAGGTCTCTTTTGTTTAAGCTTACAGAAACTTTGCTACTTAGGAAGTTTGGTTATACATTAACTTAAAGAAATCAAATTCTGTAATATGTGCAATGAACAGCTCTCAAAAATCATCTTTGTCATTTGGGTTCATTCCACTTCTTAATTTAATTAGAATTGATTGATCTCAAATCAAAGGGAAAAGTAGCCTACCTACATAATTCAGTTCATTCTGAGAGGATATTTACTTATGAAGTTTATCTGAAAGGCATAAATTACAACTTAATACAAATAAACTTGAAATTGAAAATGGTATTATTTCCCAATGGTATTTCCTATACAACTAACTGCATAGCTCATATGTCAGACATACTAAGTTATAGTGCACAACTTGTAATACATATTTGTACACCTAATTTATGCAAAGTAAGAGCTGTGTATACACAGATCCTGCATTTCCACAGAGCCAATTAGGTGTCATATCTGCATCCAAACACCTAATTTGCGTGCACACATCAAATATTTGCTTGCAAATACATCTTTGCCAGTAATGTACGTCTAACTCTGAAAATCTCATTCTAAATGTTATGTTTTATTCACTAGTTGGCATATATGTTAAGCATTATCATAATGAAAATTAAATCAAAATTACCTTGTACACACTGAAATGAGTAAACACATGGATAGCATAATCATTTGATAAATGACATTTCTCACTGCACTGGATTCTAGTAAAAAAGGAAACAAATCAGGAATAATGATTTATTTTGCTGGACATACTAGAAAGCAAGAGAAAGCTCTGCCTTCCAGCTGCCCTCTTCTGACACTGTGAACTTGAATTTCAGTGAAGGAAGGAGTATTTCTGATAAAAAAGGTCACTTTACCAAACTCTAACACGATATTCACCATAGACTAACTCCATAAAAATCAGTGAGAGTCTGTAAGGATGGATTAAATCAAATCCACTAGAGGCAAACCAGATTACTCTATACTCCATATAGACAGCCTATACTTCTACATTCTCTTTTTTGAAAGCTATAAAGTCTGCTGAACTGAATTCTAATATAACCTCCTGCCAAATGCTACAAAAATATATTCTCCCATAAAATCTTCCTTAATTGGACAAATAAATTTAACAATGAACATAAGGAAGTACATAAAAATGGCCATGAGAAGTATTCATGAATATAAAATGATCACCTCAATAAATTTAAAACATAACTTATTTTTTAGATTTTGCAATAGTTAGAAAAGAATAAAGTTACAAATTTGGGAATGTATTTGTTAAAGGGACCAAGAAAAGATTAGATTAATCAAAAATGTCAATTGAGTCATTTTTAATGCCCATAACTCAAACATAACTCAAACATTCATATTTTATTTAAGATTTTATTTTTAAATTCTCAAATTCTCAAAAAAATATTTTTACACTCAAAGGCTAATGTGAAATCCTAGCCCAATTGAAGTCAATGGGAGTTTTGCCACTGAGTCCAGCAGAGCCAAGATTTCACTCAGCATGCTAGAAAAATCTGTGGAAGATACATTAAAAAAACTTAAAGTGGGCATTAAATCTTAAGTGCAAACACAACCTTAACTTACAAGCAGTTAAGGTAGCTATATATTATTATTATTTGTTTTATAGTATATATTATTTGTTAATATATTATATGTACGCACATGTAATATGAGAACTAATGTTAGAAATTAACATTTTTTTGAATGGGCCTGAATAGTTCCTAAGGAATTGCTTCTAAGTTAAACTTTTGCTGTGACTTAGACTTGGTCAAAAATAGTTGTGTTATTTGTGAAACAATCTGAAAAATTTGAAATAATTTCCATTCAGTGGGATTCACATTTTTGGGGTATTTGAAATTTTTCACAAAAAAATATTTTGAATTTTTTCATTTTTTGTTTTTTCTCCCTTTTCTCTTGATTCTCCTAATCCTCTTCCCTTTCCCCACCCTATTTCCCTGCTGTTTTTTCCCATTTCAATTTTGCCACTGAAACTGGGGAAACAAGGAAAAATAGGAGAATATGAAGGGGGAATTGAAAAGTTTTCATTTTTAGATTTCATCAAGAAAGTTGATTTCTTTTTCAAATTTAAATTTTGCAAAGATCTCCACTTTCAAAAAAAGGCCATTTTTCAACACCATTTTTTCAATTTGAAAAATTTCAACACGCTCTAAAAAAAAATAAATTGAGAGGGTAAGAACATAACTCACTTGAATGATCCAAAGTCTCCTCATGGTAATACCCATCTACCATCAACTGGGAGCAAGGAGAGGAATCACGGAACTGCGTTCTTGACTGAACAAGCACCACGTCTTTAGAGAAAGAGGATTCATCACCTGCTGTAGTTTGCCTTTGTGACACCCAGGTTTTGCATTTGGAAGAAAATTCAGAGTCATCTGCAAAAGGCACATCTGTAACTTTCCTAGTTCACAGTAAAGGAAGGGGGTTAAGAATCTGCGCTGACAGTAGATTTTTAGGAAGATAAGAAATGACTCAGTCACAAGGGTTTCTCTGAATTGTTAGTGAAATGGAATTGGCAGACCCATTATATCTAGGAAAATGCATGGGGAAAGAAGCAGACTAAGGACAAAAGTTCATGAAATTTAAGACACTAAGGATATAAAATCAGATGAAAAACAGCAAGTGCCAAATGATCAGACTTAATGCTAGAATAAATCTCACCTTCATTGACTTCCTATCCAAAGTCAGTTTCAAAAGGCCCTGCTAGGTTACAAAGATCTACAGACTCAAACACTGTTATAGTCTCATGTCACTGGCTTGATTTCCCCCTTAAAATTCTATCTCCAATTTATCCCCTAAAATACTGATTTGATCAGATGCCCCACAAAACCTATGGAAATGGTTATCCACCTACAATGATCCCAATATTAAGAACGGACAAAGCTCAGCTAAATACAGAACATGCTAACTATGTTACTGGGGGCTTACCATTGTCATAGTGTTGACTGTCATCTAGTTTACCATCTTCATCATTCCAAGTCCCCTCCACACGAGGCGAATCCATCTTGCTAAGGACAGTGCTCTTGAGCCATGAATCAGAGGCCCTGAGACTGAACAGACTAGCAAGAGAGCGACGGATTTTCTTCCTTCTCCTGAATATTCTAAAAAGAAAAGAAATGCAATGTTTTAAAGGGAGGAGGCAAACTACTTTTATTTATAAAATGGAAACACACTCTAGAGATTAGAGTACAGGCCTAAGAGTCAGGCATCCTGGGGTCTGTTCCTTGCTCTACCACAGGCTCAGTCTTGAGCTCATCATTAAATTTCTCAATGCCACTGTTTTCTCATCTGTAAAATGGGTCTAGCAATGTTTCCTTCTTTCAGCAAGGCATTTGGTGGTTTAATTGTTTCCAAACTACTCCGAGCTCCTTAGATGAAAAACACAAGATACTTTAATATTATACTAAATCTTACAATCCTTCCTCAGAAAAAAACACTATTGAAATCATGTGTGAATTTTGGCTGAGAAGGATTGCAGAACAGAACCTGTATTTTTTATTTTCTTTTAAACTCTCCATCATGGTAATGCCCTCTTGGGAGCAGGACTGTAACATTTCTTTCTTTGTTGAGAGTATCACTTTTTCTAAGGCAAACCATTTGTTTTGCTGTATTTCTGAAAACAGCAGCTTTAGGTTTACTGTTCTGCCTGTGTCCCATCATATCTCTGGGAAGGCATCTGCATATAGCAATATGTTGGTTGATTTTGAGCTGCCAATGAGCATCAGGAGAAATATCTTATTGGGGTATGGCCATAACGAAACCAATCAATGACTACCCTCAATTTTTAAAATTCTGGGCAAGTGAGTGATGGAGTTACAAGGATAAACATTGATATTTAGAATTCAGAGGAATTTCCATATCAAACAAAACATGTTTTATGGCAAATACCATTTGGAGCTGTCAACATGTAGCATTTATTGGATCAAATCTCAAAGTACTATTCAGTTTTTTCTTGGTCCTCACTCAGACAAAACTCCTAATGGCTCACAGAAAATTACCCATTTGCTATATTTTGAAAACCATGACATTTTGAAGGTGAGACAAACAAAGAATCTCGAGTGTCCTTAAATCATTAAATTGTTTGTTATGCCTTACTTTTGAACGTGCTCTTATCCTTCTTTTGTGTACAGAAGTCCTGAAGGCACTGTTTTGGAACACTAAATATTTCAGCAATAAGTGAAAAGCAGTGAATTCCTGGGTACGTTGACTTCTCCTTTATGTTTACTGCAGAGAGCTTCAATCACAGTAACATCTGTGTGCTTAACTATTTTGAGGTGATGTTATAAGGCACGGTTCTGGAGACCGAGTGACTTTAACCACTTCAATCTCTCTGAATTATACTACTTGGACTGTTCCATTGCCACTAGGAGATGGAATCCATGTCTAGAAATAAAGGAAGCGGCTAGACATGACCTTGTTCTGAGCATGATAAACCTGATCCAACAAGAAATCTTCAAGTCCCAAGTCATACAGCCATCATTCAATATCCAGTAACATGTGTGGGACTCACTTACCTAACTAATTTCTCCTTATAAGTAATACTTGTCTGTGATGGGGTCAGCGTTACGTTACCATCTTCATCAGACAGAAAACTGTCTTCTGTCAAAATGTAATAACCATTAGTAAGAAGCCGAGGACTACGGCGACATGTGCAAAGAGAGCCCGTTAGGGGGTTTATGGAACAGCATTCATAGGAGGTGTCACTATCCAGAAAGGCACAAGTGTCACTGAAAAGGAAAGAAAGAAAACCCCCTAAGTTAGTAGATACCTGCTTAGCAGAGGCGCATGAATGTTATCACATGATTTGAATGATAATGTTTTTAGATGTACACATCACTTCTCGTTTTAATAGCTCCCAGTATACTATATAGCTGTGTAACATGGTGTCTTACCCTTCTGGGGGCAGCCAACCTTGATTACTAAGGAGGCATGCCTGATCCAGGCTCACCAGACTCTTCTATAAAAGGCAACAGAAAGCTTCAGAGAAGGAGGAATATCAGGGAGAAACAGACAGAGGGAAGTTCCAAAGGGGTAGCCATGTTAGTCTAGTTAAGCAGAAGAAATAAGGAGTCCTGTGGGACTTTTAAAGACTAACAAATTTTAAAGACAGAGGGAAGAAGTTTCAGGGAGTGAGTCTCCTGCCATGGTCCCTTCTCTAGCTGGGTAGAAAGCACTGGCTGGAAGTTTTGTTTTCTCATGGGAGGAAGTCAAAGAAGGCAGGCCATGCCTTGTGGCTTTTCTAGCTGCTCAGAGAGAAGAAAGACAGAGCTCTCAAGTGGAGGGGCTGTTCCCAGATTAAGGCTGGAGTGGAAGAGGTGTTTATTCATGAACCACATGTAAATAAAACAGATCCTAAGGGGGGCTGCTGTCATTAATTCATGACAGTCTATGAGCAGTTTATCTAAGACGATCCTAGAAGGGGGGAGCTGAGGCAAGGGATGTTTGTTGGGTCACCTGAGCCCACAAGGATGGAAAAGGCCACTTGCTTACACAAGCTGTAACAAAACAATATCCAAACTATACACTTCACCTGCCACTGAAATGCCACCATCTCTGGGGTGAAATGTAGGAACTGCTGAATAACACAAAACACTATGTGATGCTGTCAGGATTTAAGGAACCATTTATGATGTTATTTTGTATGAATATTTTATAATTGTTATAATCCATAGGAATTATGCCATGTTTGATGTCAATAGAAAGGTAATAATTTGTGGGGAATGATTATATAGTTTATGTGTAGGATTTGTATTCATATTAGAAGTTAGGAATATGATTGTTATATTTTAACTTGTGTAAGGCTGGGAAAATTCCCCAGACTGAATGTCTACCTGGCCATTGTCTCCTTAATGGCCCATTAAGGAAGCTCCCCAGTATAATGGGCCGAAGAAGAAAACCTGTTGAGCCACTAGGACTTAAACATGTGACTCAGCTCCAGTTTGATTGGAGAGACCTGCACACAGCATGAAGAAGGCCAGAGGTGATAAAAGGCAGCAACCCCAACTCCATCTTGCTCTCAAGTCCCCAGGCTACAGTCAACACCCATCTCTGGAACTATTCCTCCGAGACTGAACAAAGGATTGAGGCCCACCCTGATGCTGGGTGTTTACCAGAGGAACAAGCCTGCAAACTGCTTTTCATGAACTTTAAATCATTTGTATGTATGTGATTCGCTTTGACCCTTTAACATCTCTCATATTTTGCTTCTTTTCTTCTTATATTAAACCTTTAGTTGTAGTTGCTAAAGGATTGGCTACTAGTGTGGTATTTTGGGTAAGATCCAAACCTATATTGTTCTGTGTGCTGTGGCTGGCCCTTTGGGGTCAGGAGAACCTATATCTTTAAGGGACCGTGTGGCTAGGTGGGAGCCGGAGGAGCTGGAGTGCAATAAAGGGAGCTATTGCTATTTTGGGCAGATTTCTTGGTACCCGGTGTGGGGAACCAGAAGCCTGATTGTGACTGATAGGGAGACTGGTTTAAGTACCACCCATCAGTGTTTGGGGAGTTTAGCTTGCCCTTATTTTTGCACATCCAGGAGGGTATCCCAGGAGGCCCCGGTCACACACTAGATAAGTTCTTAAGACAGAAGTGAGGAAATTTTTCTACTAGGACACAAGAGACTGTGTGATAGTCACAATGTATGGTCCTGATTTTGAAAATCTGAGGCCCAATTCTGTGAGGTGCTGAGTACCCGCAACTCTAGAGACTTCATTGGGATTTGAGGGTGCTCAACACTTTGCAGGATTGTCAGTATCAATACTGGCAGGTATAGATATTTCAGCAAACAGTCCTGGGGCTAGTCTTTACTTGACCTTCCTGATCAACTTATCGGGTCTGTGAAGACCCGCTCCATCGATCAGGAAGCTGATATATTAAGACCACCCTGACAAATGGAGTAGCACTGTGTCAAAGGGAGCCCCCCTCAGCAGAGTGGACATTCTGGGGCTAGGGCAGTTGAACTGAGATATGCAAGTTATTTTAAGTAGCTTGCATATCTCCGTTCGTTAACGGTGGGCAGTGTAGACCTGTCCCTACAGATAGTGGGAAACTCATCAAGTTCTTTAAACTGGGAAAGAGATGAGTGGTAGGTAGGTGCACAAAGATCTCTACCAAGGACAAGAGATGACAACATTGTAATACAAGAGCTATGGTGGACGTGCATCATTACACTCTGTTGGACAGAATATGAACAATGAATATATACAATACTGCTCACCTACTGGGGGATTCTAATTTAATGCAAGTGATATCTGTGAAACGCACTGCAGCCAGCTTTAGTATGCCAATGGCACCATAAATGATTTAAATTGGAATTTTATATGTGACTTTCCAACACAAAAGAAAAATAAAATGAAATAAATAATCATTTTACTCAATACCTTGGCAAAACATGTTCCGGAGACAGGCTTTGCCTGGGGTCTGTATGAAACATTGAAGAACCTGTTAAGAGAAAAGACCATACAAGGAGAAGCCCCAGCACAGGCACTTCATCACACAGGCATTTTGTTACAATTTTATACAAAAATCTGATGACATTGCAATCAATTTGAAAACATTACGTTCAAAGAAAGAAATTCACATTCATTTTAGAAAGCAATCCCTGTTGTCTAAGGACACAATCCCTGACAGAGGGCTAGTAGATTGCAAGATAAGACCAAAATGACAAAATCTGAGCAAAGCAAGCTCAGAGAAATGCTGAGATATTTACTTGCTGTTGGTGTTGACGTTAGTTGGGATAGTCGATACATCTTGAAAAGGCCTTTTGCATACACTCTGGAGCTACATGTATCACAGATTATCTGCAAAAGATTTTAAATAAAAGTTTATATTTCTTGAACATGAGGAGCTGTAAGGAATAATCATGACTAGACATCACATGGATAATTATGCTGTATTCCATTGGATGTGAGTCTGTTCCTGACAGACTTCCTCATTCAGAACACTGACTGATTTCAAGACCAAATCCGTTTGAAAAGGCCCAAATTCTATTTGGTCATTTGCCATCTCTTTGCAATCTGCAACTGTGATCTCTTTCCTAATATTTAAATCCACGGTGCACCATATAGATAGATTTACAATTGTCTTACTGCATGCAGTACTCTCAGTAATATGCTTCTGAATCCCCATTATGTAAAATAGAAAGTACTGAATGAAAAATAAAGTTTGCACATAATATCTTACACGTGTCTAGTAACTTGCATTAGAAAATATCACAATGTATTTTACAAAGTGGTATATAATCTGGTCTCTACCTGCAAACACATCAGGGGTTAAAGTAAGGGGGAACGCACTGGAATGCAGTTCTGGGGCCCACAAATTTGAGGTGCCAGAGTTCCAGGGCCCCTAAAAATAGAAAAATCCAGTGGAACGCATGTTCCGCCCTGCCCTGGCTGCTGGCAGGTCCTACACCCCACCACTGTTAATCACAATACTTATTGTGTTATGCAGTATTTGTTAGTTTGCAACAATAATTGCTATAGACATAAACGCCATATAAAATTATAAATATTTTTATGGAGCGATAACTGATGCATGTGGTACTGAGAGGTGGTTGCAAAATGCCTACCTGGGCTGGGGCCCGCACATGCATGAAGGGGGCCCAGACAAAACGGGAAGAGGGCCCGGAGATTAGGAGGGTTCCGGGGCCTGTCAAATCATACTTTAATTACTGAAACACATAGGCCTGTGAGTAATTAACCTATGTGAACAGTCCCATTAAAGTTACTCATGTGATTGTGATTTATATGTAGGATCACATCACTCACCACTGAGAAGTAGGAAAAGGAGGGAAAACCTAACAACTGCTTAACAGCACGTAGCTACATTACAAATCCATTTAGGATAAGATGCGAGGGAGAAATGTATCACCATATGCATATTAGTGGGTATGTGATGTATTTCTCCCATTTATGCACTTCTTCAAGAACAGTTTAAGAGCACTTGGGATTTACAAAGCAATGTTTTTCTCTGCAATGATTTTATGGAGAATAGTTTTTGTAGAGTCTTGAAAATACTCGAGAACGTATGTGCACTTCCTTCTGTAGAGAGCACTTAACATAGTCCCATTTCTATTTATTGTTAGGCTGGAAAGGATTAGATTTTTTTCAGTAAATGTCAGCAAACATTGACTTCACTGAACACATACAGCAATGAAAAAATAATCTCATTGATAACTAACCAAATTTACAATAGGCAAAGTTAGAAAAATGCTGCTTGAAAATCTATTAGAGTTTGATTTCAGGATATTTACTTTGTATATTTTGATCTGTGATGTTAATAATTTGTATGTCAGTGGTTATAAAGCTTCATCTTATTGAATCTCAATGTCTACTATCATGTAAATAATTGTCTGCCTCCTATTTTGTGATTCCCCCAATACATTTCCACAACTCTGAAAATATATATAGATTTTTTAAAATGCTTAAACCATAATTTTACAAAACTGTGAATATGTAAATTGATAAAAATTCTAAAAAAAATGCTTATAATAAACATTTGTGTGCAGTGTAATTGTAGCTATGTTGGTCCCAGAATATTAGGGAGACAGGGGGGGTGAGGTCATAGAGAGAAGCTTGTCTTTCTCACCAAAAGAAGTTGGTCTAATAAAAAATATGACTTCATCCACCTTGTCTCTTTAATAAACAATGATATTATCCATCAAAATTAAAAATAAAATATCTAATTCTGCCTAAACTAAAGTTTCACTTCAAGTAAGTTTCACTTAAGTTTCTGTGCTTTTATAGTGTCATAAAGACAGTTATAACGTAACCAAATCAGAACAAAGTACTGGTTCAATTGGTACTTTGCAATTACTTTAAGTAATACTTAATTTTAAGTAATATATATGACCCACAACAGGATAAAACGAGGCCTGTAGTTCAACAAAAACAAGTTAACTAACATAACAAAAGGCCAAATATGATCAAGCAACCTAACTGAGAATGAAAGAAAGCTAAAGGCAAGTCAGCAACGTTTTATGGCAATCATTCAAATCAAGGTTTACTAAGTCTACAGGGCTGCCCAGTTTGAAATTCAAATCACTGAAATGTAAGCGTTCTATCTTTCTACTCATAATGTACATAAACGGGCACAGTCCAAAACAATTTACTTTCATCACCTTTCTTTGTGATAAACACACTGGTCCTTAAACCAATGATGCCCTCAACTGGTAGCTAGCCAATCCCTTGTGCATTTTGCATTCTACACTGCAAATATTTACGTCAGGATGTACCAAAACGTATCATTAGTAGTTATAATTATTTAATCCGACATATTTAACCTGTTCAAATAACAAATATTACTCTCTTATCTTTTGAACATACAGTAATATCTATGAAAAACAATTTTATTTGTTCATACATGACACTTTTGAAGGCTATTTTAGTCTCTTCTCTCTACTGGTAATGATGAAAGCATTCATAGAAATGCAAAGCTTCTTGAAGAGCTGACTGTAAAAGAAGAAATCCAGAGCCCAGTTATTCCTCTGTTGATCAAAGGTCAAAACATCAACACATGTAAAATCTTCCAAACCTGGAAAAGCCATTTCACTACTAACGAACGACTGCAAGAAACTTTTCAACAAGAGAGTCTCTGGAATGAAACTGTATGTTGTTCTCTATGCAGCTTCCTGAAACAGAATAGCTCTGAGATCTTCAGAAAGGCAGGTCTATAAAGCTCCTTGTTTCCTTTCGAAAACAGACTGTGCAATCAGAAGCAAAGAGGCAGAATGAGGTCATTCTTCCTGTTAAGTAGCCTCACATCTGAAGCATTCATTTTGAAGAGTAAACTGAAGATTCAGACTAGCCAAGTGAATAACCCTTACAGGGTGTTGCAAAATGCAAGATACAATAGCTATAACGGTCTCTTCTATTTATAGTATGGGACACAAAACCAGCACCTTGTCTGTGATGCTTGTAAAAACAACCAACACAACTTTTTAGCAGCTCTTTTACTTATATATCTGATGCAGTTACACCTCAGTATACTTTACAGTCATGAATCTAACCCACTCAGTATAATACTAATGTTGTGAGACTTTATGGCTTTGATTGCATCATTATGCCTAAAACCAACCTATCCCCCCCGTCCCTCCGCCTGCCCCAAATCCCTAGATGTTAACAACATTCCATCCAAGAGAACTATTGTACAGAGGAAACATCTATTAATATATCATACCTCAATAGCAGGTCAGCTGTTTTTCAGTAACCACATTGCGTGGCTGATCATAACACAATTAGACAAATATTAGATAAAAGTCTTTTGAAGGCTTAAATAAGTTTATCCAGTGAAACATTTATAAACAAAGCCATAACTTTGATACATAAAATGACATAAGAAAGAATATCACCATTTCCAAATGAAATAAATTGAGTTCTAACCATCAGAATTACTGGATTGTAGAACAGTCTCTAAAGGCAACTCAGAGAAACCCCATTGTTTAGGTCAGGGGTTTTCAAACCTTTTTTCCTAGGACCCAGCTGAAAAAATTGATTTATACCCACGACCCAAAAATGACATATTTGAGCAATGCATTCCAGTCTTTCAGCGGCAGCAGCCGGGGGCACCGCAACCCAGTACCTGTGGGTCTGTGACCCATTACTGGGTCCCTATCCATGGTTTGAAAACCACTGGTTTAGGTGATTTAAAATTACACTGTTATGGTGACCAGTCCAGGCAAATGAATTAAATTATCTGATATATATTTTCTGTCTCTTACTGCTATGACGTTATGTATCACAGACAGATTAATGGAATAGTGCTATAAAATAGACACAAATATGTAATAACTGTTTTCATTTTCTTCCTAAAGAAAGTAAAAAACTGCCTTCTGTTGATAAACGAAATCAAGCCTCTAAATTTAAAAAAAACCACCACCTTCCCCCCACCCACCAACCCAGCAGTAATCTGGCACAGGTTATTGCAAATCCATTTCACTATTGCCTCACCCATCTGAAATGTTTCAGTTAAGATCTTTCCACTCAATACTGAAAACTGAGGGCTAAATTCATCCTTGGTGAAACTTCTTTGACTTCAGTCGGTTTACCCCAAGGAATAAATTTAACCCAATATGAGTAATGTTCCCAGAGTTGCATGAACTTTACAAGTTTGAATAAAACCACCAACAGCACAAAGTCTTTCTATAGTGGAATGAAGATGAAGGAAATTATTATCTATTTTGAGCTGAATGTCCTGTGCGCCAGAAAAATACGCCTTTACTGTAATTTTACTAAGCACATGTGTATCAAAAATACACACCTGTCTCTGTTAAGAGTGCACTGTCAACTTAAAAAAAATCAAATTCCTATCTGAAAATGTTTTACCTATATTAGTTTAGATATATAGGTAGTGTCACCATAGTTAAGGTTGAACTAGGGCATAAATTCCTGTTTTTGTCCCAAAGTAGGTGGCGTATAGGTATGTTTTCTATATCCTTTGAATTTTCTGTGTAGTTTTTGTTTTGTTTTTCTTCTTCATACATTATCAATAGGAACACTCTGAAAATGAACACTGGCTCATTTATTCCCTTGGTAGTCTGACTTTTAATTGTTGACCAATACCTTTAAAAAAATTGTTTAGCTGCATAAAACGTGGTTGGCATGCACATCCATACTACATCTGGTGCAATAAATAGATTTTGGAAAAAATAACCTGGATTTAGGGTCAAATGTTAGTGTTTAACTTTTAATTATGATAATTAATGTGCCAAGGATTGCTGATGGGTAAACTGTGCGTTTGTTCAGGCCTAAGCCAGTCTTCTTCAGAAATTAGATTTTCCTGTTAGATTTTATACTACAATGGGGAAAAATTTTATGTGCATTTCAGGCCCAAGAGAGAAGAGATTTATGTGCAAATACACATAATAGAAAGTTATTGGACACCTGCATTTTTATTCTGAGGTTGCCCCCAAGCCACCTTCTGCTTGCCAGGTCCGCCCTTCATTTAAACAATAAAAAAACCAGGAAATCTATATACAGCTTTGTTCTGAAGCAGTAACAAGGCTCTACACACACATCTGACACAAAACCACAAAAGCAAGAAAACGAAAGCTTACAACACCTCATAATTCATACCCTGTACTCCTCTCACGGACGCAAGCTTTATTTTTGCCAAATAGCTGTACACCATAGTCCATGAACAGCAGCCCTAATATGCCCCCCTTGCAACGTCAACCTCCTATCACCCATTTTACCAAACTCTCCTGTCTCAACACCATACAGAACTGCACCAAGTATAGAGTGTTGGGACAGGACAGGTTGGTAATGGTGTGTGTGCAAACAGGTGAGTTGACAGGGCAGATTTATGGCAGAGGGGGTGTGCACTGTGGTGCAGTTATGTTAATGGTAAAGTGGGTGCAAGTGAATGGAGGAGCAGAAGGTATCTACTCTAAGGCTACATATATAGTACAGATCTTAGGCAGCTCAGCTGTACTGCTGCAGCCGTGCAAGATGCTGCACCCTTTGTACAACCTTGTGATGTGATCTGAGTATCTTTCCTGTTCACCCCTACAGTGTAGCTGTGTGCGGTCTAAGGCTAAGTATGTTGTGTAGGATGTTTTTGGAATGCTCCTGACATACTGAACATTATTGTTATGGTAGCATGTTTCCTGTGACATCATACATATGCACAGCTATGAAACTCTGTTGTGTCACGACCCCAATTGAAACACAAGGTTGTATTTCCACACCGAGCAAAGGCGTGCATAAAAGAACAATGCAGCTTAAGCACCTTGGCTCAAGAGGGAAAGCTCATGCCCTTTGGTGGACATGGATGATCACCTGACCCCAAGGAGGAAGGAGGTTGAGGAAAACTTGTTAAAAGAGACTCCTTTGTCTGAGGTTTTTCCCTGGATTCTATCTTCTAAGCAACATCAAGGACTGAGATCTACCCAGAGGATGGGGGAGTGGCTGTAAATCATCACAACCAAACCTCTGAGGTAAGCTAAACACGACTGAAACAGGGATCTTAGTTTAGAATGTGACCTTTTATTTTATTTGAGTGTGGTAATCTCCTTGACTGATGAATCATTTGAGTGTATATTAGTTTGACTTACATTCACTTAAAATCTTACTGTAGTCAATGAACTTATGTATGTTTGTGTTACCTAAAGCAGATCAGTGTTGAATGAGTGTGTGTAAAGGACTCACTGAGAGCAAAGCTGGTGCATAGCAATTTCTTCATTAAATGGACAGACAAGTGTAAATGAGGTGCACTAAACCCTGCGAGGTGGTAGTTCCTGGGGTTGCATTTGGGACTGGGGATGTTTGCTGGGAGACTATCCCATGAGTGGCTAATGAGAGAGCCCTTCCACTGGTTGAGGGACCAATTACACATAGGTGGCTGAGTGTGAGCTTACTCAGGAGTTGGGATTCACACAGCAAGGCAGGGTAAGTCGGGGCCCTGGAGTGGAGAATTGGGGTGATATAGCTGCACACCAGTCCAGATTGCAGGAGGGGAACGTCACATGCTGCAAGTTCTCCCGTGTAGCCATTCTATGCTTAAAGAAGAGAGTTCTCCCACGGGCATATTGAATCACCCCCAATGAGCAGCAGTAGCTATGATGACAGGAGAGCATTCCCCACCGACATAGCACTGTCCGCACTGGTGCTTGTGTAGGTGAAACTTTTCGGTCAGGTGTGTTTTTTTTCACGTCCCTGACTGACAAAATATTTACCAACAAAAATGCAAGTGTGGACAAAGCCTAAATTGCTTCAGTTGTTTGTATATTGAAATAAAGCCTGGCTCCCATGCAAACACCTAGGGTCTGATCCCAAACCTGCTGAATTCAGTGAGAGACTTTCTATTGACATCAACAGATACTAGGCGTGGGCAAACCTGCCTCAGCCTAATGTCATCTATTGTAAAAAGCTAAACACCTTTGTGGACCCCCTTTCCTCTGTAATTTGTATTGCGCTTTCACATGGCACCCGGAAATTAAAAATACTTTAAAATACTAGAAAGTGGAATTGGAGCATCAAGATTAGCCCAAGAACAGGTGTCAAGAGCAGAGGGAGTCGAAACTCCTTTCAACTCTTTTCTTAAAATTATTTGATAAGGAGCTCCATTTCATAGCATTTGAGATGCTTTGATTGCTCAGCATCCCAGTTGTCTGAAGCTTGTCCATTTTCATTTGCTTTTCAAAACCATCTGCCATTGTATAAAACTAGCTTTTAATTGGATTTCAAGATCTTCATATTGACTCTGATCTTAATAATCTTGTATATGCAACTGTATGAAGAAAGTGTTTAAAAAATATCCAAAAGCAATTTTTTCCTGTGCTGTTAGAAAGAAATCTCATTCCACTCTAGCAAAAACTGTTTAGACTTAAGGTGATTCTTTTTCTTGTTGGTTGTTTTAGTCTTCAACCAGTCACCTAGTAATTGCTTCTGTGTATAAAAACCCTCATCTAAATCGGTAATTTTCATTAATGTTTTCTCAAGCCATAAGCCTGCAGTTCTCATGCACATTTTGTAATGCTTACCAAACAAGGAGATTGATCCATAAGATACACCTGTTAGTGGATCTTTATCTGGTGTAAAAAATAGAAAGACTATAGTTAAATTGTTGAGAAGAGTTTTCTATCTTGATTACATAGCTGAACAATTTCCTGACTTGATCTGGAAGGACTTGTACAATTCTGGTTTAAAGCCATCTGGTTCAGAAGCTTCCCTGAGTTAAAACACAAAGGCAATTTCCAAAACTTTTGCAGATGTCATAATTTCTCATCCATTTCAAGGGTGATTCCGCTTACTTTAATTAAATATTCTATTTCAGGTATGGAGACTTAGGATTCATAGTGTATAGTACAGTGGTTTTAATAATCCATTTTGCTCTATCATTAATTTCCCTGATTTGTCTGAATTGCATTTTGGGTTTCTTCTTTCCTAACTTGTCAAGTGAGAGACTTTCTTGTTTTATTCTTCTATTCATATACTCTTGCTTTAGACCAATTTAATACTTTTACAATTTCTCAGTGGAGCTGCTGGATGCTAAGAACTTTTGAAAATCTGGCCACTTTTCCATTAGGTGCTTAAAAACATGTTGAGCTCTTTTGAAAATCCAGTTGTGGATGATGAGCACTCAGAAAATGTGCCTGATTTGTAATATTCTTAAACAATATTATCTGTAGTAATCAACCAGCTAGATGATATAAAAATCTTTGCTCATGTTTGGGGTAGTAAATAATGAGGAAGGCAAGTTATTGTTGCAGCATGATCTGAATCACCTGGATAAATGGTCACAATACAACAAAACATGTTTTTAATATAACCGAATACAAGACAACACATTTGGGAACAAAGAACACAGGTTATACCAACAGGATGGGAAACTCTGTTTTAGCAAGCGGTGACTTGGAGTCATCATAGATAATTGCCTCAGCCTGGTCCTCAATAAAGTTGTGGCAAAAAGAGCCGATGAAATGCTGGGATGTATAAAAGGGGAATAACAAGTAGAAGTAGAGAAGTGATCTTGACTGTACATGGCATTGATAAGATCACTACTAGAATGCTGTGTCTAGTTTTGGGATCTTCACTTCAAGAAGTATGTAGGAACACTGGAAAGGGTTTAAAGGAGGGCCATAAAAATGATCCAGGGACTGGCAAAGAAGTCTTAGGATGTGAGATTTAAGCTCAACTTATTCAGCTTAACAAACAGAAGCTTGAGCCATGACTTGGTCGTTCAGGGGTTGACATAATTTTTCAGATCAGGTTCTCAAATGAGTACCAGAAGAAATGGTTTGGTACTCAGATATTGGACGGATAGCCAGACTCGTTTTTGTGGATTCCATCCTGGATGTGGCCGGAAATAAATAAATTCTACCACCCAACTAAAGGTACAGCTTTTGTTGGCTGTGGTAGGACACTGGCACTGTGTCCCCTTAAACCAGTGGAGTGGCTGTTATTCTCATCAATTTCACTGTTCTATTAGATCAGTGCAATTGATAAGGGGCTGTCAATTTTCCTGGCTGCACTACAGAAGTGAAATTGATGAGGGGGGCGCTTGGTCTGGGAGGCTGGCAAGCAGCAAGCTTGTCAGCAGCCCTCAGCTGCAGCTGCCTGAGGCTTGCCCAGTCCAGTGGCAGCAGCTGTAGCCCCTGCAGAACAGCCACCCCGGGACTTGCCAGTTCGGGGCAGCAGCGAGGTTGCAGCTTGGAGCTTTGGCAGCAGGGCAGGTGGCTGCAACCCTGCAGGATGTCCGCAAGCCCCGACCAGCAGCAGCCCTGGATTTGGCAGGTGTGGGCGGCCATGGGGCTTGGGGCTGTAGGAATGCCCCATTCCGGGGCTTCTGACTGCTTGTGGGCATCTCACGGGGCTGCAGTTGCCCACGTCCTGCTGCCTCCCTGGACGTCAGCAAACCTGGGGCAGCAGCAGCCTCATTGTTGCCCCCAGTCCCAGCAAACCACAGCCACAAGCCCCTGTGAAGTAGCAGCCTGGGGTTTGCCGCGTCTGGGGATAGCAATGAGGCTGCTGCTGCGCGGGGTCTGGAGGTATCTTGGAAGGCAGCAGGGCGTAGGTGGCTGCAGCCCTGTGGGATGCCCACAACCAATAGAATAGCAGCAGTTCTGCCACCACCGGGGACTCCCTCTCCCCATTGCAAGCCCAGCTGCCACCAAGACCCACCAAACCCTGGGCTGCAGCCAGACATGGGCTTGCAGGTATCCCACAGGGCTGCAGCTACCCGGCCTGCTGCCACCCAGGACAGGAACTATTCTGGGGGGAGTGTGACTGCAGCCCAGCTGCGGGAAGCGTGGCAGCAGCCTGGTCCCTGCGTGGAGCAGGAGCCAGGAAGCAGAGGGACTGCAATTGGGAGCCCCCAGGGCAGCTTACCTAGCTAGTGCTGTCCTGCAGGTATGCAGGTACGCAGCTGTGCACTTGTGGCTCCTCTGAAGTGTGTATTTTAAATGCTAGGGTGAGCAGGAGTACTGCTTGTGTTAATCTCTGCGTATAGGTATTTATCCAGGGAGAAGATACTTGATAGTGGGAGGAGGGATCTTTTGTACCTTGCTGATAAAGGCCTAAGAGCCAATGGCTGGAAGTTGAAACTTGCCACATTCAGCTTTGGAATAAGATGCCATTTCCTACCAGTGAGGGTAATTAAACATTGGAACAATTTCCTAGAGGAGACTGTGGACTTACCGTCACCTGGAGTCTTTAAAATGTTAAATACCTTTCTAAAAGATATGCTTCAATACAGCTTCTGGGAGGTCTGCAGAAAGCATGTGGGAGCACAGGCTGGATGGTTCTGGGGGGCTATTTGGGCCTTGTAATCAGGGAATCTCATTCCCATTCATCCCCTTTTTTCCTGGGTTTTCCTGCATAGTCCTGCTCTGCTTAAACTCAATTATTTATTCTTGTTTATGTGCTGTGGAAAAGAAAGCTTGAAAATGGTGAATGTGGATTTACAGAACAGCCACATTGTTATAAATAAAAGGAGTCTTGTGGCACTATAAAGACTAACAAATTTAGTTGTTTCATTATGATAAGATTTATACAGTTAGTATTTAATAAAGTTTATTATTTTTGTTCTTCTTAAGACATGAAGGTGGGGAGGGTAATTCTTAGCAGTCTGCTGTTACACTTTAAAGACTGAAACTGGGTCTCTAGCTGCCTCTCCGTAGGCAATAGGGTTTATTTATTTAATTATTTTTTTTTTAGGCACTGGAGAAGGGCAGTTAGGTGAACTCTAGCCCATTCAAAAGTTAAGCTGGCAGAGGGAGTAGACAGAGCACAAGGTGTCCCTTTACCTCGTTGTGCCAATACACCACATCACTTCTCCCCCCATTCAGCAAAACAAGCCCCACAAAGACACTAGGTTCCAAAGCAGTGCAAGTTCCCAAGTTATACAGGTCCACTCCTTGCAATAACGCTAACACCCCAAAAATCCACCACATTCCTGACCTCATCCCCCCCACTACCTAATACTCCAAAACACCCCCCAGCCCAGACCTCACCCCCCCCACTGCTGTATACTCAAACCCATGTCTGCCCCAGAGCCCTGACCTCACCCCCCACTCCCTTACTCCAACCCCCCC
>ML685784.1:18706627-18789270 GCA_007922175.1 Pelusios castaneus
TATGTTACCAAGCAGTAGTAGATTGTTTGCATGCAAACAACTTAAAGAAAACATGTTTATTCATGATTTCAGAACTTCTTTTTATCTGGTACAATATAAAATCTTCTCCATTTATTCTGTAGTAGTAGTAAATCCTATTTTAAATTCAATCTGATTAATTTAAAAATGAATATTTAGCAAATGGAAGTTGAGACTGTATAGCAAAATATACATTCAAAAACACTTTTACTATTGAATGTCAAGATATGGTCAAGCCAACATCAAATGTAATGGTTTTTCTTTATTTCCATCTGTAATACTCTGTAGTGCTTCCTTGCAGTATTGGGTTTGAGGGAATTTCTTCATATATTAGTTTTGTTTTATATGGCAGACATTACCATATTTTTGTGTTAACTTCCATTTCATTCAAATTTAACATGTCTCTTATCAAAAATAAAAGCTTTAGCTTATATTATGTGAATCATCAAAAGTTGTCAACATAGCTCTGGTTAGAACATTGGTTAATTACTGCTTGAAAACTGGCAGAGGGAACTACTGTCAGATTTCTCATCACTTGATAGCAATTCTAGGGCAGCACCTTTTGGACCTGTGAACCTTAGTGAGAAATTGAGAAGTAAGCTATCCAATCAAGAAAAAAATATCAGAATGGTCACAAATGCTTATGTATTTTGCGTACTCAGTTAACATACTGCAAAAACAATATTTTCCTTGTAGTATCTTTTTTTTCTGTTAGCAGGAAATACTTGTATTGAAAATCTTGTATTTTAAGAAAATATCTGTTTAATACAATCTCCAAAATTAGTCTCAGAAAATGACTAAAAAATGCAAAAATTTGCAATGGTGAATTTTAACATACCTATATAAATACTGACAATGACTATTCCAAAGTCCCTAACTTGAAGATGTAGGATATAAAACGTTACAGTTCATTTTAATTGGCAGATTTATTGACATAAATATTTTTGATCTTTTATCTTGCTTGCTGGATCTATGCAAAGTATTCTTAATTGACTTTGACAGCCAGTCATTTTATAAATATGTTGGTCCAGTGGATTAATACAGTCTCATCTCTGATAACTAGGATTTGGACTTAACAATTTCGCATGTTTTTTCTTGTACTGGAACACACCACACATTCTGGACTGCCTACAAATCTATGCTTGTGAAGTCTAATTGAAAGGAAAATATTACTATGTGTTTGTAAAGGATTGGGGCTTATTTTATAGCACACTCTTCCCACTGGACAAATTTTACTCTTGCTGAGCCAGCTCACTCCCTGAGTTAGTTCTATCTGAATTCTCCCAGGAAAGCATTTTCCAGAAGGTTCACTGTTTTATTTTAAGCCTTCTTAACAAAACCAAACCTCACAGACTCTTCCCTCAAAATCTGTACAGGGCTAATAGTCCCTTCCCCAAATCTGTCCCTCGTACCAGTAACTTCAGTAACCCAAAATTTACTGATTCTTAATTCAGAGCCTCAGTAACAAAGGATTTGTACCATCTCCTTTCTCTCCATTTGATTTCTGGAACAATTGCTCTCTGCTGTCACTCCAGTAGAAGTCCATTGGGAGCGCAATTCCTGACCCCTTAGCTTTCTGGAAGGTGTTGCAGTCATGCCTCTCATTCCCCATTTCCCGCTGCCGTCCTTTATAAGGATAAGCGAATTAAGTTCCTGCTCTCTTGGGTGTAGCAGGAGTGGTTAATCAGCCAGCTGCATTCCTCTGACCCCAGAGGAATGGTATCCCTTATACCTTCCTGTACTCGCTCCGCCCCCTTCAATGGTCATTTCAGGGCACTCACTGATAAGCCTTTTGTCTTCAGTTCTTGGAAGGAAGTCTGCTATCCTACAGTCCAATATTCTATTAAAAATGAACGGGTGGTTGGACCAAGTTCCAAAGTGTGTCACAGACATTTGGGTCTTTCATATCTTGGAGCCACTTCAGTGCCACATGGTCAGTGACCAAGACAGAGGGGGTTCCATACATGTAATATCTCCATGCTTTTATGGCTCATTGTATGACAAGGCATTCTATCTTGAGGAGATAGTATTGGGTTTCCCCCACTTAGGTAAAGGAGAGAGTGCTCTTCTCCATGTAAGATTTAGTATGGCTCTGCACCCACAGTGGTAGGTGTGTGTTTGTAGAATGAATTCTCAGGAGAAATTGGGTCTATGTGATACTGCTTTGTTGCATAGAATTTTCTGAAATGCTTGATCACATTGGGGAGATGATTTGATTTGTTGAGGGGCTGATTTTTTTTTTTAATAAGGTCCGTAAGAGATGTGGCTAAGGAGGCAAAGTCAGGTTCAGATCTTCTATAGTATCCTCATAAGCCTAGGAAGACCCAGACCTACTTTTTTTTAGTTCTTGGAATGGAGATGTTTGCTAGGGCTTCAGCTGTGTTCATTACGGGTTGTACCTTACTGTTCCATACTAGATACCTCAAATATTTCATAGCCTATTTTCCCGCCTCTTGCTTCTTTGTGTCTACTGTCAAATAGGCATCCTGCAGGGCTTGAAGAATGGCTGCTAGGTGCTGGAGGTGGATGGGCCAGTCCCAACTGATGGTTGGGCCATACCACCTGGTCTATCAGCTTTTAAAAGATGACTGGGCCCTATGCAACTCAAAGAGCGTGGCAACAAATTGGAATAGGTCTCCAAGGGAGGAAAAGTGGTTTCTCTTTAGTTGGTAGTAAGGGAATTTGCCAATAGCCTTTAGTTAGATTTAATGTTGTGATAAAACAGACTTGACCAAGGTGATCCAACAGTTCTTCAACTCCAGGCATTGAATATGCATCTTAGTAAAAAATGGTATTTATGTGATGGAAAATCTACACAAAATTGGATGGTCCCATCCAGTTTTGGTACAAAAACCACTGGACTATGTCAGAAGCCAGGGGACTCCTCAATTGCTCCAAGTCTTAACATTTCCTGTACTTCTTGAACTAACAGATTTTATGCTTTCTGGGATTTGGTAGGACTTTTGAATGGGCTTGGCTCCCGATTCTAGGCAGGTGTGGTGAGTCATCAAGGAGCTTTGCCCTTTTCAGTGGGGTAAACTACTATCTTGCAAAGGGTTGGCAGCCTTTGCTGACTGCTGTGTTGGCCCCTCCTCCCCAAGCTTCAGCTGGTGCTGGTGACCCCCTCAGCTGAAAAAAGCATCTGCTTCCTGAAAATTTGGGGCGGTCATGGCAGGAGTGCTCCCCACTCTGCCAAAAGCCGCTCGAGTGGCTTCTTTCGTGGGTTTCTTTCGGCACTGGATGAGGGGAGGGAGGCCAGGCACACCACCAACAGCTGCTCTAGGCAGCTTCATTTGGTGGTAGGGGTGGGAGAGTCACGCTCCTGAAAGCCGCTCCAGGAGGCTTCTTTCAGAGGTAGCTGGGGTGAGGGGTGAAGGGGCTTCTTTCAGTGGTGGCTGGGCCAGGGCAGCTGGGGGTGGGTCCTGAGGCATGGCTGCTGGGGCAGGTGTTGCCAGGCATGTTGCCCAAAGCGGCTTTTTTGGGCAGCAGCTGAGGTGGGGGGTCCCCAGGCATGCTGATGAAGGAAGCTGCCTGGAGCAGTTTTCGGTGGCAATTTCAGCGGCATTGCAGAGGGTGCTGCATGCTGTGTGCCAGGGGTTGCTGACCTGTGTTTAATTGCTTTCTCTGCCTATTAGGCAGCCTCTCCCAAAGTAGCATTGCCTCAATTCCTGTTTTGGCCAGTTTAGGGATCAAAGGCCCCAGATTCTCTTCCCCCTTCTCCAGATGAATGAGCATGTGCCAGCATGCCTTTAAAGGCGCATTTTTTCCTGCATTCTGCACTTGTTCAGCCTTTTACTGCACTGTTCCTTTGGCTTTCCAGGCATCTGTTGTATGGTTTCATGAGCCAGGGATTGGCTGAATCTCCCAAGATCACTATTGGCATTTCAGCATCATCAGTGGTTATTTCTTTGGTCTAGCAAAGCTTGCAGCTTTCTGAACAGACCTGAGTTCCTAAAGATGTGTGCGTCGTGCATCTTTCCCGACCATCCAACGATGATGGTGGTGAGATGGCACCTGTGATGCACCAATGCTTGCAACGTCATGGAGAAATATCCCTTTTGGTTTATGAACTCGTTGGCAAGATGATCTGGTGCTAAGAACTATGTCCTGTACGTTTCCCCCAGTCAGTACCCTTCTTAGCAGAAGTGGCCTGGCATACTTGTATCACAACATCTTCTAAGGTATATTTCCCAACTCTGAAGTGATTCCCAGCTGACCCGTGGCAGTCTGGCACTGCTGGCTTCCAAAGAGTGCTGGCCACGTGCTTCTCCACTGTCAGAGCAGGTCTCATGTTAGTATTCTTGTGCTTCTGGGCTGGGGAAAGCTCTGTGTAAAGTCCCTAGAAAGTGGCCTTATGCATCGAAAAGTGCTGCAGCGACTGCTCGTTATCCTCTACCTTCATAACAGTGCAATCCAGCCAATCAGTGCTTGTTTCCAGGATCCAGAAATGGCGCTCCATGGTCTTCAGCTGCCACCTCAAAGCCAGCCGCAGCTGGGAATTATTTTGTTTTATGGCTTGTAGCAGGGCTGATTGAGTAACATTAGTTTTCCATGCTGTGGCTCCTCTCTTGGCTCTGGAAATAGTGTAGAATAAGTTGTGAGGTGTTTGTAATGCTCACAAGTGCGGAGCTGAGTGGGTTCCATGCTTCTTGGGCAGCTGAGCCAGGGGTTTAAAAACAGGTGCGAAAAAGTATCGGTTTGTTTGCTGTTGATATCAGGGGAGGGAGGGAGGAAACTGTATCATGGGGGAGAGAAGCCCTTCCCAGAAGTCCCAATGGCTAGTTGCACTGTGGGATAGTTACCCATAACGCATGCTTCGTTCATCTGTAAAAGTGTTGCTGCTGAGGATGCACTAATTTGATGCAGTGAGCGTGGTGTCATCCTACCAGACTGATTTCATTAGTCCAGCGGCTGGATGTCAACTGAAATGAACTTGGCTTCACTTCGCAGTGTAGACAAGCCCTTAGATAAATTACAATCCCCAGCCGAACCCCAGTGAGAAGCAGCATTATCTTTTTTCATTATCCTCTCCAACCCAAATGATGTGGTGGGTTGTATGCTTTTAGTTTTCTGGCTGGGACGAGATGGATATCTCCTGTAGTCTGCCCTTCTCTCTTCCTCCATATCTGGATTTTCTGCCTATTGAATATTTCCTGTATCTCCACTTAAAGTGGTTTAGACCTTAGAGACACACTGTGATGTGTGTGACTCCCACAGTAGAAGTGAAAACAGAACAGATTGATCTTTGCACCTCATGGAGGGTTTATGGAAGGATTTAATCTACAGCTGTAGGAAGGCTTGGAGTTTTTATTCCTAGGAAGGCAACACTGAACTGCTTTATGCTGGATTAACATTTTAGAATGCTAATTTCCCACGTTTAAAGACAAAGATGCTTTTTATTTTTTAAAAAGCTTTGCTTCTGCGAAAGCTGCTGATGCTCACCTAGGAAGAGCTCCTTCTTTCCTGTGGCCAGTGGCTTTGAAGTCCTTCTTCAGATTAGTAAAACTGAAAGACATTGGTGTGAAAGCTTTTCTTTGTGTGTTTGTTACACTGTGGGTACCGTCAGATTCACTGCTTTGTTGATTGTCACTTGTACTTGTGTTATGCAAGACCTCACTCATGCACTGTTCTGCGGGGAGCTGAATTGCAGGTTTTCCCCAGTTTTGCTGGAAGTTGTCTTTCAGTAACACAGAGCTGCTGCTATTGGAGTTGGAGTTCAAGAGGTTGCTAGAGGGCAGCCATGAAAAATCTTGCACTGTTGAAACTCTCACACAGGGCTGGGGAGTGATGGGAGCTTGGGAGTTGGAAAGCTTTGTCCGTTTCCTTCATCTCTATATGGCATCAGGAAGTGATAAAAACTTAAGAACTGGCAAGACTTTCTACCTCCCCTAATACCCGCCAGGTACTAAGGAACAATAGAAATCTGGAAAACAGAACAATGAGATGCAAGTTCTTCATAACCAACCACCCTTCTGGAGATCTGGAAGAGGAGCTTAGACATTGGCAAACCTTAGTTGCTGATAACAAAGAGAGGCAGGCAGGAATGAGCACAGAGAGGGGAGGGTGTTGAGATACATCCAGGCATGTATTGCACTGTCTATTTGCTCTCCTTTGGTGAAAAAGAACTTTATAAGCAGCAAGGAAGACTTCATAGAAAGTGTGGTGTTTGGTTTTCTTTTTTAATCAGTATTTACTGTTTAAAGGTTGCTCTATCAGAGACTTGGAGGTGAAAAAAAAAGATGACAATATCTTTCAATAACAGGTGCATTGTACTTCTGGATAAGGGACTACACAGAAGGAATAAAAAATATCTGCAGCAGCTACTGCTTTTTTGTGTTGAGGGAACATGGTCATTGTTGCAGAATATAGATTGGGTCTCTCGCTTCAGATATAGGTAGCCCTCCTTTCACTGTAGCATTTCTTTTAAATAAATATTTAGGTAGTTTCAGGATTTTTGTCCTCTTCTGTTGCATTATCATTCCTGTTTTTTGGAAGTGTAGAACTTTCCAAGAAACTGTTTCTAGGCTAACCCGGATTCCCAAAATAATAACTATGGAGGAAATTTCTTTGACTTAAGAAATCCACCAGATAGTTTTAGAAGGTTCTTTATGTTTTCAGATCTTTCTTGAAAACCAGCTTAATTTCAGCAACCCAATTTTGTATGCATTTTAGGGAATGGAAAAAGATCTGGTTATGTTGATGGTGGACATACTGTGAGAAGACTAGATCTTGCTTTATTTCTGCTCAACTAGAGGCTCCCTAAAGCCAAAATAGCCTTTAGAAAAACAAAACCAAACAATAATGTGACTTGGATTCCGATGGAATCTGAATGCACCACCACCCTGATCATTACATACTCCATAGATACTAAATATTGGAAAAATATGAGGTCTCTTTGCAAACTTAATCATTTGCGTTGTACAGATTCCAAAGCAGAGGTGGTTAAATTACAAGTTAAATTCTAGTCAAATCCTCAAACTTTCATGATTAGCAGTTGTTCTGATTGAAGGCTATGTGTAGTGGGTTCTGTTGGTTATATGTAAAGTTTGAGGAGCAGTTAGAACCTACAATCTTTAATTAACATTGCTGTCTGTTTTTAATGCAATTGGAAAAAAAAAAAAAAAAGATAATGCCAAAAAATGACCGCATTAGACTTGATAACGACAAAGTCAGTGGAACTGATCTGCAAATTAGTCAACAGCTTAGATTTAATAGGATTGTTCTATTGAGTTAATTTTTTTTATTTGTTAACAGCTTAGATTTGTCTGAAATGAATAAAACAGTTATGTGGAATATTTATTATGCAGATTAAAATGAATTAATTCATTTTTAAAGCCAAGTCACCATCCCTGGTCCCCCAGGGGAAAAACCCTTCTGTTCTTGCTTTAAATCAACACAATTATGAATGCAAAGCTAAGCATGAAACTTCCAGTATTCAACCCAAAGAAGGCAACCATCTCAACATTACCTAGCAATTTGATCCTTAAATCTGAATTTGCACAATTTTATGGCAGTAAAACAGAATAGTAACCTAACTTTAATGTTTGTAAAGGTATTTTCAGCTAGATGTTGTCCTGTCAACAATTTAAGATATTTAAAACTTCTTCCAAACTGTTTCTCAGTATCAAATGTTAGTGCAACGAACACCACCAAAGTAGGTTAAATTGTTGCACGAGTACATCTATGTAAAACATTGCTGGAAAAAGTTGCACGATTGACGCCTTTCTTTTTATTATTGTTCAAGGTATCCATCTCGCATTGAGAAAATAGACTATGAAGAAGGGAAGATGTTGGTTCATTTTGAACGTTGGAGTCATCGCTATGATGAATGGATTTATTGGGACAGCAATCGACTGCGACCCCTGGAACGACCGGCACTTAGGAAAGAAGGGCTGAAAGACGATGAAGAATTTGTTGTAAGTAGCAAGTTAGACAAAAATTATCTCCCTATGTAAATTATTTTATTTAGGCTTGGAAGGATTAGAATTTTGTGTCTGTAAACATTGATTTCATCATACAAACACAAACTGATGACAAAATATTTCCATTGATGATAAAAATTTGACAGATAGGCAAAATCAAATTAAATACCCTTAAGTTTTCAAGCAGTATTTTTCTGTACATTTTAATTTGTGTATCTTGACATATGGTGCTGTCAATTTGTGTTTTAATAATTATAAAGCTTTAACATTTTGAATGTCAACAGCTATTGTCATTAAATAATTGTATGACCCTCAATAATTTCCCAGAACTGTCAAAATTTTGATCAATAAATATTTTAAAGATGCTTAAAAATAAAAATCAATATTGTCTGTTGAAATTATATAAAAATGGTATTAATTTTTTCAAGATAAATATCACTAATTTATAAAACTTAAGTTTGTTTAGGAAGGAACTGCAAGTCAAAATGTTAACAATTAAAATGGTTTAAAATAGGATTTTAAAGCTGGAGAAGAGGTGCTAGCTCGTTGGACAGATTGTCGATATTATCCAGCGAAGATTGAAGCCATTAATAAGGAGGGTATGTATATAAATAAAGTGCATCTGTAAGTACAGCTTTTTGTTTACAGAAACTCTGCTATAATCTGCTTAAAATTAAACATGTTTACATACAGTTTTATTCACCACACTAAACACATTGTAGAAAGCACTGCTGTTCTGTCAGGGGAGGAATGGATTTGATCCAGGGAGTATTTACCATCTTTTATTTCTATGAAGTTAAAAACTTGGGCTATCTTTTCCACTCTATAGTAATGTAACTTCCATTTCTAATTAGGGGAAGAACATCCTTTCCTCAATATTATGGAACCCTTCACAGTACTGTTGGCTTGGGTTTACATTTATATACTTAGGGTCTCTGAATTCTTCTAGAAAATATTAGAGATCTTGTTTTTGGGTTTGGTAAATCTTACTGGAGGAAGATAAAGTAAATGCAGTATTAAAATGAAAATGTCACTAGCTTAGGCACAAAATTTAAAGCAGTTTTATATTTGCAATGAATTTCAAACCCAAACAAAGTAATGCTTTTACTATATTTTAAAACTAATGATATGGTTTTAAATTATCTCCTTACTGATAATGTGGTATCATTGGGTTAATGAATTGGAAATTTATAAACAAAAATGAAGCACTACATATTGTCCAAGTTGTGAGAAATGCAGGATGGAATCCTATAAAAACAGGTTTTACAATTTTAATTCAACCGTCCAAGGTCCTGAAATGACAAACACTTAAGTCTTGTCTACACTTAAAAAACTGTGCCAATCCTCAGGGATCAATTGAGTGGGCAGTGTAGGCTCAGTCGATCCCGGAAGCGCTCTCCGGTTGACGTAATTACCCCACCCCCTCAAGTGGAGTAAGGCTGCATTGACCGGAGAGTGCTTTGAGTCGATGGCGGCAAGTGAAGATACCGTGGTAAGTAGGATTAACTAAGTCGACAGGAGATGTGTTTTCTGCGGAACCCAGATTGCGTATTTACCACTGCTTAGCACTGTAGTGTAGACCTGGCCTTACTCAGTAACTTTATGTACATGTCCCATAGTCCTATAGAACTCAATGGTGAGTTGTTCATTGTTATGTGAGTAAAGAGGGTTTTTTGAACACTTCTGTCTTGACTTTGTCCCTTTTGATCTTTATATGATCCAAGGAGGATGTGGGCTGTAACTATAAAGGAAAGAGTTTTAACCAGATGCTCAATCCTGCAGTGCTTGCAGAGCCAAAGTCACTGATGTCACATTCAGGACTGGGTCTGAAGTGACTGTCTATTAAAACGGTGAAGTAGGTATGTTTCTAACTACTCATAGTGATTGCATCAATCCTGTTTTAGGAACCTTCACAGTACAGTTCTATGATGGAGTTATTCGATGTCTAAAAAGGATGCATATCAAATCTATGCCTGAGGATGCCAAAGGGCAGGTGAGGATATTAGGTGTCTTTTCTTGCTTGACTCTTAAACAGGCATGTGGTATTAATAGTGACATGAGAACAAATCATCTGTTGAATGCCCCACACTGGAAGGGTCATTTAGGACAAATGGTTTTAGTTTTGCTGCTGCCTTCTTTTTAGGTCCTTTCAATATGTTGGTTCACCAGTTTTTAACCACACGTGGTGCCCTAACGTGCTGTGCTAGTGTTGAAACCTCTGACTGCAGTATGGTCCTCTAACTGGCTCATCTGTTCCCTGAATGTTCTCTTTCTAACGGTCCCACATGTGGGCTCACAAGCTTTCTCCTCCTTGGTCTTTATGGCCCTTTGGAAGAGGGTTTAGCCATCAGAAGCCTGCTGCTGATGGATTTATTATAATGGCAGATTCCTGCCACATTCTTCCATTAATTCACAGTTGTGCCATTTTTTTTTTTTCATCTTCCTATGCAAAACCTTTGGGAGGTGGGCAGGTATTTCTTTATCTGTGGTAGTTCCACCAAAGCAGGAAGTGGCGGCAGGTTGTGAGATAGAGATGTAGTCTAAGATTAGTAAGAGTTTTAACTTAAATACTTAAGAATTTTATCCATCTTTTATCCAGTCTCTGAATTTGTACGAAGCCTGCTTTGACCAATAACCTTTTTAGAGTAATTATGCTGATAATTAGAAATTGTAGTTATTTTTTAAAAAAGAAATGATTGTCTAATGAAACTTGCTAAAAGAAGATAGTAAATTGATTTAAAAAGTAGGTTATATATATTAATAATAAGTCTCAAACTTTCCAAGAAACTGTTTTTACTTGGAAAAAACCCCAGAATTCATATGTCTAATCTGTTCTGGATAGTGACTTATAAAATGAATATGTTACTAAATTGCCTTTTTATATGATTTGCAAATGGAGACAGGCAGGGGCCTTAAATAATAATTTGTGTATGCTTCCATGTAACAGATAGCTATAAAGCATGATATGACAATTATATAAGAATGTTAGAACTTTGGAGAAGAACAGGCAATGGATTATTTGGGGCATCTTTAGACTTCAATCTCTCTCACCTACTTTTTTTTTTTTTTTGAAAAGGAAAGCACAGAAATCCCTAGTCATTTCTCTTGCTGCAGAGTTAGGTCCTGTCTATTGAATCTCTGTACAAACATTAATTATAACCCAATGAGGTAGGAAGATAAAAATTATTTTACTTGATTTTACAAATGGGGAAGCTTAGGCAGGAAGGTTGGAACTTGAATAAAGAAATAGTGAGCTGGGTTTAGAGTTGAGATGTTCTTTGCTCTCCATCTTCTGTTTATTCCACTACTGAGCCATATGGTCTTTTGAACTACTGAGATACTATTTTGTGGCTAATGGCCATTTTGGCCTCTTGGCAGAGGAACAAGCTCACTTGAGGCAACCAGCCCGTGACTGGAAGGAAGCTTTTAGAAGTGGTAGTGCCATAGAAAGTAGCCCAAGTGACATTCCTATAAACACCGTACATTATTCTGGTTTTCTTCCAATATTGAGAGACTTATCGTGCTGGGCTTCATGTGTTTGAGGGGAAAAAACTTGTATTTTTGTGATTAATTTTGATTTCTAGATGGGCTAGAAAATGTTCACATTTAAATAAAATATAAGATTAACCTTAATGTTTCCAAGTCCCCAAAAGCAGAGGCTGGAGCACAAGTTTCATAGTCTCAAAGCACATCTCTGGGTTTCATTATTTAGGTAGTAACTGTTGAACAGGAGGCTAGGTAAATCTATTATGCCAGTGGTTCCCAACCTTTTTGGCTCGAGGGCTACAAATATAATTTTTAGAACCCTGAGGGGCCACCAGTCTATTTAATTAAATTTACATTACAATTAAATTAATTAAAATTAAATTTTAATGAAAACTAATTAAATTTAAACACAATTTTAATTAAATAGACTAGTGGCCCTTCAGGGTTGCAAAAGTTATATTTGTGGCCTTTGAGCCATTTTTTTTTTTTAATTTGAAAAAAAAATTGAAAGTTTTTGTTTGTTGTTTTTAAAGGGGGTGGGGGGCTGGATGCCCATGAACATGGCCAGTTTGTGGGCAGGTGTTTGGGTCCCAGCAACAGGGCGGCCCATGCTCTGCCGCCCCGCTCCCCCGTGGCTCTCCGTCACGCCACATTCCCCACAGCCTCCCCAGCAGCTAGTATGCCTGCAGCTGCGCCATCCTGCCTTGCCTCCCGCTCCCAGCTCTGCTGTGCAGTGCTGGCCCACTACGTCCCCCAGCTGCGGCAGCAGCCCCTGGAGCCCTGGCCAGGACTGGAGAGGAGGAGGGCAGCCGCAGCCGAGCTCCCAGATGCATGCCGTGACTGGGCGGCTGTGGCTTGGCTCCCAGCCGGCAGCTGGGCAGCGTAGGCTACTTTAAAAAGCCCCGCAGGCCACTATTGGCCTGCGGGCCAGGGGTTGAGAACCCCTGTATTATGCTATGGAAAAAAATCCATCTTCATTTCAAACATAGTTGTGTTTTTAGAAAATAAAAATACAGCCTGAGGTTGGTTTGAAGGTCAGAGTTATCGTGGTCTAATACTTTTTCATACTAAAACTGATTTTATTCTGAAAGAAGGCACTTAGCAGGAATTATTGGAAAGTTATAGATTTTTGTATGCTTTCTCACAGAATTCGTCTAACATAATATAATCGATATGAAAATCATGTATCATGTGACACTGTCATACTATTTATTAAATTCAAACACAGAACTCTTCTCATGTTTCATTAACATTTCTATTAGAACAGTGAAACTGTTTATACCCAAATTATTGTCAAATGCACAAATTAAGCCCATTGAAGAAGACTGTTTTGATATTTTTCTATTCCAGTAATCTCTGGAGTTATTTGTAGCAAAAATAGGTGTAATATTTTCAGATGGAAATAAGATTTTTTTAAAGTTCTTTTTCTCCTTTTAACGTGCGTGATACTGTAGAACTCGTAACATTCTAAGTGCAGTTTTTAGTATAAGCCTATTTATATGTATTCAACATTTTCAGCTGTGAGGGTGGAAAGGCAAAAAAAAAAAATAATGTTTGTATAAAGACAACAGAGTCCTGTGGCACTTTTAAAGACTAACAGATTTATTTATCGCATGAGCTTTCGTGGGAGAAAATCCCACTTCGTCAGACGCTTTGAAGATAGGAAAGTTACAGAGTGGGAGGAAATTAAATGCAGGGGAGTGTATGACATAGCATCAGGTCAGGCTGTAACAGCAAATCAAAATAGGTGTTAGGATTCAAAACACTGGGGAACAGCACATAGAGGAGGGGGAGGTCAAATCACTTGTTGTAATGCGAGAAAAATCCATAGTCCCTGTTTAACCCCAAGACAACTGAGTCAAACTTGCATATCAGTTCGCCTTTGGAATGTTTGTATAGTTATCTACGTGGAGACTACAGACCAGGTTTCTGCTTGAATCAGCAATATTTTAAAATTTAGACAGGAATGCAACGGAAGTGGGGAAGAGAATAAATGAAGGAGGTGGGAGGTGAAAACTGCCCTTGAAGAGCGCATACAAATCATTCGGATAACTTATTTGTTCTGTTTCATGTTTTTTTGTTTTATCTTCAATATAATTAGGCGCGCGAGAGGGAGCAGATAGCGCCGGAGCTGAGATTAGTGACGGAAATCGAACCAAAAGAAGTGAGTTTTGAGGACGGATTTGAAGGAGAGGGAGGGAACCTGGTACACAGGAAGAGGAAGCTGAAGACAAAGGCACGATTGGGATAGAGACGAAGGGGATGGGAGTAGGAGAAAATAAAAGCTCAGATGTAGGTGGGGTAGAGCTGTACAGTGTCTTGAAGATGCGAGCAAGGAGACCAGTCTAGGCTTAGAAACAGTCAGTGCTGGAAGTGGGAGGGTTTGGGATGTGGAGGTGTGTGTGGTTGGGAGGGAGGGATAATGTGGTAGGAGTGTCAGAAGAGGAAGATAACTGCAGTAATTTAGATAGAGAAGTGAAGAGGTGGTGGTTGTTTGATATCTGAAGGGAGAGGTGGCAAGACATGAATCCAGTGTTGGCAGAAGGGACTGATTTTAGAAATGCAACTGTTTTTTGCCTTCCCACTGTTGCAGTTAAAAGATTATAAAATGAATTGTATTAAAATGCAATTGTTCTAGTGATCCAGTCTGTGTATAGGGGTGCCGGATGGTTCCTGCCAACTTATTTCTTTTATTATGCAGTTTTCTGCAGTTTGGCTTAAGTTGAACTGTTTTTTGTAATGACTGTATGGTTTTCTCTACTGTCATAGAGTATGCCAATCCCTGATCTCTAGCCAACAGCTATTTTTAACCATTTAGAGCACATTTTAACCATTAGTGATAAATTACTATGCAAATCCTTTTGCTTTGACGTTCCTCAGAATTCCATCCACGTCTAAAACCACAACTGCTACTTTATCTTCTAACTGCTTCCTATTACTCTGTTATCCTGGATACAACTTAGTTTAAAATTGTTTGTAGTTGGGGTAGGAGAAGAAAGAAAGGAAGTTATTAAGCCTTCCTTAAGTGACAGAGAGGAACAGCTAGTGGGAGGAAATACTGAGAAGGAAAGGTCATTTGGGGTGAATGTGGTGCTCAGAAGTGGAGTCTGCCATGCTGGCTGTGGTTTCATAACAGGGAATTCTGAGGGAATGGCTAACCAGAACAAAGTGGTTTATTGTGTGTGTGTGTGAGAGAGAGAGAGAGCTGACATTTGTAGATGCTTTCTTTCTGAATAGGGATTTCTGTGCTTACCAAGAGAAGAATATATCCCTTAGTTCCGTAAACATGAAACGCTCTGTGACAGGGCACTCAACCTAAATCAAAATAGACTAGCAAAGTCTCTGACCGGTTTTCTTAATTGAGCTGAACTGTCTTTAAACACTAAACCAAAACAATATAAATGACAGTTCTTGGCTTCTCGTCATGCAGCCTCCATGTGGTTCCTCTCTACCTGTACCTCCAAAGCCTTGGATGGCTCTGAGTTTAAAAAACCCTCATGTGCACAAGTATAAGTAGAAGCCAAGCCCCAGTCACTCTCTGCTCAGGATTGCATTTCCATGTGGGAATTTGAAAGGCTGGCCTTAGAAACCTTGTTCGGGTTTAACTCCAAAATCACCATGCCTTTGTCTGGCTCAGCAGGACCCCAATTACAGACCTCACTGGGGAGCTGTAGCTATGCTGACCGAAGCAACTGTACGTTCCAGCGACTGCTCCTATGATCTTATTTATTTCTATCAGCTTGTTGACCTAAATTGCACTAAATAAATACAAATTTAAATCTAAATTACAGAAGTGGAACAATCATGATAAGTCAACTGCAAGTTTCTTATGACACTCTTTCTCCCTTTCTCCTTTTTACTATTGTTTTCCCAAGTTGCGTCTCTTGCATTGTAAACTCTATGGCATTGGAACCGTCTTTTCTTTCCCGTCTGTACAGTTCCATCCATATCTATGGAGTCATACTAATAATACTAGTACTTTACGAAGCTGCACCAAGGGAAGGATTTCTTCAACTATGTGATTGGGTGCAAATGAGCTTAGAATACATTGTTGAAGCTCTACATGTCTATATTTTTGCAATTAATTCTGTAGGTTAGCTCAGAAGAGGTTCATATTATAAACTTTTTTGGAGCAGGGACTTTACAGTTATATTAAAAAGACAAAAGTGCCTAGCTCACAGTCGGTATTATCTAAATCTCTGAAGATGAATACTAAGTTAATTATATTCACACACATGTAACTAACTTCTCTGGGAACTGCAGAGTAAGGGGAGAATGTGAAGCAAATAATGAAAAGAAAGAGTCAACTTCATAGGAAAGTTAACTGATCTTCTTGCATCCATGTCTAATTTCCTGGAAAAGGGACTTTTCTTACTACTGATGTGTTCAAATTCTCACTCCCAAAAATGCCTAGTTCATTACACACTGAGATGTATATTAAATGCAAAACAGTGGTAAAATGTGAATTATAGGATGGGCTATATGAAAAAGTGATAGAGAGAAATGCAGAAAAGAATCTAACTGAATGTATGTTCTTATGCCTTAAAGGTGGGCACAGAAAATAGAAAAAGTCCATGGAATGATAATTGGAAAACATTGTACAGGCGATGGGTGGAAAGGTTTCCCTATGAAAAGAGATTTAGAATTATTTAGTTTAGAAAGAAGTGAAGGTATGGTTGGAGGAGTGAAAGCCAATCAGGTACTATTTTTTAACATGTCCCATAATGTAATAATAAGGAAGCAATCCAGATTAAAATTCAGCACATTTAAAATGAATAAAGGAAATATTTATTGAGCGTTGTTTCCACAAAACAGAGAAGAACATGTGGTGTTTAGCCTAGAGATCTTGTGACATATATTAAACAGACACAGTCAGGAGGTCAATAAATATTTTTTCTTTCAAGAAGTTTTACAAATATATTCAGTGGTTGGTGAATGTAATTGTTTGTATGTAATGTCATTTTTCTGAGGAAAACACCACTGCAAAATGTGAAGCCAAATGGCTTAGTATGTCAGAGTTGTTAAGTGGTTAGAAGATAGAGTCAGGAGTCAAGACTACTGCACATTTTGTGGACAAGGTCAAGTCCCTTGAATTCCTTATGTGTCTGTTGACCCATCTCTAAAATGGTGATAATCTCTTCCTAACTTGCACATGGATTGTGGCACTTCTTGCTGTTTATAGAGCCATTTAAGATTATTGGCGAAATCTTGAAAAGTTTGGCAATGAGAATAGTGTTTTCCACTTACTCTAGAAATTGCTGGTTCAGAGTTATCATTGCATTAGGTCATTACCTGATTCTCAGACTAGATGAGAGAGAAATCTCCTGCCCATGGATTGTGTAATTTGGGGTGTGGAGGAGTTCATCTTTCAATAGAAATAGCTAGGCTGGTGTAGACTGTAACTGGAGACAGGATAATGGTCTTTTTCAGTAGGAGAGTTCGTGTATTTCTGTAACTTCAATAGATTAGTTATTAAGGCACAATAGTGCCTGAAGGGCGAATCCTAGAGATTGATTTCCATATGCATATGGTTTTTATGTTATCCGTGTGGGGTAGATTCTAGCTGCAGCATGTAGGCAATTTGGGAGCTACATTTTACTGAATCATAATTATAGAACTAAACATAAAGGTACGTGACCATTTCTGGATGAGAGTGTTCACTGTTTGTAAATTGATTCTCCTTGAATGTCGCAGACAGCTACTAATGCTCCTCCACTTTGTTTTTTTTTCTTTTTGGAGGATTGGATAGCTTTGGTCAAAGCGGCTGCTGCAGCAGCAGCCAAGAACAAAGCAGGAAGTAAACCTCGGACCAGTGCGAACAGCAATAAAGATAAAGAGGAGAGAAAATGGTTTAAAGTACCTTCAAAGAAGGAAGAAACCTCAACCTCTACAATCATCCAGGAAGTCCAGAAAAAGGAAGAGGAGCCTACGTCTAGTGAAACATTTGGTACAAATGATATAGTGTGCTTATTTTTCTGAAGATTGCAAATACTGTTTTTCTTGTCTGTCCAGTGACTCTAGGCCTCAGATTTTCTTTGGTTTATATTCCAAAATGGTATTGCCAATGGGTCTAAAGGAAGACATTGTTTGTATCATAGTAGACTTCAATACTGAGGTATGTTAATCAGTTACATTATGTGCAAATTTCTGCTTTTTAACTGGCTCAGTGGAAGTTAGCAATTTATTTTTCTGGCTCTTATTTCATTTTCCCTTTAGAATTCTAGTTTAAAAATACTCATGTGATTCATGGCAGTAATGGAGATTTCTAGGTATGTTTGAAGACAATGAAATACGTATGTCTTCATGTTTTGGGATTTGTAAAGATTTTACCTCAGAACCAGTAAATCATGGTGTTCACAACAAGAAAGGGGATACCTGTTAACTTATAACATTGTGTTTAAAATTTCAAGGTAACTTGCTTTTAATATTTTGATGCATACTGCTAATTGTAACTTTTTAAACTGCCAGTTTTGGCACATAAAAGCCAATTAATTCATGTTAGAATATATTTTGCATTGAAATATGCACAATTGCTAAGAAATGTTTGATATGTGAATTTGTAGATGAACTCTTCCGTGTCTGTTCTTTTAAAAGTAGGATTCCCGGTAGTGGATGTTCCAAAGATGGCATTTGTGCGGGCTGAGAGCACATTAGCGCACAAGAGGAAAAGTAATCTCGGCAACTCGTTTCAGGCAAAGAGAGCTCGTCTTAACAAGATCACTGGTAAATTACCTTTTTTTATTAAGACCATCATTACTTTTTAGCATCTCCTATATTTATGCTTGTTCATAGGTTGCTGCAGTAGATCAATACATGTCTGTTTGTTATACTTTGCAGTTATAGTTTTTGAGGATCTCAAAGCAATTCACAAATGGTAATAAATTTAACCCTATTCTTAGATTTTGAAGTAAGGTCTGTGCTTTGACCTATGTCTTCAATTCAGTGTCATAATAACTTGATCATTCTGAATAGATCTTTCCCTGGAACAAGTGCCTTTGTTAGTCTGATACCTTTTATCTCCTGTATCATTCCCTCTATTTTTTGAGGAATGTGTGATCTGTGTGGGCTCTAGATGTGGCACTTCGTGTATGTTGCACACACGGAAGTTGGTCTACACTGCCAGTGAAATGCTCTAAGGAGCTTGTGTATCTCCTGTCGACTTCCTAACTTTTGCTTACCGCAACATCCCCACTATGTTGCTCCAACAGAAAATGCACTCTGATCAACACAGCGTTAATCTTTTTGTGGGATGGATTAAAGCTGTTGACTCCCAGATTTATTGAGTGGGTCTCCACAACCTGGTCAGTCGATCCTGAATAATTGATCCGGTGGCACCAATGGTTCCGCCATCAATATAGGAGTAGCAATACTGCTGAAGTCTAGTCAGTTTCTTTCTGCTGTTTCTTCCAATACCATTAGCAGCAGCAAGCAAAGCACAGATTCTGTCCAGGGCTGCAACTGCAAAGTGAAACAGACAAGCTTGTCCAGTTCACAAGCTCAAAGGAATCAGTTTTACTCTGCAGCTACTGACTCTCACCCACTTGACAAAGGCTGTTTCTGTTTGCCCTGATGAATGGGCTAATGAATTTTGCAAGCCCTGTTTAAGTACGTATCAGTTGACTAATCTGCATAGAGAATTTGAGGATGAAGTGTGCTGTAATTGCTGATAATTAACTCTCTTTTGGTAAACTTTAACTTCTTGCACTTAATTTTATAATATAGTTTTTTGTCTCTGACCTTAATTTAAGTGAAGGCAGACACTTGTGGTCACTTTACTGTACCTAATGGACTAGATCTAAGGCAATGATGAAGCATTCTAGGAATTGAACTGAGACACTGAAATGAGTGAACTTCTTCCCCTTAAGATCTAGCTAGAGGAAGATGAAGAGGAATGTGCTTGCAGAAGAGAGCCCATGAACAGGGCTGGATTAACCAGCCCGTGGGCCATGGGCTGCCCCCACCACGGAGCCCCCAGCCTGGGCTCCCCATTGCAGAAGCCAGGCCCTTGCCCCTGGATTCCAGGGCACTCCTGGCCCAACTCTGCTCCAGCCAGTCTTTTGGGAGGTGGAGGGTGGCTGGCGAGTGGCACGGCAGGCTTCAATGTAGCCGCATCCCTGCCCTGGGCCATGGGCCCTGGAGAGCTGTGTATCACCTGGCCAGAGGCTGGAGTGTGGGCTGCACCAGCTGGCTTCAATCCTCCCACCCCCTCCCGGGGACGGACAGTCGGCCCACAGGAGGGGCAGGAGCGCAGAGGCCCACTCCCCTCCTGCCCTCCTCTTCTTTCCACAGCGCTGGCAGGGCAGGAGCACAGTCTCTGTGCTCCTGCCCTGCCTGTGCTGAGCGGGGGTCTGCAGGTTCTCATGGCGGGTTTAGAGGCTGGAGCCTGTGTCCCCTTTTTGGCCCGGGCCTGGGGCTTAAGCCCCTAAAGCCCCTTTGATAATCCGACCCTGCCCATGAACGGTTGAGGGGAGTACAGGAGTTGTCAATCTAGTAGGAGGAAGCTATGTGAAGTATTAGCTTAAGAGGCTTCAAATAGTCTCTTCTTACTAGATCGTCCTACTACTAGATTTAGATTTATGCTCTTCCTACTAGATTTAGGCTCCCTGAGCTCCCCTTCCACTTTTTTCTGACAAGTTGGATCTTTAGGAGGAAAACTTTTGCTTGGGTCAATTAACTGTGAAGCTTTATATTCAATAGACATCAACTTATAACTTTCAAGAGCTATAATTGAAAGGCTAGAGGAAAATACACTCTTCTGTATGTTTTTTGTGTATTTTGTGTGTACTGAATATAGTCAGCTTTCTGTTTCTTCCAAGTAGCCAGTCCTTCTCCTATTGATGTTAGTGTGGCACGCTCTCTCACAACTGAGAGAAAAAAAAAATCAAAGTATGATTGTGTTTTTTTTGTTTGTTTTTTTTTTAAAAAGAAGGAAATCTGGTGCCTAGATTCTGGGCAAGTTTTAATGTCCAATACTACTTTTAACTCAATTTTTAAAAAAAAATCATTATTTCATGTTGTGTTCCATAAACTTAAACTACCTTTTATAAAAATAAACAGTACATTTTCTGATGGTTATTTTGGTTTACTTAAGTCCCACTCCTGTAACTTGCTCCATACGAAAGAATCTGTGTGCCTACGCATATTAATCGGAGCCCACTTACGTGCATGGGTCCTCCTACGTTGAGTCAGCTGCAGAATTAGTCTTATTTGCTAACATATGAATTGCATGAACTCATGATGTCTTCCACTCAGTAGTGCAAATTAGTGGAGTTTTACTTTACTATAAATTCATGATGGTGGTGGTGGTGATGATTTTATTTAAAAAGCCCTTCTTTGCACATCTTGGATTGGAGACAATGTTCTGCAAAAAAAAAATCTAGGGTAAGGAATATAACACAATTGCCTGTAGTAGATCTTTGTGGGGCACAGAAACTTAACTCCCTAACAAAAAGTCACCTGAGTTACTAAAGGACATGCAATATTCCAGTGGCTAAACATCACTTTAGAAGAGCCCGTAGTTGATTAAGTGATATGGCTCCAGTTTAGCAAGCCTGGCATTTATTCTGTGAAACAAACAAGGAGTCCTGTGGCACTTTTAAAAACTAACAGATTTTTTTTTTCTTCAAAGCGTCTGACGAAGTGGGATTTTCTCCCACGAAAGCTCATGCGATAAATAAATCTGTTAGTCTTTAAAAGTGCCACCGGACTCTGTTGTCTAGATTTTTTTTTATCACATGTGCTTTTCTGGGAGAAAATCCCACAGGACTCCTTGTTTATTTTGCTGAACTAAATTTCTATGGAATGCAATAGCAATATCTTAGACTGTTCAGTTTGGATAACAACCTCTATTAAAAGATAGCTTCTTTGGGGGGCCAAAATTGGAGGAGACGATTTTCAGACTTCAAAGACATCTTGCTGCTTCTGCTTTAGTTTTCCTTTAGGCACGTTCGAACAGGCTGGGCTCCTCATCTCCATTGTTTAACAGAGATGTTAAGTGATAAAGTTCCTGCACAAAGCAGCTCTGAAGAGCCTACTTATTGCCTGCTCAACAACAAACATTGTAGTGGGACTCTGGCTACAGCCAATAGCTCAGGCCCTCAGGTTCTGTGGGTTCAGCAGACACAGCACCACGGAGGCAATGTAAAGAGTGAAAGCAAATTACTTGCATTAGGGTACAAACAAATGGGGGGGAGGGAAGGGAATAGGAAAGAAATCAATGCTTACGCCCCTTCGGTAGACGGGAACCTTGAGCAAGGCAACTGCAGGCAAAAAGCTTAGGGAGTGATGCCCTGGGGTGCTCAGCACAGCACCTGTCCCATCGGTGAAGTTCCAGAGAGGAGGGGTTTAAGCATTAGCTTAAGATACACTTTTTACACACTTAGCCAAAAGTATTAACAACCACAACTAATTTCTTTCTCACCTACTTACTATATTAATGGCCTTGGTTCCCACCAATGAAAAAGAAAGAACACTCCAGTTTCCACCAATAAGGAAAGAAAACACATTTTGAAGCTGCAGGCAAGACTGACAGAACCAGCCTCACGTTAATTAGGCAGTGTCTGGGAATTGTTATACACAGGCAGGTTGTTTAGAGGTAAAGGCTAAGACATGGCTGTACCATCTAACTAGCTAAACCTGTCACAAGATCTTCCATTAGCACTACAAACATTCAGCATTAAAAGGGCTGGGAGGGAGAGAACATTGAACATCCTCTGTGTAATTATTGACTGCCTATTGTATGGTGGTTAAATTTGTATTAGGGGTTTTGTATATGAATTTCTGAATGAAAAATTTCCAGAGGGGTAGCTGTGTTAGTCTGTGTACAGCAAAAAACAGCGAGAGTCCTGTGGCACCTTACAGACTAACAGATTTTCTTCGGCATAAGCTTTCATAGAATCATAGAATAATAGGGTTGGAAGGGACCTCACGAGGTCATCTAGTCCAACCCCCTGCTAAAAAGCAGGACCACTCCCCCTAAATTATCCCAGCCAGAGTTTTGTCTAACCGAGCCTTAAAAATCTCCAAAGATGAAGATTCTACCACCTCCCTAGATAGCCCATTCCAATGCTTCACCACCCTCCTCGTGAGAAAGTTTTTCCTAATATCCAACCTTGACCTCCCCAGCTGTAATTTGAAACCATTGCTCCTTGTTCTGTCCTCTGTTACCCTCGAGAACAGCCTAGCTCCCTCCTCTTTGGAGCAACCCTTCAAGTAGTTGACGGCTCCTATCAAATCTCCCCTCAGTCTTCTCTTCTGTAGACTAAATAAGCCTAGTTCCTTCAGTCTCGCCTCTAAGTCACGTGCCCCAACCCTCTAATCATTTTTGTTGCCCTCTGCTGGACTCTTTCTAATTTGTCCACATCCTTTCTGTAGTGGGGAGCCCAAAACTGGACACAGTACTCCAGATGCGGCCTGACCAGTGTCGAATAGAGGGGAATTATCACATCCCTCGATCTGCTGGCAATACTCCTACTGATGCAGCCTAATATGCCATTGGCCTTTTTGGCAACAAGGGCACACTGTTGGCTCATATTCATCTTCCCGTCCACCATAACTCCCAGGTCCTTTTCTACAGCGATCTGATGAAGTGGGTTATAGCCCACGAAAGCTTATGCTGAAGAAAATCTGTTAGTCTATAAGGTGCCACATGACTCCCGCTGTTTTTTGAATGAAAAATTAATATTCTGAAATGATAGTTTCTTACTGGTCCTATCATTAGTGGCACTTGGAAATCCCCATTAGTTATATCATACAGAATGAAAATTCAGGGTAGCAATCTGGTTTATCTAGTATCCACCTGCCTTTGTAAGATTTTTCTTTGTTCACCACTTCAATGTTTTGTCTAGTCCAAACAGGACTTGCATGGGCCTGCTAAAGATACTAGAATGCATCATGTGACCTTTCATAGTTACTTTGCAGCTGTAACGTATAACCGTTAGTAAAGCACACAAAGATCCAAAGAGGGTGGTGGTGAGAAGGGGAGAATGAGTGAAGGCAGATATTCTAAATGGCCTCCTAAACACAAAAGATTGAAAATCTACCTCAGGATTATAGCCCTGGTTTTGAAGCACAGCTTTTTAGGATTGAGGGTCATAGCCTCTCAAATGAAGGCTTCTTTTTCCTCTGTGGCGGTGGGACTGGAGTGGCTTGAGCTAATCCTCATTTTTAATACAGGGCCTTCGAATTCTAGGTCACGCTGATACGTTTTGTTCTTTTACATAAAGACTTCATACAAGAAGTTTCAGAGAGAATCATTTTGTCGATGAAAACGTTTTAATTTTTTTCGCTTCTTTTGTTTTTCATAAATCCTGATTAAAAAAGTAAAATTAAAGGGAAAAAAAAAAAAAGGAAACCAATCTAAATAAAAACCTCTGCAATTATTTTTTGAAGGTTTGTTGGCGTCCAAAGCTGTTGTTGTAGATGGTGCTGAAAAAAAGGAAGGCAAGAAAGAAGCAGCTCCAATCCTGGAGCAGGTATGAAATGGTAGAGTTTGATTCTTTTGCAGGGTTCCCACTGGAATGTGTCATGTATGTATAATATCCATATCAAAATTGCCCCTTCAGAAAGAGTAATAGGGAACTAGTTATTTGATCTTATGTTTACAGCTCTGCACAGCCAGAAGTATACAAGTAAATTGACACAAACCACAGTGTTGATTTTAATTTTCATAAATGAGTTAGTCTACAAGGAATCAAAGGCTGGGAAGCAGCAGTCTCAAGGTTTTATAGCTGGAATCACACCCACAACAGGTTTTGAAAAAGACCCTTGCACAAACTGAATTTGTGGTTTGAAACAGGTTTTTTAGAATCTCGTAAAACTTCTTTTCCAAGAAGTTTCTTTTCTATTGTAAGAATTGGTATTGTAGACTGTGTTTTATAAACTGTTCAATGAGCCATACATTTTGCTAAGATGTATATTTTAATGAATACAAAAAAGAAAAATAATGTTAGGGGTTTGATTTAAAACCACTTATCTGAAGAATTGAAGGTTGCCACCGTGTCTGTGGCTCATTCCATTGTGTTTAGGTGGTGGTTGAGTTTCAGAATTGTGCAGTGTCTTGCATGCTGAAAGGTTGAGTGCTGAAGTACAGCAGTGCAAGCTAAAGATGAAATGGCAGCCTTAACTCTGGATATCTTTGCTGTTGTTGGCTTAAATCAGATCCTTAATGAGTTTTAATATGGCTTTTTTGTATTAACTTTCCTTTTTCATTAATGGTTTGTTTAAAACAAACCATCTAAAAAGAGCACTTCCTTTTTTCACGAGCCCCACCACGCTCTGAAAACAATCTCTGCCCCAAACTCTCTCTGGTACTTTGTTGCTTGTAACCAGCTCTTTAATATAGTGGCATTGTTACGGTTTTTTCCATTGACAGTGGACTGGATCTGAGAATCTCTCAAACCCAGGGTGCTATCCAATGAAGAGTTATGGCTTTACTTTTAATGTTGCCACTGAAATGGTTAATTCTAAGCCGCCACGTTGTCAGTGCATTGTCTGATACTTTGCATATTTCCCAATTTTTTTGCATATTAAAGACGCTGTTATTTCTTACTATTGTGTATAATACTTTGTGTGCAAAAAACTGTGAAATGGCTGATAGCATGACATTTCTGGAAGAATCATTACACTGTAAATTTTACTGCACAAAGTCCCGTTGAAATGAAAGGGATTTTGCTGTTTACTAAGACTGTATGCAACGGTATAGGTTACAGTGCATATTAAAAGAACATTCTGAATAGTGACTTCTCAGTCTAAAGTAACTTGGCTGTTTCTGGCTTGGTTTTGTTGATTAGAAATAACAAAAAAAATCCAGAGGGTACTGTCACCTCTCACTAATGTGCTGCAAAACATTTGTAAAAATACTTCTTTTAGTTATGAGTTTAAAAAAAAAAAAGCAAGCACCATCCTAAAAGCAACAGTTGTACTTCTTCCTCCCCTTTCTTCTCGCTGAAAAGAAAAACAAAAAGCCAACCAACTCTAAACTGATTAAAGTGGGGAGATGGGAGGAGGAGTATCTGAGCTCAGGTTTTTTAATTTTTTTGCTAAGTTCTAGGCCAAATGTAAAATCACAATGGCTGAGTTATAAACCCCTAAAATAAAAAGGCTTTACAATGGAAAAGCTGACAGCCCTTAATTGCAGAGGTACTGTGTACTATCACTATAATACTGATTGGGTAAAATGTCTTGTAGTGTTTTCTTAAAATACAGGACACACTATTCAGGCCAGCAGCCAAAAACATACTGTGCTGATGAGACTATATTTATAACTATTTTAAGTTTACAACGGTCTTAAATCCAAAAACCTCAGACTATTAGATGTAGATTTATTTACCTGTATTGGGGATTATGCAATGTTATATTTCCTTTTGAGCAAGACCTGCTTAGATGAGTAACTTCAATTCATTAGGGTTTTTTAATGTTAGTTTGTCCTTGTTAAGAGGTTAAGCACCTTATTAAAATTAATTTAATTTTTTAAATCTTGTTTAAATAACTTTGTACTTTGAAAGTAATGGATGCTGTAGCAATGTCTTTCACATTTGTGAAGATGAACAATAAAATTGTTTATTTACAAGTTATGGCTGTAATTAATTTTTGGTAATACCTTTTGTAATCAGCATAGATATACTCTACAGTTCGTGGCATATTTTATTTACATGAATAAACTGTACTTAAATCATGTGTATAATGAGTTGTTTCAAGGATAAAACTGGGAATAACTGAATGGGACACTTTGCATCCAACTTTTACATGGTACTTCCAGCATGTCATTCATTTAGCTCTCAAGTGAGCCATTTTAAATATGTAGAGTGTGCTTCTTTTTTTATATTTCCTCTGGAACTTGCATTTTCTATGTTCCAGTGGAAAAGAAAGCTTCTATTCAATACCAAAAATGCAATCCTCTGAAGTATGGAAGTCTGAAAACGGGGAAATGCCCCCAAATTACCAGTGGTGTGAAATCTTTTGGGAGAAGGTGGTGTGCACATTCTAGAAACAAAAGTTTACACTTTCATAATTATGGTTTTGTTAGCTTACATGTACTGTGATGCATTTTCAACTGGGCAGTGGATGGAATAAATCTGAGGTCATGTGTGCACATATGTGCAGGCTGCCATCATTGGGCAAGTACTAACACTGATTACTCCATTTGTAGAAGGAACCTGCTTCTAGCAAAAAATGTAAAACACTGATGTAAATTCAGATGAATTGTTTTTAAATATTTCAGTGCATGAATTAAAAATTTAAAAGGTTTAGAAAATGCAGCATATTTTGCTTTTCAAAAAGTGTTTTTTTAACCTACATTTTATCTGCTTGTTTTTTTACAGTTAGCAATCTATTTAACCCTGTCGTGCTAGAAGTTGCGATTTCATAAAACATTAGCACAAGCAAGTAGTGTGGTTTGAAATCCAGACTCCCAGCGCTGAAAGGGGTTAAAAGTGTGTGCTCACTCTGTTAATTTAATCATTTGTTGTTCTAAGATTTGCCTTAAAGGGGCACTGTCAACCTTTTCAGGTCCTACATCAAAATTGAAGTAAATTTGTGGGAAAATGACATCCAACATTTATTTTAAATTGATGACTCTTTCTGAGAAACTTAACTTCTATTTTGTGGTCTGAGCACAACAAAACTAGAATATCTCCTTTTTTATTCTTGTTAAAACTATTTTATGTTAACTTATAATGTCAGAATGATGGAGATGAAAAGGATTTTATTGTATTAAAACACAGCTAAATGCACTGTTACACAGAGATCAGATTGTAAGAGAAAATGTTCTTAAGCTTTTTTTTTTTGAGGTTATTGCAAGCAATGAGAAATGAAGAGAAATTTTAAATTATGAAGGTCATTGACAGCGTCCCTTTAAAAAAAAAAATTAAACAGATTGCTCAACTTTTACTTTGTTATATTTGAGTCTGCTTTCATTTGTACTGGAAATGTTAAATGTTGCTTTAAAAATGTCTTTGAATACTAAAGATGCTTTAAAAAAAATCAAAGTAGAATACAAGAACCACAATGAAGAAACTGAAATAAAAGTATCAATTTCTTATTATTTATTCAGGAGATTTCACCTAAACCTCAAAGTCAGAAAAAAAATGAAGCTGATATTAGCAGTTCTGCCAACACTCAGAAACCTGCACTGTTATCCTCAACTTTGTCTTCAGGAAAGGCTCGCAGCAAGAAATGCAAACAAGAATCTGGAGATTCTTCTGGGTGTATAAAGCCCCTTAAACCAACACTTTCCCCAGAGTTAATACAAGTCGAGGATTTGGCGCTGGTCTCTCAGCTTCCTTCTTCTGTGATAAATAAAACTAGTGAGCACAGACATTTTAAAAAATTCCATAATTACTTATAGTCATAAGAAACATACAGAAAAAATCATTTTGAATGTAAATTAATGTTGATTTTTACAGTGAATCTGCTTTTTAAAAAAAGTTCAAACGTAAGTGGTGCATTAGGGATAGCTCAAGCTTATAAAAAGTAAAGTCAGTTAACATGATGTATGAAGTATGTAATAATGACACTTTTATGGTGGTAGAAAGTCATGGATTTTTATGATTTAAGTTCCACTGTATGAATCTCCACGCTAGTAGTAATAGTGATGCAGGGGAAAACACACTTCTGTCTAAAGGCCTGATTCATTAAAAATATATGCAGTTTTCTTGCAGTACTTTCCATCATTGATGAATTCTGCCTTTAATGGACTGTTTTAATGTACCTGTTGGCTGCACCATTCTTCACATTACGTGGTATTTTCTCTAAATCTGATGTGAGGGAAGATGTAGGAAGTTGTCCTGTGTAGGAAGTATACACTTCAGTAGTTCAGCCTTTTTAAACCATGGAATTGGTTTGCAAAATATCAAGATGTTGGTGCACAGAAGAATTGGGGAAACTTATCTGCTGCATTACATTCTTGAATGTTTTTATTGCATTATTTTTATTGGAGGGGTATAGTGTTGTATAGTGTTGGATTTGTTTTGAGCATCACCTCTTAAAGGCCCTTGTTTGCACAAAGAAGGATAATTTATGTGGTAAGCAGATATAACTGACACAGATTTCTGTAAAAGCAAAATCCTAAGTTTTGCTTCACTCCTAGACCAGTGACAAAATAAGGACTGAAGAGGACTACTCCATCGCTCGTGTCCCCCATCCCCTTATATCTATAGTTGACATCTTCAAGAGATAACTGTGTCTGATCTTGTAGAAAATTTTGATTGGGGGAAAGAGATGAGCCAGTTCAGTTTTCTGTATTCACTCAACAGACATCACTGGTTTTAAATCATGTTATTAATTTCCCCAACAAAGCATTGTGATCCACATGTTGCGATACCCCCAAGATGTTGGTAAGTAGTTTTGTTTGAGGACGTTTTATATATTGGATTGAAGCTATTTAAAAATATATATATATATATATTTTTTATTATAATTTGTAGGCGCTTCCACCTCTTGTCTTTTTTTTAATAGAAATATAATTTTTGGTGCTATTGCAAATCTTTAGTCTGACACACAGTTCTGTAGATAACCCGAGGAAGAAAAAGAATTAGTCTTACAAAACTCTTGTAATTTATACAGGTAAAGCACATTTCCTCAAGTACAGTATGTGAAACTTGCATAAAGCTTTGGCTTTTCTTAATGAATCAGGCCTATAATGTTTTCATATTCTTCTCTTCCTTTGAGGTTCTTAATGTTGGGGTTGAGACTTCTTGCTATTTAGTGCATCGACTTTAAATGTTTTTGTACTTGCTGTTACCAGGGAGCTAGTATTAGTTTAGCAGAAAGTGGAGAAGAAATCAGAACTAAAATGAACCATTACTTTTTGTGAATTTATTTTAAGTTTTACATTAATGCTGTCCATGCTTTTTTGGTTAAGTCTTTATAGCTGTGAGTTTTTTCTGTATTGGAAATCCTATTGTTTCTTCCACTATAAGCTGTCTGCTCTCTCATTGATTTATGAAGTGGCTCCGCTTAATGTAAATAGAGTATTTACATTAGGACCGCCTCTATATCAATGGAGACTAGATCCCCTAATTCATAAAGCAATATATTAAGCAAAAAACAAAATCCTGCCTCAAACATTAACATTCATCTGATAGACATAGTTTTTAATCCATTTTTAAAAAAGAACAATGTGATTAGCAGTTCTGCAGGAGAAAACTATTTAAAGCATGACCCTGCTCTACATCTTAAAATATTTCCGTAAGATTGACATTTCTCTACTTCATGAACATTGAAAGATCTCTTTTTAGGTCCGTCACAGCCAGTGAATCCCCCTAGATCCTACAAACATAGCCAGAGGAGAAGAAGATCACAGCGTTTAGCCACTTGTTCGTTGCCTGATGAGTCTTTACAAAAAGTTCCTTCTCCCTCTCCAATCACTGATGGAAAAGTGTTCTCCATCAGTGCTCAAAAACAACAGCCATCTATATCAGAGGGTAATGTATTTAATCTAATAAAGAACAACCCGAGAGAAACTGAGTCATAAATATAAGACCTTTCACATTTTTTCATATAATGAGAACAGTACCTTTAGCTATATGCTGTTTGTTGTAACGCTTTGACCCGTTCTGTTATTCATTGGGCTTATATTATCTTTGTTCATGTTACATTCTTTCTTTTGTGTAGTACCTGATGTTGCGCATATGTCACTTGAGAAGCGTGGACCATGTCTCCCTCTTGACTTAAGCCGTAATTTGGAAGTTACAGCACCATTATCCACAGACTCCACTATCCGTAATGAATGCCCTAGTAAAGAAAAGGAAGATACTCAGATGATTACATATCTTTCTTCCAAAGCAGTAACTGATGGAAGAGTAGCAACAACAGCATCAGGTAAAGACATCAGTTTACAAGCAGTTAGGTTTGTTCCAGATATGTAAGTCTATTGCATGTGTTCAGTCATACAAAATGGATAGGCTTTAAGTCTTCCACTTGTCCTGGGATCCTTTTGGACTCTATCTTCTCTCAGCTTTGATCATCATTGGTGCCTTGGTTATAATGTTCTTCAAGGTGGATCTGGTTTTATGCTACAGATAAGGATTGAAAGCACAAGAGCAGCAATTTTGAAAAGGTGTGTAAGTATCCAGCTGCACATGGCTGTCAAATATTAAACTCGGGAATATCCATTCATCTCTTAGCTTTACGTTTAACATTTAGTAATACATGTTTAACCTTTTTTTAGACAGTCTTGATTTGACTTTTTTCTTCATTTGTTTGATTGGAAAAATACAGTAATTTTAGGGCAGGATTTTCAAAAGCAATCAGTGTTGGTCTAGCTCTGCTCTCGTTTAAAATCATTGGGTTTTTTTTTTTTCCAGCATCCTTAACAGGAGTAACATTACACCTAAGTTGAGTCTTTCTGAAAATCCCTCTGTGATTTATATATTTATTGTCCTGAGCTTATAACTCGTTCCCTTGTGTTAGTTAAGAGCTCCACACTGGAAGTAGTAGATTGCCAGAACTGGGTTCTATCACTCAAGTCATGCATTCAGATCCATGCAGGTTGAGTCCCTCTGAAATCATTGTGGTGTCTGCATAGTAACAAAGACTTTCCTTGCTGGTCTAAGTGCAGAGTCAAAAATCATCGTATGCCGATTCCTGTTGACTCCATGTAGATTGATTTCCTTGCCCTTTCATAGCTTTAGTTACTTAGCTCAAGGCAGGAATTACTGGGTGAAATTCTCAGACTTGTATTATTCAGATTAAACTAGGTTATCCTAATGACTCTTCTGCCAGTAAAATCTATAAAATAAGTATATTTTTAAGATAGATTGGACCATGAATATTTCTCATTAATTTTCATTTGTTAAACTTTTACAAATGTTACTTTTCTCTAACTCATCCAATGAAACTTAACGCATGTGACTACTCAGTCTTATCTGATTATGTTATATTGCAAGCAGTGATTTATAAGAATTTTCCAAAGCATTGAAATGTACTCTGTACTTCAGATTTCTATAACATGTTTCATATCAAACTTCTCTCACGGTGCTAAAAAGGAGAGATTCCCTAGAGCAGTGGTTCTCAACCTTTTGTGGGTAGTGATATGCTTGGTGGTTTCGCTGCTGTGTGTGTTGGGCCGGGTGATTCTTGATTAGTTTAGTGTTGATTTTTAAGTGTTTTGCTGTGTTGTAGAATATCCTCTGACTTGGTTTGGTACTGGTCATTTCCTGTTTCCTCGTTCAGTGAATGTTGTTATACAGGTTTAGTGAATGGGCCTGGTTTTAAGTCCAGGCCAAGGGTAATCCTGACCGAAAAACTAGGCTTTGAATAAAGCCTCCTGTGACTCAGAAATATTTGACACGTCAGTTCTCGTATTGCTTATTCTGTCTCAGAGAAGATTATTTCCTGAGGTGCTGCATTGTCTCTGGTTTTAACACCTTGGGTCAGAATGAGAGAGTGAGCATTTACAATGCTGCTTTTTGCAGGAGGCTGCGAAAGCTAATTTGGTGGATCTGGTTTCTGCAGATCTTGGTGTCTCTAACGTTAACAATGCTTGTTGGCTCACCATAAGATTCAAAGTAGTCTGCTTCAGCTTTGAGGGAATCGTTCCGTGGTTTCCAGGTACCTTTTATTGTATCTATACCTCTCGGTCAGTGTCTTGATTATGTTGCTTCTTGGAGATGGTAGTGTTGGTTCCGAAGTCTACTTCATTCCAGTTCCTCGAAGTCAGACAGGACAACCTGCTCTCTCTTGAGCCTCCGTGGTGTTTCTTCTCTCTTTAAGGAAGCCTAGGATAGGTCTGAGGTAGTTGAGCTACTTGGATCTGAAGCTTCCATGGGTGGTCTTGGATCTGGAAATCTCACCATTGGGTTCCTGATAAGTGTGTGTTTTTTAATCAGAGTGGGTCCCTGGCTCCTATGCCATACTCATCCATGACTTGTCTTAGGTTTTCTGAGTCTGATAATCCAAGTTTTTCTTATGTCTTCCCTCTTCATCAGGGAATGAGTCCTTCTTTCCAAGGACTACATCATCAGAAATAGGCTTTGAGTCTCATTTGGTCTGCTTTGAACTTTGGAAGACTCTTATCCCCTTTTTGAAGGGGACTGGTCTTTATTTATACGGGTTTTTCCCAGACCACTCTATGCAGATTTCCTTTCCTTGGGTTGCTTTTGGCCAATGAGGCTCTTTGAGGATTAATCACCACTAGCTCTTTTTTTTTTGTTTGTTTTTTTTTGTTTTTTTTTCTTGATGAGCCTAAAATCCATATACATCATTTATCTGTTAGCTTCTCTTTGAAGAAAACTAGAATTCTTTTACTCATGTTATCATACCTTTTACCTGATGGGCCATTACCATCTTTGAACAGGAATGAGGATAGCCTAGAAAGAAATATTGTCAAAATTGGAAGATGGCCGCTGATGTGAAACTCATGGAGTGTCCTGAAATTAGACTTGTTTCTTCCAAGTCTCTTGAGTAGCCAGTGGTGTCGGTATCTCCACTGAAGGACTGCAGTTGCAGAATCTGTTGGAGTCACTGGCTGAAGTATTGAACCTGATGTTTTTCAGCTACTCTCAGAAAGTACACACTACACTATTTTTGACATTCTCAAATCTAAACAAAAGGGAAGAGTCAAGTTGCTCTTCTAGATTGTTTGAGCTTGCGGGACTTGGGATACGCATTCCGCAGTTTGGCTGTGTAGAGGGAATATAGAGAGAGCACAATTGTTGGTGAATATCTTTCTAGTGAAGAGTGCTTTCTTCCATTATAATTTGGACATTGGAGGCAAATATAGATGCTGTAGCTGTCTTCAGTTGGCTTTCAAAGATCGTGTCTTCTAGGATTGTGCGCAGCCAGAATGACAGCAGAAATTATCTGGAAAACCTCTGAAACATTTGATACGCTTGTTGTATATTTGCACAGAATAAACCACTACATCTCTGTGACTTACCAAGTAGAATTTAAAGATCCCAGAAATCTGTCTGGAAGACAGCATAATAACTCAAATGTGCATCCAAATATTACCATTTCCAGTGATACTCTGTGAGCTGTTTCTGAATACATAATAGCTTCTCCTCTGCTCTGTACAGCTACTGGAGTAGCAGCATTTAACTTAAGATTTGTATAATTTTTGAGTATGATAGGTATATGTTAAAACATCCTGTCTGTCCAGGTTTACTATAGTTTTTGTGGGAGCTTCCGAAAATGGAGGACATGCAGCTGTGTGGCTTCCCAGCTAGTCATTGTATCTGAGGTGTATATTTTGGAAATGTTTTGGGCATAGAGATGAGTTTTGCATTCAGATCTGAATGAGATGATTGCCATTCATAAAGCATAGACTGATGGAAAAGGTTTCTTATTGAATCTTTACTATTGCACAAGACTTCTGATCAAGGGGAAGGTAATGATGGAATTGTGAGACATCCTGGACGTACGACTTGCATTACCCTTAAAGGAAGCTGAAGTCCCTGGCTGATTTTGCCTTCTAATTCTCTTGTCTCAAGAGTAAGGGCTCCTGTTTCTTTTGTTGTTTTTTGCTGGCAAATCAAAGCAGCCATACAAGAGAATTTTGTCTGTTCAGATCCAGTGCATCTATTTTAGCAGTTTCAACCACCTTGTTAATGATTATCAAATCATCTTTGACTAAAGAGACAGGATAGGGTTTCATTAAGTGACCATATCAATATCCAGTATTCCTTTTATTGTCCACATTATACAGTCGAAGAGGACCTGTAATATTTAGATGCAGGGAAAAATGCTAATTTCCATGAAATTCAAAAATGGCATCTATTTTTCTCACCTTAACTAAACTGAAATGTGTTAAGTTTATCATGACTTTTGAGGCTAGAGATAGAGAGGGGGCCATTCAGAGGTAGTGAGGCTATTTGTGGGCAAGGAAGCGTAGAGCTTTAGTGTAGGAGATAAATATGATCCAATTTTTTTTAAAAAAAATAGCTTAATTGTGAAAAAGAACATAAGCTATTTTAGTTAGAGAAGCTTTTCTTTTGCTAGCCATTAACATGGTGCTTTTGAAAGGGGAGGGCAATGAAATATTAAGAACAGTGAAATATTAAGCTTTTCTGCAGCACAAGAGCAAAACATATATTATTCAATTAACTTCTTACACATTGCCTTCAAACAAAAGCATGTGCATTGTCCTAAATGGATAATTGCGATTCTAGAAGTAAAACACAAGAACGCTATCATCAAGTTCCTTGCTCTACTAACTACTTAAGAGTCTTAAATCTACCACTCTTTGGTGTCTGTCTATAGATACTGATATGCTTTCATCACATTATTATTTAATATATGTATTGAGATTGTGACTAGAGACACCAGTGGGGATGGGTGTCCCCCTGTACATTCATAGAATAATAGGATATTAGGATTGAAGGGACCTCAGGAGGTCATCTAGTCCAATTCCCTGCTCAAAGCAGGACCAATGCAGGGGGGTTGGAACACAAGCACATTCACTAAAAATTGGTCAAGCTAACAGGTGAACTAGAGCTTGCAGCTGGCAGGTTTTGTTTTTAGCACATGCCCTAGGTCATACTGATTTCCATATCAGGGTTGAGAAGAAACTTTTCTGCGGCTCAGATAGCCAGGGACCACAGAGGTTTTCAGCATTCTACTGGAGCATGGGACATGGGTCACTTGTGAGGGTCATCTGCAGGGTCAGCCGTAGAAGGAAGCAAGCAGGGTGGTTGCCCTTGCCCCAGTTATCCAGGTGGTGAGGTTGAGGAAGGTCACCACATTGTTCAGCCGTGTGTGTGAGAGATTTTAAAAACTTGGCCAATGCTGAATAGCGTCCCACACTGCTGCTGTATGTACCTAGGAGGTGGGTAACTGGTTGGCTCATCAGGAAACAAACAAGTAAACAATTCTTTAGAGAGCCACCACTGTGTTTCATTTTTATCAGTATTTAGTTCATAAAAAATTCTAGACAAGGTATACACACATACAATGATTACGGATACCCACATGGCCCCACAATATGCCAACATTTGTATGGCCGACTTAGAACAACGCTTCCTCACGTCTCATCCCAAAGCACCTCTACTTTACTTATGCTATATTGATGACATCTTCATCTGGACCCACGGTAAGGATACCTTTGAAGATTTCCGTAGCGATTTCAACAATTTCCACTCCACAATGAAACTTAGCCTGGAACACTCCACGCAGGAGATCCACTTTCTGGACACTACAGTGCAAATTAATGATGGGCACATAAGGACCACCCTATACCACAAACCTATGATCGCTATAGTTACCTACATCCCTCGAGCTTTCATCCAAGACACACCATATAATCCGTAGTCTGCAGTCTAGCCCTAAGATATAACCGTGTTTGCTCTGATCCCTGATTGAGACAGATACCTTCAGGATCTCTATCAAGCATTCTTAAAACTACAGTAGAACCACCCACAGAAGTGAAGAAATAACCGTGTTTGCTCTGATCCCTGATAGAGACAGATACCTTCAGGATCTCTATCAAGCATTCTTAAAACTACAGTAGAACCACCCGCAGAAGTGAAGAAACAGATTGACAGAGCCAGACCTGTACTCGGAAGTCAAGTACTACAGGAGAAATCCAAGAAGAAAACCAACAGAACGCCATTGGTCACCACCTAAAACCGCCAGACCTCTTCACCACATCATCAAAGATCTACAGCCTATTCTTCAAGATGATCCCTCACTCTCTCAAGCCTTGGGAGACAGACCTCTCCTTGCTTACAGACAGCCCCCGAACGTTCAGCGGATACTCACCAGCGACTCCAGATCAAACAACGGAAACATTAAAGCAAGAACATATCCCCGCAACAGACCACGGTGCCAACTATGCCCTCATATCTACACTAAAGACACCATCACAGGGCCTAATCAAGCCACCTACTCCATCAAGGGCTCGTTCACCTGCTCATCCACCAATGTGATTTATGCCATCATGTGCCGGAAATGCCCCTCTGCCTTATATATTGGACAGACAGGACAGTCTCTGCGCAAAAGAATAAATGGACACAAATCTGACATCAGAAATTGCACCACTAAAAAACCAATAGGGGAACACTTCAATCTCTCTGTTCACTCCATTGACGACTTGCTAATAGCTGTGCTGAAACAGATGAATAAAAAATAACAGCTTCAAAGAGAAACTGCAGAACTTGAATTTATAAGCAAATTCAACTCAGTTGCCTTGGGGTTAAACAGGGACTATGGATTGTTCTCTCATTACAACAGGTGATTTGACCTCACCTTTCTCTATGTGCTGTTCCCCAGTGTTTGAATCCTACCATCTATTTTGATTTGCTGTTACAGCCTGACCTGATCCTACATCATACACTTCCCTGCATTTAATTTCCTCCTATTCTGTAAATTTCCCATCATCAAAGTGTCTGACGAAGTGGGATTGTCTCCCACGAAAGCTCATGCAATAAATAAATTTGTTAGTCTTTAAAAGTGCCACAGGACTCTTTGTTTTTCTTGCCCCAAATGTTGACAATCTAAGTAATCTTATTTGCTTTTTCAGCACCTAGCATGTTGGCGACGTTCAAAACCTAATCACCCTAAATGTGTTAAAAAGATTCTTGTTATTAAGCTGGCTGGACAAAGTGCAGTTTTTTAGAAAATTGACAAAATTCTAAATCCAACTGCCATTATTTCTCATTTTTTACCATTTTGAAACATACGACATTTTACCATTTCTGACACAGAACCTTCTTTGGGGCAGCAATTACCATCTCAGTTTTATGCAAGGAGAAAGTTCAGTGTTGCATTTTAGCTGCTGTGTCTCAGCTGTATCTTCCTGTTCTGGGCTTAGCCTAAAGTTGTAGTTAAGAGGAATTATGCTGGCTAAGAAATGAATATTTATCAGAGTTTATTTGAGATTATCAGAATTATTTTTCAAAAATTGTTTGTTTTGTTCTTGTGAGTTAAAACAAGTCTGCTGTCCACTGAGACTGAGACAGCCTGTAAGTCCATCTGAAACCTATTGCATTCGTACATTTAGTGCTTCACTGAAGATTTCCTTGCGTAAAATACACATGCTGTGTTTTGATCAGACCTCCTTATACTCTATGCAAATTTCTGTGTAATTATGGAAATCAGCATTCAATTTTCCCATCTTGCAATTCAACAGCTCTTGACAATGTTTATACTTTAACACAATTATCTATTTTTGATGATCCAGTCCATTCAGACACTTGTTTTCTGCCACTTTCTTCAGTTAGGCATGTCAGATGAATTCCTTCATTGATCATGGCATAGGATCATAGAAGCTTGGTGTTGGAAGGGATCTCAGTATTTTGATCACTTGATTCCAGTAACTCAGTATTGATCACCAACATTCACATATACCGTAGGTAGAATGAAAACCCCTACCACTGTCTAATCATTCTTGTTTCGGGGAGCTTCCGTATACTAGCAAACTAAGTCTCCCAGCATATCTCAGTTCCATCTATTCCCCTGTCTTTAGCATTCATCAAAAATTCCACTCCCTAGTCTCTCACTCTCTCCAGTGATTTCTGCCACTGCCTGTCCCCTGCAGGGTTCCAGTGAGCTCTATGGAGTTCTTATTTTTTGTGAGAGCAAGCATGAACCTTAATGTTCTTGTTGCTCCTTTTGACTTTTAGAAGAGTTAGTTTCCATGGACAGGTTGAAATTAGAGAACATCTAAAATACCCTTGATATGTTCTGAAAATGTATTTTCATGTAAATATTCCAGTGACAGACGTTCCAAAAATGAAAAAACAAAATTGGTATTTTTAGGGAACCCCTGTCTGTGTTTGAGCTTGTCTATATTTAAAGGCATTACATCTCTAAGGGATGAGTTTTGATTTGGGTTTTTTAACTGATATAGTTATTTTGGTAAAAACTCTAGACACAGATATACTAGTGTAACCCACTCTATGGTGGGAGAGCTTCTTAGACTTTGCCAGAATGGAATGGGTTTTACCAATATAAGCAATTTTATCCCAGTGTACATGTATTTACATTTGAGGTCTGCTGCTTTAACTATGCTGGCTTAATTAAAGAAGCAAAACTAATGTAGTTTGCATATATTTGAGCTTAAATCTGTCTTTCCTCTGTTTCATGGAGGAGGCAAAACTGACCTTAGAGGTAATGATATAGGCATGGATTACTTACATCTGGTACTTCGGTGTCTTTGATGTACACATACAACACACAGCATAGAATCATAGGACTGGAAGGGACCTCATGAGGTCATCTAGTCCAACCCCCTGCTAAACGGAGGACCACTCCCACTAAATCATCCCAGCCAGAGCACTTCCTGCACAGCTTCCCATACGGCTATTATGTGAGCCTAGGAAGTAGGCAACAGCAGGAAACAAATGACAATTAAAAACTCCTGTACAGAGCCACTACCATGTTTTGTTTTTATCAATATTTAGTTCATAAAAAATTATTAAATATGAACCATGTTTCTCTGTTGGTTACATTGGTTTAAAAGGCTGTGAATGATCACCTCTCTTACTTAATTTTACAGTTACGTAATGTAAATCATCTATTTTATAAGGTATGATAACTTACATATTTGAAATTAAAATAGTGGGTATACGAAATAGCATTTAGTTAGGTACAAATGAAATTATAATTTTCAAAACATGTAACAATTACTAATAGGAAGTATATCTAGGCTTCTATTTCACATTATAACAGGGTAACAGAGGACAGAACAAGGAGCAATGGTTTCAAATTACAGCTGGGGAGGTCAAGGTTGGATATTAGGAAAAACTTTCTCACTAGGAGGGTGGTGAAGCATTGGAATGGACTACCTAGGGAGGTGGTAGAATCTCCATCTTTGGAGATTTTTAAGGCTTGGTTAGACAAAACCCTGGCTGGGGTGATTTAGGGGGAGTGGTCCTGCTTTTTAGCAGGGGGTTGGACTAAATGACCTCATGAGGTCCCTTCCATCCCTATCATTCTATGATTCTATGATTATCTTACACAGCGTAAGCATTTCTTTTGCTCACCTCTAAGTGAAGACTAGATAACGGTTTTTGCTAGGAACAGTATAGCAGTATATGTTAGCTTCACCGAGCCTATTACCTTAGCAATGGAGCTTACATGGGTGTATCATTTGAAAGGGTATTAATATCAATGTAGCAGAATTCTTTCTATGAAAAATACCTTCTGGAGCCTTCAGCCAGCTTTCTTAGTCGCCAGCTGATTAGTTTGTCAGATGATAGTTGAGCTTTAATGGTCCAATTTCAGGGTTTTGGAAATTAAGATCATGTTCTGAATAATGGCAGTCAATGGGTTTAGAAGGCTGACATAGGAAAATCGTTTTTAGAGAATGAGTTTAAACCCAGCGCTATTTTAGGAAGATAATTTGGCATTATGTTACTCAGTAAGATGTTTGTACCTGGAGCCCTCAGTATCTTGGTTCAGATAGTAGTGGCCTAGATGATTTGCCTTTAGTTTCTATAGTATACCTGCCTGCATGTAAAACCCAAAATGAAGGCCGTTGCTGCCCTGGAGAGCTTTACAGTCCTAAAAAGACAGATACGGAGAAGCTGGGAAGCCTAGAGAAGGAAATAGTTCAGATAATGCTTTGTGTTGCTTATAAATATATTGACTTGGGTATTTAGCCCACATTTCACATCTCCCTCCTCCCCATCTCTGGTGCTAAGGATGGGAGCTCAGGCCAGGGCCAGTGTTGAGAGGAATATTTTGCATCAAGTATAGTCTGTTCAAGCTGTAAGAGGGGCTATAACAGCAACTGAAGAAAACACCTCCAAGTAATCCCTGAGACCTAGAGGCGCTTTGGCTCTTTCCCTCCACCCAATACAAGTAGCTGCTGACTATTCTGTGTGATGGGGAGACAGGCTTGGAATGTCCCCATATAGTAAGCTCTGTTGGGTAGCTCCTATTGCTGTGTGTTCCACTGCCATACCTGGTCCTGCTTCTGTTTGCCGTGAAGTGCCTTGGTTACTGCCCGGGGGGGGGGCGTCTACTCAGGAGCAGGAGTGTTGGAGGTTAGCTGATGAAGAGTGTGTGGTGTTCTGTCTGGCAAGAGAAGACCAGCCCAGGGAGAGGCTCTTTGTTCTTTCCTCATGAGTGTCCTCAGAGCATTACCACTTTTTGTATTTGCCACTTTTCTGTTAAGCGGAGGCCTTCGGTTTCCCGGATTCTCTCAATCCATCTCTTTGGACATGCACTACATTCACTTAGTTTTCTTAATCCAGTTTTTCATTTCTTCATTTTATGGTAATGAGCGCCATAAAAGGGGACTTCCAAGAACCCTAAAAGAACCTCCTCTTGATTTGGGCCATGTTCAATTTAAAGATCGTGGTTCTGGCTGCTTTAAGACTTTCTGAGGGCTAATCTTTTAGATTGTCAGACACCAAGATTTTTAGAAGCTATTAAGAATTTTGAATGCTGCTGGAGGGGAAGAGGGAGGATGGATGACGACTTCTGAGATGCCATAATGATAACAGATTTTCCGAAAGTGCTTAGCATCTGCCTTCTGAAAATTTGGCCCCACTTAGTGTTTTTAAATTGGATAGCCAAAATCACTAATAACTTTGGGGAAGCCCTGGCCTGAAATATTACCAGTATATACAAACTCAAACTTTACCCCAAAGAGTGATTTAGACATCCAAACTATTGTTACTGAGACAACTTCAATATCAGAGGATCCTAAAGACAAATTGTGTCAAGCTACTCTTGAGCTTAATTGTTAAACGAAAAGGAGAATGATAGTTAAATTATAAAAGGAATGTTAAATGGATTTTTAAATATTAAAAAGCCAAGACACCTCATTATGATTTTGTATGGCTACATTTTCCTTAATATTTTGCAGCATTACCAAGGAAGAATTGGGTGATACCTAGAGATTTCCAGTTAGAAAATTAGGGAAGAGACTTTGAACTTGCACTATATTTGGCTACAAAGGTTGGTGAGAGATCTAGGTGGTCCTAATTCTTCTTTGAGCCACATATTCTTTTCTGGTGGTAGAAAGCAAATTAGATATCTTTTTTAGATCAAAATAACTTTGCCTCTTCTTTGTTTTGATGATTTGAAAAGTTTTTATGGGGTTTTCATTATAACTATTGGAGTTGCGATATTAAAATATATATTTCATTTCTGCTTTATTTCCTAGCTCACAATGAAAAGTCTTTTAAATACTGAGCATTTTATTCAATAGTGAAAGATTAGTAAAGCTTTCAATATGCTCTTTGTATGCAAATGTAGCTTCAAATTCTGATTTATACAAAGAGCTTTCTTTTTTACATATACTTTAGATTTATTTTCCTTAGAGTTCATTGCAACATGATGAACTTGTATTAGATTAGAGGTAGAATACCATTTTAAAAAATAATTCTTGAAGGTAATAAACTTTGCAGTTGTAAACTTTATATTGACCAAATGATTTTTAAAAAAATAGAATTATAACCATAAAATCTGTGAAAGATGGCTATCTGTTCAAAATAAGCCACAGTTAATTCATTGTGGTAACATTAACTTCTTGACTGTTATCAGAGACTTTCACTGCCACTGTCATGGAAAGAGAAGAAAATAAATCGGCTAAAGCAGCAGGAAATTAACTTCACTTTTGAGAATTGATATCTCCTTTTTTAAAAAGTAGAGACCACAGACTTTTTTTGGCATGTGGCATTTAGTAAATAGACTGAGACCGAGGCATTCAAAACTTAACAAGTTCACTACTATGAATGTATTTCCTGTACTTGTCATTTAAGCAATCTACTCTGGCTGCTATACAGGATTAAATCCTTCTTGAATGCCTAGTAAATTTGTCCTCTTGTTTTCAGCACCCTCATCCCATGTACATGTCTTGCCTCTGGAAATACTTTTAACCAATAGTCTAAAGTTACCCAAAGGGAATAGTAAAAAAAAGATCTTCTACATGAGTCAGCTCTGAAGGGACAGAGATGCAGTTCTCTGTGCCTATAAAGGAGAAATGTTTTGAGATTCTGCAGGAGAAAATGTTAAAGAAGGTCACTGAGAAGGACAAGCATTCAGAAGTTGGTAAACTACAATGCTTTTTGTTTCCAGTGCTAAAGACTGTAAAAGTAATTGTAAAGTATCTTTAAAAATCAATGTGTTACTTGCATCTTTCTTTTAACTATGTGTTGATAGAAATGTTTACAGCCAACTTTTACAAGAAAGTACATCAGCAGTAGAGGTCCCACTAAGCTTGTCTGTTTTTATTTTTTTTTTACATCTACAGGTATATTGAAAATGGAAAAAAAAGTGAAATTGGAAGAGAAAAACTCATCATCATTTGGTATGCACAGAAAATAATACTTAAGCATAAGGGCTAAGGTTTGAGAGAGTAACAGCATAACTGGTCCCTAACTTTTTACCTATTCTTCTTTGACTGCTTGCTCATGTTGATTCCATGTTATGTGTGTCTGCGTGCACATGCACAGTTATTAGAGAGTTTTCCCTGAGTACTATCCACTATCCCTGCACCCTCAGTCCCTTCTTTTCTGCCTATGACAATTTCTGGAATACCTGTTTCTTGTGAACACAAGTACTTCAATAATGGTTGATAGTTGTAAATTAGTTTACTGATCTCACTAGGAACGTCCTCCTTGGGTTGGAGGTATGCCCCATTCCCCAGGCTTTAAGCCATATTCTGTTTGCCATAAGCCCTTCCCACTTAGTGACTCCTGCAATAGTTGTTTAAAGTGTTTGGGAGAGATGCATAGAAGGGACAAGCGCAAGATCCACAAGGATTCAGATTCAGTGCTGAGCACTTATGGGTCAGTGCAGAGCATGCTGCTAGCACTGGGTCCCTCTTGATGCTGTTTACCTTGGCCAGTACTGAAGAAAAGGCAGAAGGAACAACAGACAGACAGAGGTCATTCCCCTGCCTTAGCAGTGCCACCCACTCCAGTTGGGACCTTCCCTCAACAGCAGAGCCGGTAAAGGCACTAGCTTCCAGGGGAGAACATGTGATGGGGCCACCACAGTGGTTGGCCTCCAGCACTGCTCATCTTGGCTCTAGTCTCCAACACCTGACTGAAGGTCCCCGCTCCAGTCTCCCAGCCCCACATGCCAGGTTCTAGCACTGAGGCATGAGTCTCTGACCGTGTGTTACTGATCTCAGTCACTCTGGTACCAGTCTTCATTATCCAGACACTGGATGGTATGGCACTGGTCACTGGAGTTTGGGTGCTGATCTCCATCTCCCGATGCCACACCACTTGCTGCCGTTTCGTTGCCCCTTCCCTGTGGGGTACCAATCCCACGAATCCCAATCCTGATCACCTTTCCCTTGGCACTGTTCCCCATTGCATTGCAATCATCAGGTGGACAAGGTGTCTGCTCCACCGTGGTCCGTGAGGGAAGAACCATCCTCCTTGGAGTCAGGAGAACTCAGCCACGAACCCCAAAAGCACCGGTCACTGGGTGGACAGGTCTTGAGTATAAGCCCTATGGTGAGGAGCTAGCCTGAGGAGCAGCAGCCGATCAAGTGGGCATACTGGAATCTGTGGGGGATCCCCATGATGCAAGAACCTTATTCCTATCAACTGCAACCTCATCCAAAAAGTGACCTGTGGTACTGACTGGCCTTGTGTGGGAGCAGGATTCAAATTCCCATATCAGCGCCAAACCACAAGAACCAGCGTCAAAGCCAGCTCTTGTGGAAGAGGAGAAAATACCACCCTCTTCCCCATCATCTTCATCATCACCAGCCCTGCCCCCCTATAATTCCTCCATATAACTTTTGGGCCCACCAAGAACTCCTCAAAAGGATCACTTCCAACATGGGGTTAGAGGCAGAGAATCTTGAAGAGCCCATGAACAGCCTTTTCAATATTCTGGCAGCAACTGCACCAACTAAGATTGCATTGTCAATGCATGAAGGCATGCTTAAGGTTGTCAGTGCCTTATGACAGACCCTGTCCTCATTGCCACCAGCATCAAAAAGGGCCTAACAAAAATATTGTGTGTCAGCCGAAGGATATGAATATCATTTCTCACATCTCGCCCAAGGTCCCTGGTGGTGACGTCCACGAACAAGAAGGATGAGTGAGCTCAACCCCCAAAAAATAAGGATGTGAAGAAGCTGGATCAGTTTGGAAGAATGGCTATGGAATAAACCTTTCTTCAGCTTAGAATCTCCAACCAGCAAACGTTGCTGTTGAGATATAACTACAAATTGTTGGACTTGATAGCTAAATTCAGGACTTGATCCTACAAGAGACTGGACAGTTCGCTTCCATCCTAGAAGAAGGCAAGGTTGTGGCTAGAGCCTCCATTCAAACAGCAATAGATGCAGCAGACTCTACAACCATATCGAAGGCATCAGCTGTGTCTGTGCATAGATGCTTCTGGTTTCAGTCATCGGTGTTATTCCAGGCGGTGCAACAGTCCGTATAGGACCCAATGTCCCTTTTTTTGGAGCAGACTGACTCCAGGCTCCATGACCTAAAAGATTCTAGGGCCACTCTATGCTCTCTACAGCTGTACAACCCACAGGTCTCCTGGAAGAAATTCTGCCCTCCTCTGCAACAGCCTAGATTCTAGGACGCATGTCTTTTAAAAGAGGAGAGAGATAGACAGAGGGCATTAAATGTCGCCACCCTACCCCAAGCTCCTCAGCCATGACTTTACACACCATTCAAATGGGCCCTGTGCACATCATCTGTGAGGACTGCACCAGTCAATTTGAGGTGTGCTTGAGGACAGCATCCCACTCTCCATTCACGTTCTGTGTCCCATTTATTTCTCAACCACCTATCTTTCTTAATTTCCTGCATGAACCAAGTTACATTGGACTATTGAGTCCTCAACACCATATCAACCATATCAAATGTTTTTACCCTTCACTGCCCCCATCCATTCTCCTTCCCTGTCCCTCTTCAGGAATCCTTCTTATGATCAGCTTCTCATACAGAAGGTGGAAACCCTCCTTTAGTTGAGGGCAGTGAAATAAGTCCTTTAAGACATAAGGAGAAAAGGGTTTTATTACAATTATTTTCTTATCCTGAAGGCCAAGGGTTGCCTCAAACCTGTATAGGATCTGTGCTGCCTCAACAGATCTCAAGAGGCTGAAGTTTCGCATGGTCTTCCTAGCGTCATCGTCCCTTCATTGGATCCAGGGTGCTGATATGCCACCCTCAACTTAAGAGATGCTTGCTTCCACATCTCGGTCTTCCGTGGTCATAAAAGTTTCCTTTGGTTTGGGCTGAACAGCACCATTATCAGTTCACAGCACTCTCTCTCAGCGTTTCATGCACCCCAAAAGTCTTCACAAAATGCATGGCAGTGGTGTTTGCTTGCCTGAGATATTGAGGGGTGTAGATCTGCCCCTGCCTGGATGACTAGCTCATAAGATGCAAGTCGCAAGTTCAGGTTCAGTGTAGGATCGATCTGGTGTGAGCCTGTTTGTGAATGAACAGAAGTCAACTCTGTCTGCAGTTCAGTGGTAGAGTTTATAGTTCTAGTCCTCGACTCCACCCAGCCTATGGCATTCCTCCCGGATCCCAGGTTCTGAGTCAGATGTAGACCTCATCTCTAATATTCAAATCCACCCTTTCGTGACTGCCAGGACACATCTCAGGCTGCTGAGCCACATGTTGTCCAGTATGTGCATCTGTATCTCAGACCACTGCAGTCATGGCTAATATGAGTTTATGCTCCCAGCATCACAGTTTAGATCATGTGGTCACACTCCCACTGCTTTGTCCTATCATTCCTCGCTTGGTGAACAGACTCTGTCAGTACTGAGAGGTATGCTTTTAAAGGATCATCGCCTTCGATGACTCTCGTCTCTGATGCCTCGTATTTTAGGGTGAGGAGCCCCTCTTGTGTGCTGTTATCATTGAAGTCTTTGTTCACAGAAGGGTTGCTTTCTCCATATAATGTAGAAAACTCAAAGTGATAGGTTTGACTTGTCAGAGTTTGTGTCCTACCTGACAGGCAGAAGAGTACAAGTCCTAATGGACAACACCACTCCAATATTCTGTATCAACAGGCAAGATGTAGCCAGTTCATCAGCCTTATGTCAAGTCGTCCTCCACTTGTGAGACTTCTGTGTGCAGAGCAACATTCATATCATGGCCTCACATCTTCTGGGATCCAGGGACGCCGTAGATCTCTTTTCACCTCATCATGAGTGGTCACTCCACCTGGAAGTTGCCAGCATGATTTTCCAAAGTGGGGACTCCCCAAGTGGAGCCAGGCAGAATAGGAAATGCCACCGGTTCTGCTTCATTTGCAGGCTTGCCAAAGGTTCTCTCCCGGGGTATGTGGATGCTACTGCAGTGCCGCCAACAGTGCAGGATCAAATTTTTTTTTTTTTTTTTTTTTTTTTGTTCAATTGAACATCAGTAAAGATGTGCTCAGTCAAACCTAGAAGTCACCAGGAGTCAACACGTTAACGCCACCCTCTCCGCCCCTCCTTCCCCCAAGTGGTGTAGAGCTGCATCGACATGAACACATTTCTCGTTGATGCAGCACAGTGAAGACACCACAGAGAAGCGGAGTTACGAAGTTAATGGGAATTGCACAAACTACTCCATGTAACTTGCATGACTCCTGTCGACTGTCGCCAAATTTTCTGGTGAGTGTAGACCAGGGCTCAGATGGTGCCCCCATGGTTCAGGATGTTGCTGTATGCCTCTTCCACAGCCCATAACCATTGATTCACAGGGCCATGCTGAAGATCAGTTGATTCTGATAGCTGTGACATGTCCACAACAGCACTGGTTCAGCATCCTGCTGGATCTCTCAGTGACAGCCAGACTTTCTGTCCCAGGACCACAGCCATCTACTGCATGCGGGTCTGCACCTGACAGTTTGGCAGCTGCATGTCTGAGCAGAGAGGAGCAGGCTTTCTCAGTGCGAGTTCCATACTAAACAATATACCTGGCTAAATAGAAGAGGCTTTCTTGTTGGGCCTTAGATCGGAACCTTTCTCCTTACCAAATCTCCATACAGTCTATTTTGGATTAACTATTACATCTCAAGCATCAGGACTTAGTCCTCTTGTCTCATAAGGTTCACCTGGTGGCTATTTCAGCCTTCTATCCTCTAGTCCATGATATTATCAGTTTTCTCCCAGGGCATGATGATCATGTTCTTAAAAGACCTTGATTAATTTTACTCACAAGTCAGAGTCTTATGCCTCCATTGGACCTGAATCAAGTCCTTTCAAGACTCGGGGGCCCACACTTCTAGCCATTAACTTCCTGCTTCTCTCCTGGAAGATCTCCTTTCTGGTAGCGATCGCCTCATTGCGAATGGTTTTCAAAATCAGAGTATGCACCTTGGAATGTCTAACTCAATATTTTATAAAGACAAGGTGCAACTTCAACCTCATCCAGCCTTTTTACCAAAGTCACAGTCCCACAATAACCAAGATATATTCTTGCCTGTGTTCTTCCTGAAACTGCACAGATCCAGTGAGGAGCATAGGTTGCACACCTTTCTGCATGAACAAAACTTATCCCTTCTGTGTCAATGTCACTCTTTATTGGAGTGGCAGAAAGATTAAAAAGTCTGCTGGTCTCCTCCCAGAGGATCTCCTCATTAACTGTCTGCATGAAGTTCTGTTATGAACAAGCTAGGATGCCTCCGCCAGTGATTGTAACAGTTCACTACCAGAGCCCAAGCCTTCCTGTTACAGTTATGGATCCAAGACATCTGCAGAGCTGCTTGCTCCCTGTTCTTCACTTCACATTTGCATATCCCACTATGTGCTCACTCAGCAGGCCTGGGACAACACCAACTTTGGTAGAGCAGTATTACAAAGGGCATCTTTATGAACTCTGAGCCCACCGCCAAAGTTACTCATGTGAGTCACCTAACAAGGAATTGACATGAGCAAGCATGCTAATAGAAAACAGTTAGTAATCTTTGGTAACTGTTGTTCTTTGAGATGTCCATTCCATGACTTGCCTTCTGGCCCTGCCATCGGAGTTGACAGTAAGAAGGAACAGGGGGTGCAGGGCTGGTGTTGCCTCATCCCATTTTATGAGCAGGGGGCTCCAGAGTTGGCTCTACAACTATCACTAAGGCAAAAATCTCCAGTACCTGTGCAGATGGGCAGGCCAAACAAAACCCTAGAACCCACATACGTAAATAAAGCCAAAAGATGGTCTTGGGAATGAATAAACTTATGTGACCATGTATGCTTAAGAAAATGTGTGTGTAAACTGCAGAGGCACATAGAAACGATAATTTCATGTTTCCATTCCTAGATCAGATGAGGGGGACAAGACGCCTAAGACGGGAAAGGAGTAGGGTAAATTTTTCTGTCAAATTAGTGATAGATGTGGTGACTAACTTATGCTTAGCAGTGGAATAAATAAAGGAAAAGGCTTAATGGTTTGGTATTCAACAGAACATGGAATGCTTCCTAAAATTAAATATAAATTAAGGAAGTTTGGGCCTTTCAGTCATTAGCTGTTGCTGTGATGGTTAGATAAGGATTCAGATTCAGATAAGGATTCAGCCCTTCTTTATTACCTCACACGGATTGCTTTAGAAAGAGCTATGAAGTTAGAAAGTCTGGGTTATAGATTCACGTGGGAAGTAAGCAGCGGGGACAGATGAATTATTATAAGACAAAGACTCAGTTCTCATGCAGATATCAGTAGTGCTTAACAAAGGAGTAGAAATACAGAAATGTAACTAATTTTATTCAGAACAAACTCTGCTGATAAAATTTTAGATTAGAAGGCAGCTGTTCTTAAAAGAATTTATGGCAGGAGCAGTAGTTTCTGGTGTTTATCATTAAGCTCCATGTTAGATCTAGAGGGTACTAACTTTTAAATAGTCTTGAGAAAATAACTCAAAGTTCCAAAGGGGTAGCTGTTAGTCTAGTTCAGTAAAACAAAAGATGAGTCTTGTGGCACTTTAAAGACTAACAAATGTATTTTTTTGCATGAGAAGAATAAATATTAGTCTTTAAAGTGCCACAAGACCCCTCTTTTGTTTAGCTCATAAAGAGTTCTTCTCATTCTCATCTTCCCTGTTTCTACAGCATGATCAAAACTTGGAAAATAAACGGGTTGGCTACTCTTTCTTACTAATTGATGTACTACTAATGTATTTTTAATTTTTTTTTAAATACAAGACTTATTAAAACTGGGTCTTTATTCCTCGTATGAGGGTCACATTTGGAAAAGCTGAAGGCTGCACAATGTTACTTGTCAAGATGTGGGATACAGTTGACTTCTTGATAATGAGGGGCTGAATTATGTTACTCTCCTAGGAAGATTCTCACTGATATCTGTGTTAACTTCAAGGTGTCTCAGCTAAGGAGGACCCCCAGTGCTACTCCAAAATCAGTAAGCATGAGGGCTATACTCATGGCACTGAACAAATTAATTGAATCATTCCACTCTGGGCAGGTTACTGGAACAGCTGATTCAAAATTTAAATGTTGTTTTTAGGGAAACTGAAAGAAAAAAGTATGTAAGTGTGATAGTAATTTTTTTAAATGTTCACTTTCAATTAGGCAAAAGGAAAGAAAAGGATAAAGAGAAAAAAGAGAAGAAGGAAAAAGATCATAAATCAAAACAGAAGAAGAAAAAGAAAAAGAAGAAGAAATCTAAACAGCATGGTGAGTTCAGTAAGTAAGAAATTAAGACAAAAAATAAAGATCAAATATTAGCCTTGTGGTTCTTATTGGTGGTTGATACTGACTGAAATATTTAACATTCATACAGTTCAGAAACAAGTTCTGAAATTTCAGAAATTACCAAAATGACGTGTTGGTCTTGAAATTTCACATAGAACATGCATTCGGATCTGGCATTCCTTCCTCCTTTATACCCTGTCTCTGGGTGATCATGTCCTTTCATGGTTTTACCTACCATCTTCACAGCAATGGCACATAGATATACTTCTCCACTCCAGCCTCCCTCCCTCCAGTCCTGCATGTCAGACTCTTCCACATCCAACCCTGGCTATCTTACTGTTGATCTGCACATTTAGACTGTCTCTAAATCTTGCCAAATCTTTCTGCACAGCATCTCTAACATACAGCATTTCCTAACATACAGCATCTTCGTAATCAAATCTTGTATGCAGGCTTTCATCATTTCATGTCTCAGTTACTGCACCTTCCTTTTCCCTGGTGTTGACAAATGCAATTTCGCCTTGCTCAGAACCAGTCAGAATGCTTCTGTGAAAATCATTTTCCTAACTTCTCACTGGCCATGTTATCTGTGTCTTTGAATCCTGCCACTGGCTCCCCCTATTTCATCAAACGTTAACTTCTTGTCTTCATTTTCACAGCCCTTAATGGTTGACTCTGACCCTTATATCATCTCCCATTCACTATCAGGATATTGACTCCTACATCTGAGAAGCCCATGATGGTAGCCTTCATAGTCCACTCATTGCTTTTCTTCAAGTGCTGATCCCTGTTATATTCTACTGAGGGTTATGGGCATGTGCCCAGAGCCGGAGCTTTTGAAAACAGCACTGTTTGGCGATGCGCACACGTACTCTGTGCCTCCTCTAGGTCTTGCCCAGAGCAATAAAGGGCACTGCATGGCCCATATCGGAACTTCTACTCTCCTATCATCTTTGTGATGCCCTATCCAGACTTTTCAAAACTTTCCTTAATACTGTTCCTAGTTTAGGTTTCTTAGTAGTTCTGCATTTACTTCTTTATTTTTTGTTTTTGTTTTGATTCTTCCTTTCATACCAGTTTTAGGACTCAGACACTGCTTCAGCCGTATTTCCTGCCAAACTTTACACACACACGCCCCTCCACCCCTTCCTTTTCTAGTACCCGGGACTGGGTACTGGATTATGCCGAAGATACCAGGGTTCCTAACCTGTGGTTTCTGCTCTTGCTTGTTTTCCATCAGCGAAGAGCACTGGTGCTGTTTCCACTGCTTGGGGAAAGCCCACATCACATCCAGGTGCAGTATCTGCCTCTCCTTTCCTGCCCACGCTCAGGGGAACCTCAGACTCTCTGCCTTAGAAAACACCTTATAGAAGCTGCCATGAGATCGACATTGGATCTGAACCAGGAACCTCCTCCACCTGGTCCCCCATACATTGGCCTAAACAGGTGAAGAGCACTGTTCCTTGCTGCAGAACACCCATGAGGCTCTGCCGGTACCAATGCTGCAGACCCTGCACAGGGCATAACCATGAACCAAGGAAGCATGTGCATAAGCATGGCAGTAAGTCTACAAAAGTAGTTCTATTCTTGGCAGCAACCTCGGTCAAAATGATGGCACCTTCTAGACCATTGCTCCCCAAACTTTTTACATCCTGCCCTCTTTGTCCCTGCCCATGTCCCCCCTTCACAGTCTCCCCTGGTTGGGGCTGGAAGTGTGACTAGTGGCACTTGGGTGCGGAATAGAGCTCAAGGCAGAGTGGGCCTGTCTAGTGTCACCTCCCCACCCATTGGGGTTTGGTCTGGGCCCTGTTGCACCCATCTCCCCTGAACATTTCTTCAAACAGTCCTAGGGGATCATGCCGCACAGCGTGGGGATCTCTGTTCTAGGCTACGTCATCACTTGTCATAAAGACAAGTTTACATTACCAGGTCTATGTGAAGCGCAGAATGCTTTTTAGTTTACCAGCTTATCTGTACTAAACTGAACATCAGGATTCACAGTCCTAGATTGAAAATTGTCCCAAAACTAAACCGACATTTTGATGTCTTGGAACTTTGCATGGAAGAGGAGAGAACCCTGCTAGCAACTTACATTCAGGCTGCACTATTAAATTGTCAGACACTCGCTCTTTGGTGTCTTGCTGCAGAGTTTGGCCGCCCAGACAAACTCATCACCTTATATACTTCTTCCATAGTAACATGCAGGCCCATGTATCAGTGGGTGCTGACTCATCTGATCCCTTTCCTATAGCCCATTGTGTTAAACGGCTGCATTCATGCTCCTGTACACTTACTTTGTTCCTGGTTGATAGCAGCACAGTCCAAAGAAGAGGCCCAGGAGTCGATGTTCCAACTGCTTCTCCTCTTCTCCTCTCTGGGGATCAGCATCAATGTCAAAAAATTAACTTTAAGACCTATGCAATCTTGGAATTCATCGGAGTCCGCATAGGCTTAATCTCCACCCAAGTTTATCTACCATGGGAAAGATTCCAGACAATGAGTGAATTAATCTCTTTGGTGTCCTCCAACGCTTCAGTTTTAGCTACAACTGGCTTCTCTGTCTCGGAATGCATGGCGACCTGCAATATCTCACACTCTTCACTCACCTACACCTGAAATGCCTTCAGCTCTGACTAGAGAGGGTCTACTTCCCCATGCATCAGCCCATGCACACTCTGCTCCAAATGCCATCAAGAGCTCTCTCTTCACTCGAATGGTGATGAATCCCCCAATACAAGTCTTGCTCAGGGATGAGCTTCCTTCCATTTTATCCTACTGTGATGATCATAACAGACTGGGGTGCCCACGTTGGTGATCACATGACAGCTCAAGAATTCAGGATGCTCATAAACATGTTGGAGCTCCTGGCTGTATACAGTGCTTGCCATGCATTGTTGCCAAACATCCAAAGCCAACACATTCATCTCGTGTCAGACAACACCACCAATCAAACAGGAGCAAGTTCCTGAGCCCTGTATGCAAAAACTATACAACTTTGGGAACGGTGCATAACACACCATATTTTTTTGACAGCAGCTTACCTACTGAGCACTCAGAACATGATTGCCGATGCTCTCAGCAGAAACTTTTCAACCAACCACAAATGGGAATGGCAGAATCCTGTAATCATGGGCTGACTCAGCAAAATGGCACACTAAGATGCTCCAGCCTGCAATCTCTTCACCTGTTGGCTTAGTTTTTGAGTTGGACATTTCCACTAGGGCAGGAATGCTCTCTGGTGGTGCAAGATGTCCTGTGAAGTAGCAGGAAGGCTTGCCCAAAACGTTCTTATCAAGCCAAGTGGACATATTTTACTTCCTGGACTACCTGGAAAGGGCCTTGCCCTGGAAATGGTGACAACCCGCTACTCCTGGAATATTTCCTTTATCTGAAGAACTCAGGACTGGCCCTTAGTTCCATTAAGGTGCATGCATCTGCCATTAATGCATTTCATCTCCTGGTGGATGGTCATTCAATCTTTATTCACCTGTTTAAGCTCAGGCCTTGTTAGGACCTCCTGCAAAAATACCCTCCCATTCAGTTTATCAACCCCCTGCTCCTTCCCTCTCAGTGGGACATTAACCTAGTTCACACCTCATTTGCATCTAATGTGTTCAAACCTGTGGTCTCATGCTTACTGTCACTTTATTCCATGGAAGTTTCCTTCTTCTTCACCATTACATTAGTTAGCAGGGTTGGTGAGCTAGGAGCCATGATAGCTCACCCTCCTTCACCACTTTCCATAAAGACCAGGTCTCCCTATGACTCCACCCCAAGTTTCTCCCCAAGGTGGTTTCCCAATTCCACCTTGATCAACTTATACAATTACTTACCTTCCTCCCTAAATCTCATACCTCAACTGAGGAAAGAAGATTCACTCATTAGATGTTTGAAGGGCCTTCGCTTTTTATCTTGAGTGAACAAAGTCCTTTTGGAAACATCCCAGGCTTTTTGTTGCCATAGTAGAGAGAATGAAAGGACAAGCCATTTCCATACAGCAAGTTAAAGAAGTATGGGTTGATGGAATGGACTAGGAGGTGGAGTGAAAGTAGATCATTGGGCTCAATAGATAGTGCTCAATACCTTGATGTCTAGTTGGCAGTCAGTATCAAGTGGTGTGCTCCAGGTGTTTGGTTTTGGGGCTAGTTTTGTTCAACATCTTCATTAATGATCCAGATGATGAGGTGGATTGCACCCTCAGCAAGTTTGCAGATGACATTAAGTTGGACGGAGTGGTAGATATGCTGGCGGGCAGGAACAGGATATAGCATGACCTAGCCAAATTGGAGGAATGAACCAAAGAAATCACATAAGGTTCAGCAAGGGCAGATACAGGGTCCTGCACTTAGGATAAAAGAATTCTATGCACTGCTACAGATTAGGGACAGACTGGCCAAGTAGCAGTTCTGCAGAAAAAGACCGGGAGGTTATAGTGGACAAGAAGTTGGATAGGTTCCAGAAGGGTAGCCATGTTAGTCTAGTGTAGCAAAACAAATAAGGAGTCCTGTGACACTTCTAAAGACTAACACATATATTTATTCAAATTCCAAAGGGGTAGCCGTGTTAGTCTATTGTAGAAAGACAACAGAGTCTTGTGGCACTTAGTCTTTAAAAGTGCCACAAGACTCACATATATTTATTGTATGGGCTTTCGTGGGAGCAGATCCCACTTCGTCAGACACTTTGAGTCAACAGTGTGCCTTTATTGCCAAGAATGGTAAGTCCTTAGCCCAAGAATGGGCTAATGGTATATTGGACTGCACTACTAGGAGCATTGCCGGCAGATTGAGGGAAGCGATTATTCCCTCTCTTCGGCAGTAGTGAGGCCACATTTGGAGTATTGTGTCCAGTTGTGGCCCCTCACTACAGAAAAGATGTGAACAAATTGGAGAAGGTCCAGCAGAGGGCAACAAAAATGATTGGAAGGCTGGAGCATCTGACTTATGAGGGAACTGGTCTTATTTAATTTGCAGAATTAAAAAGTGTGGGTGGATTTGATAGCAGCCTTCTACTACCTGAAGGGGGGTTCCAGAGAAAATGGAGCTAGGCTGTTCTCAATGGTGGTGGATGACAGAACAAGCAGCATTGGTCTCAAATTGCAGTGAGGGGGGTCAAGGTTGGATATTAGGTGAACCTTTTCACTAGACGGGTGGTGAAGCACTGGAATGGTTGAGAGATGGAGAAGGTGGAATCTCCATCTTTAGAGGTTTTTAAGGCCTGGTTTGATAAAGCCCTGGCTGGCATGAGTTAAGTAGGGTTACTCCTGCTTTTAGTAGGGGGTTGGAGTAGCCGACCTTCTGAGGCCCCTTCCAAGCCTAATCATCTATGATGTGACACACACCCAATACTATTTTAGAGAAAAGAACCAATGCAAAAATCTGTCAATTAAAGATCAACTGAAGGACTTTGATTATGCTTTAATGCAATATATATATTATTTTTTGTAGTCTTAAAAGATACTTTCTCAATCTGAGATGTTTATGAAGTGAGAAATAACAAATTATATATTAAGTTGATGCAGCACATGTACATGGGGAGGGGCGGAGTTCAAGTTGTGTGAAATTTGTAACTTTGTAGGTTATTTTTATTCTGCTGCTTAACTTGGTAACCATAATGTTCTTAACATCACTTACATTGAATACTTCTATAAATAATTTTAAAGTGAGACAGTTTAGGGATTTGTGCGCTGTAGATATTTACATGTTCCCCTTCATTTTGATATTTATGTACTCATGCATCATCTCTACCTTTTGTACATAACATAATAACTTTCTTACATAGTTGTCATTCTCAGGTCTTGTGAACTCTTACACACACACTTTTTCTAGAGCACTATAATATAAAATAACCATTATTCCTGTTAATTTTGTAGAGTATTCGGATTATGAAGATAGTTCGCTTGAATTTTTGGAAAGGTGCTCCTCTCCACTCACACGGTCTTCTGGGAGCTCTCTGACTCTGCGAAGCATGTTTACAGAGAAGAGCACTTCATACCAGTATCCAAGAGCCATTCTGTCTGTCGACCTTAGTGGAGAAAGTAGGTTGGCTAAATGATAGGAAATTTTGTTTTAAAAACTTATATTTCACAAAAATGGGAATGGGAAAAAGCCAAATACAAGCCAAGTAATTCATTTTAGGCATAGAAATATGAAACTTTTATGCTTTTTATGCTTATTAAACCAACATGTATATACTTTCATGACAGATTGAACAAAGCGTTTACCCTCCTCATGTTGTTCTGCAATTGTGCTGGACACTGGTTGGATGTTGCCACTCCTACCTCTAAGGTGGCTACATTGCATTGCTGTATGTACTGTGGAGGTCAACAATCTTCCAGCAATAAGTCTGTGAGTGACTTCTGCTACATATAGTGCAGGATCATTCAGCATCTAAGGTCCTACGGTCTTGTAAAACATTAAATCTATTTTCATATACAACTTCAGGTTCATTTGTTTTTTACTAGACCTCTCGGATGTGGAGTTCTTGGATGATTCCTCCACGGAGAGTTTATTACTGAGTGGTGATGAATACAATCAGGACTTTGATTCAACCAATTTTGAAGAATCTCAGGATGAAGAGGATGCTCTCAATGAAATTGTTAGATGCATCTGTGAAATGGATGAGGAAAATGGTTTCATGATTCAGGTAAAGAACTCACTTTTCTCTGCAGTCTTTCTTGTGAATTTTTGTTCTTTTGACATCCCAAGAAACTGAAGTTTTCTTCTGTAAAGATCTAACAAGAAAAAGGAAGAAGCAGTTAAAGCTTCCTGCATGCCACACTGCTGGCATGCCTCTATCCTATCTATGCAGGACCATCTCTCCAAGGGTGTGGTTGGTACAGTTTGTGTCCATTCAGTCCTTGGCACCTCTCATTCTGCCAATAGGAGTGGCAGTTGCAGTGAATGATGTAGTCTCCATAAAATGGGTATTCAACTTCTGCTCTGTCCCAGATCATTGTTTTCTAGGGCAATTCAGTTTTCCTGACCCATTCAACTTAGATCTCTCTTTCAGTACAGCTGTGCACACTTAGCCCTTGGGAAATGGTAGGAAACAAGACCTCAGACTTTCCAAGTGTGGACTACATCTCTATGGAGAGGCATGTCTTATGAGCCTGTTCCCTCTCATTCACAGTCATGTTATGATCGAATGATACCAAGCTGGGAGGGGTTGCAAGTGCTTTGGAGGATAGGATCACAATTCAAAATGATTTGGACAAATTGGTGAAATGGTCTAAGGTAAATCGGATGAAATTCAATAAGGACAAATGTAAACTACCCTACTTAGAAAAGAACAATAAGTTTCACGCATACAAAATAGGCAATGACTGCCTAGGAAGGAGTACTGCGGAGAGGGATCTGGGTGTCATAGTGGACCACAAGCTAAATATGAGTCAACTGTGCAACACCATTGCAAAAAAAAAAAAAAAAAGCAAACAACATTCTGGGCAGTATTAACAGGAATATTGTAAATAAGACATGAGAAGTAATTCTTTCTCTCTACTCCGCACTGATTAGACCTCAACTGGAGTATTGTGTCCAGTTCTGGGCACCTCATTTCGGAAAGGATGTGGAAGAATTGGAGAAAGTTCAGAGAAGAGCAACAAAAAATGATTAAGGGTCTGTAACACTTGACTTCTGAGGGAAGATTGAAAGAACTGGATTTGTTTAGTCTGGAAAAGAGGAGACTTGGGGACATAACAACAATTTTCAAGTTGTTACAAGGAAGAGGGAGAAAAATTATTCTCCTTAACTGCTGATGATAGGACAAGAAGCAATAGGCTTAAATTACAGCAAGAGAGATTTAGGCTGGACATTAGGAAAAAATTCCTAACTGTCAGGGTTATTAACCCCTGGAATAAGTTGCCTAGGCAGGTTGTGGAATCTTCATCATTGGGAATTTTAAAGAGCACATTGTATAAACACCTGTCAGGGATGTTTTAAGATGGTACGTGGTCCTGCCATGAGTGCAGGGGACTGGAGTCAAAGACCTCTCATGGTCCCTTCCAGTTGCCTGATTATATTCTTGTGGCAACTATCTCAATACCTTAATTGGAAAATCGTTAGAAAAGGATGGACTTTAGAGACTTTATGAAGGCAGACCAACAGAATTTGGTCCATGCTTAAATTTATAATATGGATGAGATGGATATTGGCTACTTGAAATCATGACTGACCTGGGTTGGACTTGAACCAGCATGCTCGAGCAGAAAGTCTTTTTAAACCATCATCCACCAGTTCCTTGAGCTGTCCAGTAGCCATTTTATCTTTGAATACTGCTTCGATCCTTTTAGACATATAGCCGTGTTCATTTCAAAAGGTCCCCATCAGTAAATATGACTGATCATTTTTGGTTTAACCCATTTCTAAATTCAGTTGGCAATTTAATACATCACACACCTAGTCTCAATGCAGTTCAGCTGGCCAATCATTATGCTGCTGTATCCTTGGTATAGGTCCCTTCCTTCCTATCATCTTTATTTCTACACAGTCTCTCTTCGTTTTTGTTTTCTTTTTTGTTTTCCATCAGTGCAATATTAAAAATAAGTCTTCAGCACTGGAGAGGTGCTTTGTAAATGAAAACTGAAGTTTTCTCTTTTTTCATTGTTATGCTATAACAGAGGTGTCAAACGTGCGGCCCACAGGCCATTTGCAGCCCGCGATCCGCTCTGCTGTGTCCCACATTGATTGAACCAGTCCAGGATTTCCCCCACATAAATCTGTTAAGAATGAGTTATGTTTGATCATATCAAATGAAAGATGCATAAAGATTTACCCAGCTTCATTAAAGTAACTGTTTTTTTTTAATACCGATGGTCGAGAGCCTACAGACCATGTGTACAAGTAGTTGCTGTGAGATTTATTTTTTCCTTATATTATTTTGTGGCCCGCCAGACTGAGTTGATGACAGAAATGGCCCCCCAGGCTAAATGACTTTGTCACCTCTGTGCTATAATATATTACTATATATTTCTGTTTTAACATAGTCCTATACTGGTATCTTTATGCTCAGCTACTAAATATTTAGTGCTCAATTACTTAATATTATAATGAAATATTAAGTGTTAAATCTTTGGTTTTGTTTTCCAGATTGGAATTTGTGGCCATGGGGTCATGTTCAGAGCTAAACTTAAGCTAAATTATGGCTTGATTTTGCTACAGCAAATACAGATTGCATGAGTATGATACCGTAACTCAACCCAGCTGCTAAAGGAAATCTGCTATTCCCTACATTTTGAGCAGGCTGGAAATAGAACTGACTTACAAATAATGAATTGCCTTGTTTCTTTTGGATGGTAGTGTGAAGAATGCCTGTGCTGGCAGCACAGTGTATGCATGGGGTTGCTAGAGGACAGCATTCCAGAGCAGTACATTTGTTACATCTGCAGGGACCCACCAGGTATGAGTAGATCACTGTTGTATGCAAAATTCATTGATATTTTTACTAACTATCTCCTTTCAGCAAAAATGTATTGTATGACCACTCCGCCCAATTTCAATAGGATTTTATCAGCTTTGTGGTTTTGATATGTTACACTTTTTTGGTTGAATCTTTCATAACATTTCCTTCTGTTTGGTTCTGCATGGCAAATTTTATTTTTCTGATACTAAATTCTTAAATTTTGTTAAAAATATTAACTTACCATTCTCATGAGTTTACGAGAAGTGAGAGCTCTCCTTTCCTATTGAGAAATTAACTTCCACAAATAGGAGGCTCTTAAAGAGCAGTTCTACTCTGAAAAGTGACTATTTTGTGTAAAAATACTACCTTCCTGCTCACCAGATCTGTTTCCTGCATGTATTTGGAATCATATCTGCTCACTTAAGTGACAAAGGTAAAGTTGTTATTACTCGTGTTAGAACTCTAGTCAATATAGCTATGGGAGAGTAAGGTGAAGTCCATTCTAATTTGCACATTAGCAAAATTAACTAAATTATAATGGCAGGACAGCTTTTGTATTCATTTACAGCTGTTCAACCTTATTGTATAATCAACGGTAGAATTTTACTTACATCTGACGAAGTGGGTTATAGTCCACGAAAGCTTATGCCGAAGAAAATCTGTTAGTCTATAAGGTGCCACAGGACTCTCGTTGTTTTTTACTTAAATTGTTGTCGCAGATGATGATGCTTGAGCTAGAAGAAATTCAGCGTGATTTCTAGATCATAGCATTGGTTTGAAACCATTACTTGTAACCTGAACATATTTGGTCTGGGAGCAATTGAAATAATAAAAAATACTTCACACTGTCATTTTTTACAGTCCTCCTTCAGAGCAGAAACACATTTTTGGAGGAAACTGTAGAGTTCTTTCTGGCAAATTGTACACACTCCCCCACTATGATTGGAGATTCATCTAACAGTTTGCCTTTTCAGGAAGCTGGAGAATCTAGAACAAAATTTATATATTTAAATATATATTTAGTTATCTGAATAAATAGGCTATTTTGCTGAGATGATAAGTACTCCTATCTGCCATCCACTTCCATGGGAGTTGAAGAGATTAGTATCTCTAAAATATAGGGAGTCCTGTGGCACTTTTAAAGACTAACAAATTTATTTATCGCATGAGTGTTCATGGGAGAAAATCCTACTTCCTCAGACACTTTGAAGATGGGGAACTTACAGAAAGTAAGTAAGGTCCCCATCTTCAAAGCATCTGATGAAGTAGGATTTTCTTCCACAAAAGCTCATGCGATAAATAAATGTGTTAGCCTTTAAAAGTGCCCCAGGACTCCTTGTTTGTTTGGCTGACCTAGACTAACATGGCTACCTCTTTGGAACTTCTAAAAAAAAATAGGCCACTGACTTAGGTGCCTGCATTTTGGACTTAGGTGCCTAACTTTTTAAACACAGAAATCTGAAAATTGGCCCTATGTTTTCGATTGTAAGGACACTTGAGTTTTATAATCTAGGCATGTATGAATGACACAGCATTTAATTTTATATTTGAAGGTATAAAATTAGGAAATGCCACTGACTTTAAAGTATTTGGAATTGCTCATCTGAAGACATAGTTTAGTCCCATCCTTGCTGCCAGTTGCCCCTCCCACTACATCATTTTCTTTTCTTCTGCTTTTTCTGTCTAGATGAGTCGTTTAGGATGTCAGCGTTCGACACTACTGGGAGGATAGGCTTGGGCAATGGGTGATGGTTTTATTTAGGAAGGTGTTAATGGTTACCATCAGCTGATTCTTTAATCAACAGACAATTCTAGTGAATACTATTTAGTGTAAGGACTGGTACGTTTCTATTTAATTTTAGGTCTGGTCTACACTTAACATGAAATTCAGCAGCAGTCGATGGGGAATACGAAAGCTACGTAGAGTAATATGCGTATCTCCTGTCGATTTTGTAAATTCTAATTAGCCCAGCATCCCCACTATGCTGCACTGGCAAGAAATGCCCTCCTGTTGACACAGCATTTATCTTTTTCCAGGGTTGGATTTATTCAGTCGACTTCCAGATCAATTGAGCAGGTCTCCACTTCTGCTCAATTGATCCTGAAGAATTGATCCAGCAATACCAAATTTGTCACTGCGAGTGAAGGCACAGCCTTGTTCTTCTAGTGCTTGTATATTTTAGTGATACAGTAGGTGTGTGCGTGTCTCATGCATCATAGCCAAACCTGCAAGGATGGCCCCTCTTACACCCTGGCTTCCTTGTGCTCTGAACCAAAGATACAAAGAGTGGAACCACTCCACCCATCCTTTAGTTCACTCTTACTGTCTGGTTCCTAATAAGGGAATTTCTGTGCTTTCAGCGATGTTCCTCTGTGAACCAAGTTGCAATTAGTTCATGTTTACATAGTGGTACTTGTTTCATACTTTGGATGTCACTTTCCACAAAAAACAAAAGAAAAATAAAATTTATTATAGATTCAGTTGGCCTCTGAGACTCACCCAGTACCAGGAGAGACTATGCCACGATCCCCTGGATTTTTAAGCCCTGCTCCAGCTGGTGTCAGCCAGTGCCTGTCAGTAACCTGCACTCTGCACTGTTTAAAGTGCTTGGGGAAGGGAAAGCTCACTCTAGAGACAGATGCTGACAATACCAGAAGCCTATGCAGCTGCAAGAGACTTGTGTCTTTCAGTACTGGCATCACCACTGATTCAGGGCAAACATCCTCCATCAGCAATCTTTCAGGTGCAGTGCTTGTCAGCACCAACAGTAGGCTCAGTTACAACCCCATTGGCCTCAGGTCCAGTCCCTCATTCATTGCCCTTCTCCCTGACAATATCTAGACCTCCATTGTATTGCGTGGTACTGGTAGCTAAAAGGCCTTCAGTGCTTCCTCGTAGACTTTAAGGTCAGAAGGGACCATCGTGGTCATCTATTCTGACCGCCAGCATGTTGCACACCTTAGAATCTCATCCACACTCCTGTAATAGACCCACAACCTCTGACTGAGTTACTGAAGTCCTCAAATTATGATTTAAAGACTTCAAATTACAGAGAATCTGCCACTTACATTAGTTTAAACCTGCAAGTAATCCTTTTCCTATGCTGCAGAGGAAGCCCAAAATCTCCAGGGTCTCCACCAGTCTGACCCGAGGGAAAATTCCTTCTTGATCCAAACTGTGGTGATCAGTTAGATCCTGAGCATGTAGGCAAGACTCAGCAGCCAGACACCTGGGAAAGAGTTTGTTGTAGTAAATCACAGCCCTTCCTGTCTAGGATCCCATCACTGGCTGTTGGAGATTTTTGCTGCTAGTAGTTGCAGATTGGTTACACCAGTGGTACCCAATCTGGCCCAGGGGCAAACAGTGGCCCGTGGCTCCCTTTCTGCTGGCTGCAGGAGGGAGTTGCTGCCTAAGAATGCAGGCAGAGCATGTTGCATGAGGCTAAGACTAATGCAGGTTCCTTGCTGCAGCCAACGGGATGGGAGACACATGTTCCCCTCCCCCTGGCTGTAACAGGGAACACAGCAAAGTGCTCTGCTTGGGTCCATAGGCGCTGGGTCCCTGCTGGAGCCAGAGGGAGGGGAACACTGATCTTTCCTCCTGACTGCCAAAGGGAGCCACTACCTAGGGATCCAGGTGGAGCACAGAAGGCTATAGGATGCATGCGGTTTCCCTGCTGCAGCCAGGGAGATGGGAGATCACTGAGGAGGCAGCCTCCTTGCTGAATTCCTTCCGTCTGTCTAGCAGAAACTGGTGGCCCTTGAGGGTTGTAAAAATGATATCTGTGGCCCTTTGAGCCAAAAAGGTTGGGAACCACTGGGTTACGCAATTGTAGGCAGTCTCATCGTAGCATCCTAACCATAACCTTGTCAAACTCAGTCTTGAAATCTGTTTAGGTTTTTTTGCCCCCATGGCTCCCCTTAGAAGGCTGTTCCAGAACTTCACTCCTCTGATGGTTAAAAACCTTCATCAAATTTCATGCCTAAACTTGTTGATGATTAATGTATATCCATTTGTTCTTGTCTCTACATTGGTGCTTAACTTAAATAACTCCTCTCCTTCCCTGGTATTTATCCCTCTGATGTATTTATAGAGAACAGTCATATCTCCCCATAGCCCTCATTTTGGATAGGCTAAATAAATAGCTCTTTGAGTCTCCTCTCATAAGGTAGGTTTTCCATTTCTCAGATCAGACTAGTTAGCCCGTCTCTGCACCTGTCCCAGTTTGAATTCATCTTTCTTAGACATGGGGGACCAGAACTGCACACAGTATGCCAGATGAGATTTCACCAGTGCCGTGTATAATGGTACTAACACTTGGCTTTCTCTACTGGAAATACTTTATCTGATACATCCTAGGAGAACATTAGCCTTTTCCACAGCAGTATCACATTGGCAGCTCATAGTCTTCCTGTAATCAACCAATACAGCCAGATCTTTCTCCTCCTCTGTCACTTCCAGAAGACCTGTCCAAAGCTTATACTTACAAATCCCAGGCAGGATTGCCAAGAATTTTGCATTCCCCTCCAGAACCACCATCTCGACATTAGGGCCCTGTCTCTAAGGACTTTTCCTGGTACCTTGCTGTCTTGGGCTTCAGAGCACTCTTACTCTTTGTCAGAGTCTAGAACGCTTTCCTGGATCTCCCACTTCAGGGTCTCCTCTAGAACCCATTCCCACTCTCTCAGAAGATGGTCTGTCAAGAACAGATCTAGAGATTGAAAGCCTAGTTGAGGCACAACTGGCCTCTGGTACTGACTGAAACATCTTGAATAGTCAGTACTATACAGCAGCCAGAAAAACAATTGACAGCGTCCTCAACCTGCCATGAATCAACTCAGCAATGTAATATCTACCTTGGCGAGTTTTTGTCTTGCATCTTCTGGGTGCATCCTCTTTGTCATTGGGTGAGGCCCCAGTACCAGATGACTCTAAAGTCTGCCAGGAGCTCCGAAGAAGGATGACTTCATCTCTTGGTATTCAGATAGAACTGCCAGGGGAGAACCCTCAGAAGCTCATTGACATTTTGCACCCGGCTACTGTAGTGAAAGTTGCTCTTCCTATAAATGAGGCAGTAGTGGAACCCATTAATTCACTCTGGCAAATCCCCTCAATCATTCCACCAGTGGCTAAATGCACAGAGTGCAAATACCAACTTCTGTTGAGTTCAGCAGATTTATTGAAACTCCCACCTGGATATAGTAGTAGCTGGGATGAATGAGAGAGATTGTCAGGGTAGCACCAAGGGGATGCAAATAAACGTCTTATTCACTTATGGGGTTACAGCTGTGAATTCTCTGTATCTTAAAGTCCTTAAATTAAATTTAAGGAGGTAAATAACTTAATCGTAGGTTGGTGGCCTATTGCTGGAGTGGGTGGGTGAGGTCTTGAGGCCTGCATTTTGCAGGAGGTCAGACTAGATGATCGTACTAGTCCCTTCTGACCTTAGAGTCTATGAGCTGTGAATTGCCAACCATTAGGTCCTCCTAGCCCTGTATGACTATTCAAACTGGGAGTCAGTCTGAAAACTAAGGAACAGTTCTAGTTTCATTTGGTGACAGTCTAACTGGTTTCTCTACCAACATAGCAGACTTCCTTGGACACAACAGATTCTGAAGACCCATGGCAACTGCAGTAACAATGCACTGTTCTTGTGGTTGTTGTTGTGACAGATTTCTGCCGGAGTACAGTAGACAATTAAAGCCCTTTCTTTTGAAGGCTGTTTTTATTTTCCTTCAAGACTAGCAAGACTTTACACACAGTGAAAGTATCTAGAGCAGTCTTAAGTTCCTACATGTGTACACACCAGTCACGCAGAGGATATAATGTTGTTAATTCCAGCCAAGACAGCAATTCTGCCCTTTCAGACAGCCTGACCATTTTAGGCACAAAGAACGATCAGGGAAGGGGACGCTTCTGCCTTTTGTCTCCGTGGTCACTTCATCTAGGCAACCACAAGCTCCAAAGTAGCCTGTTTGACTCCTCCACTAATGACAACGAAGAGCTCAAGATTTTTCTTGCCCTTTCCTTTCCTTTGGGAATAGGTTAACCCATTTCCTAAGTGTGTGGCAAACTGTCCACTGTATTCACCACCGACTTGCCCATGGTGAATCAGGATATACCCTACAATTGTTTTCTATCCCACTCCTACTCCCCTTACATGTCTTTTTTTGCGAGACCCATCTCATGAATTTTAAAGATAGGGAGTGCGGACTCTAGATTCTTTGAGAGCTTTTGAGGAAGTGCCTCTTCATCCACTCAGCTTTTATTCCTGATATTATTTCCTAATACACAGAGCTAGAGGGGGACTCCGACCCATTCTGGACCTTTAGAACAGAAACAGATATATAAAAAATTTTGAGTTACATATGGTTTCCCTTACTTTTATTATCCCTGCTCTAAATCAGGGAAACTGATTCTGTTCTCGACTTAGAGCATTCTTATGGCACTCCATCCTAGCCACAGGAGGTTTCTAAGTAGAAGGAAATCATTACCAATTCTTTCTTCTCCCCTTTGGTCTATCATTGGCACCAAAGGTTTTCACCAATTCCATGGCAATGGTTACTACCTCACTTGGCCAGTAGAACGTCCATGTGTATATCCCTACCTGGATGGGTCGGTACAGGGTTACTCTTTGTACCAAATAGAGACCACTATCCATCAGATTTTCCACCTGATCAGCAGTCTGAGCCTGAAAATAAACTTAGAAAAATCAATATTATTACCTATTCTAAAAACAGAATTCCTACCTCATCCAGGCTCTAGGCTATACAGGATCTCTGTGAATTTTTCAAGGATCAGTTATACGGTTAAGATTCTGCCACAGGTATTTTTAGTAAAGGTTAGGGACAGATCACAGGCAATAAACAAAAATTCATGGAACCCCATGACCTGTCCCTGAGTCTTACTAAAGACGGACGCCTCAAAGGACGGCATTAAAAAAAGATTAACCATTTTTAACAGTTGCAGAGTGGAAGTACTGTATAGTTCTGGGAATAATGAGGGATAAAATTATTTTTATGATTATTCAATTAGTATAAAAGCAAGATGATTAAGTTACTTATGTTTCATTCACACTTGAGGTATGGAAACAGAAATTGCCAGATTGGATCAGACCTAAGATTCATCTAGTCCAATAGCCTCTCTCTCTGAGTAATCAGATGCTTCAGAGGAAGGTAAAAGAATCCTATTGTAGACAAAACAAACAAGGAGTCTTGTGGCACTTTTAAAGACTAACAAGACTTCTTGTTTGTTTTGCTGAACTAGACTAACAGGGCTATCCCTTTGGAGCCTTCTGAGGACAAGATGCGGGATAATCTGTTCTCCACATAGGTTTCATTCTGATCTAAAGGTTAGATTGTCTTGCCCTGAAGGTTTAATAGCTTTTCTAAAATGTTTGTTGTTAATTTTAATAACTCTGGATATTCTTGATATCAATTTAAATGTCCCTTCTCTTTTTGAATCTTAAGTTTTAGTATCTTAAATTATCTTTTCAGTAAGCAGATAAAAAGACCATTATAATTCCAAACTTATTTCAGATACAGTTCACGGGTATATCATGGTATAGAATGTTTTTTACTTCCTGATGCTTGAGCAATGAGCTGATTTGTTTGATTTTTCTTTAAAATGTCATCATAAAAACCAGATTGCATGCTATGTCACTTACTAGGTGACATGAATTTCTTTGAAAACCCATGATTGAAGAAAGTTCATGAACCCTTCTCTTAAGGTGTCGGAAGCTGTTTAAAGAATTGCATTCCTGATTGTTATAGTCCATTTGGAGAATGAATTTTGATTAATTTTTGTCCATAGGTCAGAGATGGAGTGCCAAATATCTCTACGATAAGGACTGGTTAAACAATGGGCATATGTGTGGATTATCGTTTTTAAAAGAAAATTATTCTCACCTTAATGCCAAAAAGATAGTGTCAACACACCACTTGTTGGCTGATGTGTATGGTGTAACTGAAATATTACATGGACTGCAGCTGAAGATTGGGATACTAAAGTAAGTGTGGGTCTGGTGTTTCCTCCCCATCTCGGTACCCTTAGATAGAGGTAAGACCTTAGTGTGTAGGTCAAGATCATTTTCATTTTATCTTGTATTAAAGACCCAAACAGAACTTTGACAGTATATTCTTGCAAATGACATGGCAGAAAATTGTTTTAATAGATGGTGATGCATTCTGGAGCTCAGCCTGTGACAGGGCAGATGCTGGGTTCCTCTTTTTCCTCACAGCTCAGTGAGGAGGAATCCAGCATCTTCACTTCCAGATGACAGCCTCAGGAAAAAAAAAAATGCTGGTCAGTAGGAATGCAATTGTTTTCTCCATTTAAAAACTAGAATGTGAATTTGTTCTCCTGTTATTGACTGTTGTTGATAAATGCTGACACAAAGGAAAGTATTTGAAAAGGCTGCAGGCTATTTTTTATCTGAAATTTACATATAGTAATACATGTGAAATGTAATTTGAAAGTGAAATGAGGTCTTGTGCACTTCCTGATCTGCTACCTGCAATCTATTCCTCTCCATCTAATCATCTCAAAGTATTGTCATAAACAGTATTCAATTAATTCTCTCAAATATTTGTATGAAGTTGGGAACTACTGTCCCAACTTGACATAAGGAGAAACTGAGTCACAGATTAGTTTTTTTTTTTTTACTTGCCCACAGTCCCACAATAAATAAGTGCAGAGCAGAGCCCAGATCTCTATTGCTGTACTTTATGCTTTGTCTCTGAATAAATCTGTTTTGTTACTGGTTAATCTGAGAGTAATTTTTTCAGTGGCCTGAATGTTTAACATTCTCCTTTGTATAATTTTATAATTGTTTCCAGTGAACAGTTCACTAGCCCAATCATTTCAGGTGATGGGAACCTTCAATTTCAGTGGCAGTTAATAGAGCTCGGCACTTGACAGGATTGGACACTTTGAGAACAGTGGTGGTTTTATCATCACACACTTACAAAAGATGACTTTGACATACTTGATTTCCTCAAAATTAAGAGGTCTGCTACTTTGCTGGATGAACCTTTGGGTCACCCTTAAAAATATTGCATATTAATGTAAAAAGAGTTCAGCAGAAATGAGAATTTTAAAATGTTTCATTGCTGAAAGTGATTGTTCTATACTAATTTTTCTCCTCCCCTTCTTTCCAGAAATTCACATCACCCTGATCTTCATCTTTGGGCTTGCTCAGGGATGCGAAAAGAGCAAGAGCAAGTGACTCTTGGGGTAGAAAAGAAAATTGTGACTTTGCCAGATACTCTTAATCCATCTGAAAGGACATGTCACAGTCAAAGCCAAAAAGAACCCCCTAGCTTGCCTCAGAAGATGGAAGAAACATATATTACAAGTGAGCACAGTTACCAGAAACCACAGAGTTTTGGTCAGGACTGCAAATCGCTTACTGACGCTGTGAGCTCAGATGATGATGATTCGAGTAGTTTTGAGGAAGATCAGGAATTTCGTTCAGATGATAAAAACTGTTTACAGTGTTCTTTGAAAGAAGATGGCATGATTGAGCAGGTAAAACTGATTTGTATAGACTTCCGAGTTTTAAAAAGTTTATTTCTTGAGAAAATAAAGATAGTCATAAAATTGTTAATACTTTTCCCTTTCCAATGTATGTTCTATTGGCAGCAGCTATAGATCAGAACAGTCTACTTAAAATGAAAGTTAATGTGGTGAAACTCGTTATGATGAAGTAAGTTGGATTCAGGTAGTTGAAATTCATCATTTGCAAGGTACACTTTAGAATTCCACTCACAGTGGATTTCTGCTTATAGGGAGGCTGCTCTGTGAAAATAATGAAGATGTTTCATTACAACTAGATTTTTCTTTCTATATTCAAGGAAAGTTTGTGATTATACTTACTATTATTCCATTTTGAAAGATTCTACTGGTTTGAGAAAGATTCTCTGTATTTAAAATGAGGAATATAAGTGGCACCTGTTGTTTTTCTCATAACAGAGGAGACTAATTGAAAAGCAATTTTTCTGTTTTTCTTAGATCTTGTAAGAGTTTTTAAAACCTGGATTTCTAGTTACATTTACTGTTGGTTCATATTTTTCTTTTAACACTAAATGTTCCCCCAGAATTCAGTCATACGGTCAACAATTAACTAACCTTATTTCAACTCATGTAAAGATTTCTAACAAATGTTTTAGTCAGAGTTCTTTGAAATATAAATCCTATCCAATATATACAATGCAGGTTTTACTACAGTTTCATCTTAGTGATGCTATAGATAAGATGGTGCCCAGACGTTTAAAGCTCTCTTTTCAGTTGCTTGTAACTTCCTGAAACCATTGCTTTGGTCTGGCGGCCTGCTTTGGCCTGGCCTTATTTTACAAGCTCTTTTAAGAAAACAAACAAGCAGAACAGCTATGACTGCACTGGGTTTGCATATATTATTTATTAAATTGGTAGGGGCCTACTGAGTCACCGAGTCCTTTCCTTTCTCCTTTCACAGTGCCACGGAGCAATTTTAATTTGGAAGTCTATAATTGTTTGTTGACAATATTGTCCCCCAACCTTTCTCGGCCTCATAGCGATCTGCCCTTTCTGTACTCTGCACTGAATGCGTTTTGTTTCCTACGTAAAGCATTTTGCATTTTTATCCTAATTTTGATTTTAGGTCTGTTTTCAAGTTTCCTTGAGACATCATTTGAATTATTTGTAATTGTTTGCATTAACTCAAGAGTAGCATCTTTGCTCAGATGGTATCACATTTTTGGTATTGTTTTGTGCATTATGGAATAATACACATGCAAAGGAAAACATTCTTTCATGAAACAGATTTGCTTTTAGTTCACATAACTATACCTGTTACTACTCACATATATATGGTCTCGTGTGCGCTCTCTTAATACTCCAGCTGTTGGTCAGCAAACGCAACAAAATCCTGGAGCCTTACTTATATTGGATAATGGCTCACTGGTGCATTCCGCACTTAATGAATTAAGAGTTACATAGAAGTTTATAGCAATAACAACGAAAGTCCTGTGGCACTTTAAAGACTAACAAATTTCTTCAGGTATAAGCTTTTGTGGACTGCAATCTACTTCTTCAGATGACGCACGAAAGCTTATGCCTGAAGAAATTTGTTAGTCTTTAAAGTGCCACAGGACTTCCGTTGTTGTTGCTGCACACAGACTAACACAGCTACTCCTCTGGAACTTATAGCAGATTGGTGAGATCGGTCCACTTGTGATACGTTAAACTGAGTACAAGATCTGGTGAACTTGGCACTTTCCCCTGTGCTTTCTGCTAACACTTTTTGGCTGTGTTGTAATCCAGAAAGCTAGATGTATTCATTGTTTGCAATTTTTATTATGCCTGTTTTCTACTAATGTTCTTAAAACCTGGATACTGATATGCATATTTATGTTTTTGTTAAATAATGGTACAGTTAAAAACCCCATCATTCAAGGTATTTGTAACAAGTATCGAAATCGAAACCAAAATCTAAACGGTAAATTGAAAATAAAGCAATTATTGAATGCTAACTTTATTTTTTTGTTGTACCTGTGGAGAAGAACTCTGCTGAAGAGGATGTGGTACATGCTTGTAATGAAAAAAAAGGATCAGAAGAACAAGTGGATTCACATCTTCAGTGGCAGCTAAATCTCCTTACCCACATAGAGAATGTACAGAATGAAGTCACCAGCAGAATGGACCTTATTGAAAAGGAAGTTGATGGTAATTGCATTAATGTCATTACTCCGTAGCAATATGTATCGAGCTTTGAACATTCAAAGTATTAAATGAACAGAAATAAGTCTCCAATCACCCCTGTCCTGTAGGTCAGGGGTTCTCAACCTTTTTCTTTCTGAGGCCTTCCCAATATAGTTAGAAAAACTCTAGGGCCCAGTAGGGAAGACGTAGGTTTTGGGAGCCCTGCGCTTCAGCCTCCAGACAGGGGTCCAGGCTTTAGCCCTGTGGCACACCAGGGCTCACAGTTTCTGCCTGTGGGGCACTAGGGGTAGGGGAGGTTATTTTTCCATAGGTGTAGTTTGACTTTGTTGGGGCGGGAAGGAGGGTCAGGGTTAGGCAGGGCTCAGGCCAGGGCCTAGGACAATGAGGGGTGTAGCTTAGCCCAAGCAGTCAAAGGGGACTGAGAGCGAAGGAGCAGCTGTAGGCCTGGGGCACTGAGCATCAGCAACAGATAGTGGAGTGTCACAGCTGCAGCTTCATGGCACCAGGCAGTAGCTGCCACGCGCTGCCCGGTTCCAGCTTCCCGTCTCTGACATGGTCAGGGAGTTAGGAGGGGGAATGAGAGGGAAAAGGTCTGTGTGGAGCAGCCCTCTGGACTGCCCACCTCTGGTTAAGACATTTCAGTTTGTGAGGGGCAACACTCCATGCTCCTTGTGTTCCCTCCAAGTTCTTCTGTCCATGGAGTCCTGGGGCTCGCAGATTCCTGAAACTAGCTTGCAGCCCCTGGTTGAAAACTGTTGATGTAGGTGACTAAGACAGTGATTAAGACCCAGATTTTCAAATATTTTTATAATATTGGGTATTCACCTAGTCTGATTTAATTTTTTTTCTCAGAGGTGTTGTGTCTGCAACATTCACCGAGGTGATGAGTATTCAGAATGTCTGAAATCAAGACTAGGCATGCACTATTGACAGTAATTCAAAAACTTGGGCCAGCATGGCTTCTCCCGTGCTCTATAGTGAGATCATGAAGTAGCAGGTTTCTGTTCCTATGCTTTGTGAGCTAATCTGCAGTATCTCTTGAAATAAAGTAGATAGTAATTTTTTGGGCACTAGTATCAATCTGTTACCTGAGAAAGAAAAGAGAAGTCCTCATCTTCAGCTGTGGTTTTCTATGTACTGGATTAAAAACTAACTAACTGGTAGTAGCCTGGATTAGGGAGACAGACCATGCTTCGTAACAACAAATTCACACAAAGTGCAGTAGAACTAAGTGTTGTATTAGAATTAGATTAATGTATTCAGTTTCCATGTGTAGAGACTCACTTAACAAATAAATAAGTTTGGACACAGTTTAATTATTGAGTCCTTAATTATTTCTTATCTAAAAAAAAGTAGTGCTCTCACGGACGGCAGGAATGTTTATGGTGAGACTAGATGTACTTCTGATTTAAGGAGGTAAATAACTCAGTCGTAGGTTGGTGGCCTCTTGCTGGAGTGGGTGGGTGAGGTCTTGAGGCCTGCATTTTGCAGGAGGTCAGACCAGATGATCATACTGGTCCCTTCTGACCTTAAAGTCTATGAGTTCTTCTAGAAATATGCAACTAGTCTCTTGCCATCACTCTTTACAAACACTGGAATTCACTTAGAAGTGATTGTGATTCCACTCTGAATAGTGGCTGCGTAAAAATGAAACTGTTGTATCGCCTTCTCCCTGTTTTGGTTCAGCGATAGGCTAAAGTTAATGACAAAAAAGAGCCTTCACAGTCTTTTATTTCTGTTGAGTTTTTACTGCCGAAGAACCATGACAGTTGAGACAGTGAGCAAATTTCTTCTTTTGATGTGTGTCATCAACACATTGTTGGCTAAGGGAATAATAATTCGTCCTCCAGTTCCTTTACATTAATAAGGGGGACCACTGTAAACTGGTTAGAAGAATAAAAATTCCCATGGAGCATCAGTTACAAAAACATATTTTCATTTAAATAATGATCAGAGTGTCTGTAGGTTGCACCTTCTAATTAGAGATGGATATGGCAGGTGCATGCTCTTTTTTTTAATGCTGATTACTTGCTGTCCTCAGGCTTGGCAAGTTACTAATGCAACCCCCAATTGGGCAAGTTTGGTTACCCCCTCTTATATCAATGTCTGAGTTGACAGCATTTACAAAGACAGGTAGGGGTCTATGTCCAGTTGCATACAGGAGAAATAGCCTTGGATTCAGGTGGGTATGGGCCTAAAAACCCATATACAGAATGCCTAGTAACAAATAAGGTAAATATTCTGAATGTTTATAATATGCTGCCTTTTATCTGTGTAGTGAGTTTGACCACAAAATATCCAGTAGTGCCTCATTGGCAACTGTACTTCCGGTTTGCATGGAGCCAAGGATGGAACACAATAGCTGTTTTAATTTGGGTTGTCAAATTAGGGCCAAATCCTAGTCACATTGAAGTCAAGTTTTTGCCATCGACTTCAATGGTACCACAATAAGAGCCCTCGCTGCATTTCAGCCACACCTAGCTATGGAAGGGGTGAGCACTCTTTTTCCAAAGTTCCCTTTCTAATCACACTCTTTTTTACATTTTCTTGATGTAGTTTTAGAAAGCTGGCTTGACTTCACTGGAGAGCTGGAACCACCAGATCCTCTGACAAGATTGCCTCAGCTCAAGCGACGTATCAAACAACTCTTAATTGACATGGGGAAAGTACAACAAATAGCCACACTCTGCTCTGTATGACAAAAGGAAGAATAAAGGAATAAAAATAGGCTCTCTACAGTGAATTTTCTTTTAGCCGCAAGACTGACAGGAGGACAGCAAAAAGCTGGTCATTTATCTGATTCTGTACTGATTACATTATTAGCCCAAAGCTTTGGAGAGGAGAAAGGAAATCTAGAGTAAAGAAATTGGTACTGAGAAGCTAAATAGTCTGTGTCCAAGATGCAAATTCCAATACATCACATACTGAGGACCATTGATGTGGTCTAAAATATGATTGATAAGCCACGTGAGGTGGCAGAATTTTTCCTTTAGGTCATACAAGAAGGTTCAAGAAATCTCTGCAATGGAAAATGCTATCATTTTGTAGTTGATAGCAGGAAGAGTTAAATTCACAAATGTCAATGGGTAAAAAATAAGTTATATGGGGGAAAAATATACATTCATAATTTTCTTCTCGCATTGCTAGTGAAGATACAGACAAAGAGAGATCCACATCCTCTCTACAGTTGGTCCACCCCTAAAGTTATAGGTAAATAGCTGATCTTTTCCAGCCCATGAACTATTTCTTTGTCTAGTCAGTGTTCAGGAAAATGAAAACGCTGGCTTCACTTTTGAAAGGAACAGAGATGGTGGTCTCCTTATAAATAGTTTCAAAATGGAAATTCTCATTATTGCACCCTTAGGCTCCTTTGGAAATGTAAGTGGCAAACAGTGGTCAGATGTGCCAAATAATACTAAAACCACTGGGATGAGAGTTTGAAGACAGAGAAATACATGAAGAGTTTTGAAGTTCTATCTGGTGCCAGCAATCCATCCAAAATTGTATCTAGTTTATATTTTTTTACCTTTTATTGCAGTATTCAGGATTCAAAATAATTTTTTTGTCTTGGGAATTAGCTTTGGAGTTAGTTCTGAGTCTTTGCGAACCTCAGCTGGGATGAGGAATGACAAGAGCAGAAAAATTGTTCGTTTGTGGCTGTGAATTACTGAACCACTAGATCAAATATCGCAAAGATACATTATCTAGGATGTTTTTATAAAACTTCGCTTCGGTCATAAGTGAGTAAAACATCATGAAACCAAAGGCAACTTAGTTGCTCTGTTAGATCTTGCTGGATTTGAGCTCAGGACCTTTTCTTTGCCTGCGCTCATGTAATTTGTCACTGCACCCAGTGCTAAATATGTATGTGTAGGTGTATATGTGTATATACACACATATTCATATGTATATACTATATACATATTTATATCTACACATGTCTAGTTTTATTACAATAGACTATAAGAGCTGGTGGTTAACATGAAATGTTACCTTTTAACAGGCAGTTTATAAAATTGAAAATAATGTATATACAGGTTTTGGAATTTGTAAAATACGACTGTTAAAAGGAGGCTATTTAATTGATGACATAAGATACTTGAACATTTTATGCCTCACAACTGTTTATCAGTTCTAGTTTTCTGTATAAATGCATTTTAGAACCGATAGACAGTAAACTTGAATTTACCTTTTGATAAGAGTACAAGCCACTGTACATTCAAAAATTATTTAAATTTGCAAACACACTGTTCTATATGTAAGGTACTGTATGTAAAACTGTTTATTAAAACTATTCTGCGTACTCTACATTTTCCACTTTTCTTCCTGTCCAATACAGAAATGTAAAAAAGTGATTAAAATAATGTACAGACCATACAAAAACAGAATTTCTTTAATGCCTATTCAGGATTCAGTCAGTCAAAAAATGTGCCAAAGATGGATTGTGTACAAAAGATGTTGAAAATAGTGCTTTGAACTTTTGTCATAAAACCATTAGCATGCCTGGGTGCTTATTGAAAAAGGCCTACACTAAAGTCTTTAATTTGTCAGTCATCTCTGAAGTAAGTTAATACTATTAATATTTTAACTCTAAAGCAAATATGTCAACCTCAATTATAGAACGATACTTTATTCAAAAGGTCTCTTCAACAGCAGTTAGCACACCATTGTATTGGAGATATTACAGCTCTGGATTAATTCCAAAACTCAACTCAATCTTAATTATGTAGAAGGAATTGGCACTCCCATAATTTAAAGAGGAAATACAGTAACAGGAATCTGTCAAGAAATTTTGACTTTTTAAAATGGCAATCACTAGTATGTTTAACAAAATGCTCTGTTTTATACAGTATAATTTGAGGCTTAAATGCCTACTTGGGACACATTTCACATTATTAACAGCTGTTGAAAGTGATCTGTTTGCCCTTTGAATATGCAAGATACTGCTATTATTCACTCGCTGCATATCCTTCAATGTGGTACTATGTGTACTGTATAGAAGAAATGTAAATCTTCATGCACAATTTGAAACAAAGTATATAGCATTTACGTAATACATACAGTCCGTACGGGTGCTGTATTATACAGTGTGTGTGATACAATAAACCTGTAAATGTAATGAAGGGAGGGATGGATTGAGATTTCAAGTCTGGGAAAAGAGGTTCCATGCTTTGGACCCATCACAGCAAAGTTACCATGAGATGTGAGAATATTAACCCTAAAAGGTAACTGTTTTGTATGAGTTGAAGACTTGGAGGTGGTCTCAGGTGCAGGTGCTAGGAGAGGGTTGCTGATGCAGCCAGGGCCTACGCTTTTAAATATATATTGCATACAAAAAACTACTGTAAAGTGCTGTATGGCTTCAAAGTGATGAAGAGTTGGGAAATGTCAGAATTAAGGTTGCCTGTGCAATTCAGCTTCCTGCTATAGGCATTTATTATAGTCTTTACTTTTTACATGGTATTACACTTTCTTTTTACCCCGCAGGACCCTGCCTCTTTCAATGCACACTGAATAAGTTTTCGATATTTCTTTTTTTATCCTCATTCATTGGGTAGCCACATGTATAATATTTTCCTCAAACCATTAGACCCTGCACTGAATACAAAATCACTCATGGCCTTTTTCTCCAGCACATCACTCTAGTGTCAGAATAAACAAGGAGTCCGGTGGCACTTTTAAAGACTAACAATTAGTGTCAGAATGCTTCACAAACTAATTACAGTAATTCAAGTTCACAAAGCCTCTCTGATAACTTGATATTATCGACCCCACCTTAAATATGGAAAACTGAATAATATATAATAAATAGTTTTAATCATATTAAGGCTGACATTGTTAGGTGCCCAACTTTTGAAACACTCGGGACCTGATTTTTCCGAGTACTTAACATTTTATAGCATTATATATATTCAGTGCAGGCCCCGGCTTCAATTGTAGTTGAGTGCTCAGGCCCCAGATGTTCCATGATAGGCACCTAGTAAAAAAGAAAGAAACATGATTAGTGGCCACCTGTGCGGTTTGGTTTACATGATATAGGAACACTGTGGCAGAAGCAAGCTTAGGTTCCAATTCTCAGAATGTCATTCAATTATAATCAGAAGACTATCCTTTCTCATCCTGCAGTCCTTTGCCTCATTCATCAAATGCTTTCCAACTTCCTCAACAAATGAGGCAGGCACCTTACAGACAACTGTCTCATTCACTACACATTTCTGATTCATTCCTAAAGCGCTGTCTCCGCTTTGCCCTGAATGAGGCAGAGGTGCTGTGGAAGAAATAGTATGTGAAGCTGTAACTGAAGATGGTGTCCCAAGGCATATGCGTAAAGGGGCCAAATTAACATTGTACAAACTTAATTCTGGCGTTTGTTAATTTCAGGGTGCTTGACTTTGCAGTGTTTTACAGTATTCTTTTAATGTAGGGTTTTTTTTTAAGCTTAATTTAAGTCTTTTAAAAAAGCAAACTGGGAAAAAAGCCTATATGAATTACATCACAGGGAGCCATTCGGTGACGCACAGGGCTACTCAGCTGTGTTGGCGCGTGCCCACACCCAGCTAATCATCAGTGCTGGAATTTTTAGATTCCAAGCCAACTTCTGCCACTTCAGCTGATGGAGTAATAGCAGTTGTCTGTTATCCTCTTTGGACCAGCTGCTAAGGAAGATGAGACATTGCAAGTGAGTTTCACGGGTATTTTCTAGATAGGGGATGTTGGGATTCAAGGCCTCTGTATTCAGTTTTGCAGGTTACATTCTCAAGTGGATACAGACTCTTCTGTCCCTTTTTTCCCCTTCCCAGCTTGACTCCTTTTGCCAGTTCGGTAGGGTGTCCCCTTGGCATTTTGCTTCTTTGCAGCAGCCTCATCTGTTGCTCCCGTCCATCCTTTAGCTTGCACCTGTTTCCCCTCAGCTTGCCCCTGCCCAACCCTGTGCTCTTCACCTTTGTGCAGTCGAATTAGGCTATAGGCAGGTCTCCACCGCAGCAGGATTTCAGGAGCAGTCGAAGGGAGATATGCAAAGTACTTAAACTACTTTGTGTATCTCCCTTTGACAGCCTACCGCCTACTTATTGCAGCATCTTCAGTGACCAGAGACAAAGGGAATTGCCCTCCCTCTAATTCAACACTACTCTGCTTCATAGGCTGGTCTTCAGAGATTGATTTCCTGATCAGCTGATCGGGTCCGATCAGTTGATGGGGAAGATCATTCTGACGGCGGCGAATGTCTCCTATATGTCCTCCTGCTGCCTGGGTGTGATTTGGGAAATCATTGAAAACACTGGAGACAAGGTTTCCATGCTTTGTTGTGACGCCAAACCAGCCTCTGGCTGTTGGCAGGGAGGCAAGAGGCAATCTAGGGGAAGTCCTGCTCAGCCCCTGCAGCTCTGAGCATGAGAATACCCAGTGAGCTCTGTGAAGGTGGCATATGCATTGTGTAAAGAGAATTCTCTGATTTTTGTTAGGTCTCTAACAAATCTCTGGTGAGCACGTGCACAGGGTGACTTCCAGAGGCTAGTATCTTAGCCAAATTTGGGTGGATTTTCACTGCAATAAACCTCTTTCTGATACCCCTCCCTTGCCAGATTCCTAACCCATTCTCCAAGATTCCTTAGCTGCTCAACTAAATTTCTGAAAGAATATTTTTAACATGAGCAAAACATGGTTTTTTTTCCCCCTGGAACCTTATTCTCAAAAACAACTGCTATTTTGATGAAAGGTTTAAAGAGAAAAAAATAAAAAAAAACAGCCTGAGACAGACAGACATCCTTATTAAGGAGAATTTCAGCCAGGATAGGTAAAGTTTGCAAAGTTACAAGCAGCTGAAAATAGTGTCTTTATAATGGGAAGTGCAGAGCAGCCTTAATTTGACACAGACCAGCTAAGTATAGAAGCGCTCACACACCTGCTCTCTAGTGACTCTAACATATACCTTTGCTGGGCTGGGTCCCAAGTGTGGAGCCTCTTTTCTGCCCCCTCCCGGTTTAGGCCTTGTGAAACCTTTCAGGACTTGTTAAAATCTAGAGGGTTTTTTTTTATTTTGGGGATGACCATTGCTCTTGTATTTTATTTTACTTTCTTCTTTTGTACTAGTCACCATATAATGGGTTTGGTTGATCACTTTAAAAGGGGTGATTTTTGTTACAATGCTTTCGTGTATATATTTTCAATGGTTTTTGTTATGCTATGTGACACCCTAAGCACTGGGGATGGGGGAGTCTGACTATAGCAATAAGTATTATATACACTGTGTGTATTTGCTGTACTTGGAGAATAGGTCTGGAGCATTTGACAATGGTGAAAATACACTAGAATAAAGAAAAGAGTGTTGTGTGGCAACCTTTCTGCCCCACCCTGAGCAACTCATAACTACTGGAAAAATGTGAAATGGTGCAGAAAACGGGACTATAATGATCTTCCAAATCATGCCATATCATCAAGATAGTGTGTATGTGTGTTTGGGATGCTGTCAGTGGTAGAGTTAACACAGCTTTCTAGAGAACGGTTGATTTTTCTAAAATCTAGTCTAATAATTTAATTTGCTTTGAACAGCTACTCAGTCTTTTTTAGATTTGCTCACAACCGTCTCCATTCAATTAGTGCCTGCCCATGCGTTGTCACTGACAGGTCTGAGGGAGGCAGCACTGAATTGTTTAATCTTCTACGAGAGAAGCAAGGCATTTTCTTCTATATGGTTTGTTTTATAATAGCAATAATGTTGATTGCATTCTAATATACTCACAATAAAGGCCTATTGAGATAAAGTGCCTGGGCTCCCTTTTGGTGAACTATCAATTTGAACAAGCCGATCGATGCTTTATATATCGTCGAGCACTATCTTCAAAGTGTCTGTCGAAGTGGGATTTTCTCCCACAAAGCTCGTGCGATAAATTGGTTAGTCTTTAAAAGTGCCACAGGACTCCTTGTTTTGCTGATCTAGACTTAAAAGGCTACCCCTTTGGAACTTGTCTTAATTGTGTAAAGCCTGTCAACTAGTTTTATGTACACATAATTTGTTGGTGTCACTCAGAGAGGCAAGATGGGTGTGGTAATATCCTTTCTTGTACCAACTTCTGTTGGTGAGAGAGACAAAATTTTGAGTTACACAGAACTCTTCCTTAGGTCTGGGAAGGGTGTTGCGTGTCACAATTACACAAGTTAAAACAGATAAAATATGTGCTAAATACTTACACTAAACTAAGTGATCATTCGTGGTAAAGTGGTCTGTTAATACCCTTATAGCTAAAGGACAAAACGGAGGGGCGGGGGGGAGTCAGTTACATATTGTTGTAATAAAACATAAATCCAGTGTCTTTATTAAGACCATGGTTTCTGGTTTCTGGCAGAGTTATGGATTTAAATTCTAAGACTCGTGTTTTGAAAGTATTCGGCAGTGTATGTTTGAGCATGAGGACTGATGGGTCAGATACAGTGTGATCGCTTTGTGAAGTGTTCACTCAACACAGGTGAGGTGTTTTTTTTTCTTTTCCCGTTTGTGTTCGTTTGAAAACTTTACTGATTGCACCCACATAGGTATTATTTGGACATTTTAGGGCAATGGATGAGGGACATCACATGTTTCATAAACCATGTGTAGGACCCATAGATTTTGAAAGGTATGTTGTGGGGGGTGTTGATCATAGCAACTGTGGAGATAAGTCTGCAGGCTTTGCATCCCTTCTTCTAGCAGGGTCCGGTGCCCCCTTTGGGTTGGTGTTTCCAGGTCTATCAGGAACTTGCTTCTGATGATGAGCTTGGAGAGGTTGAGGTGGATTGAAACCCAGAAGAGGGGGTTCAGGAACAATATCTTTCAGGTTAGGGTCCCGATCAGTTATGGGTTGTAGTTGTTTAATACCCTGTATGGATTCCAGTGTGGGTGTTTACTGATCTTTTTCTACCACCAGTGGGGAACTGGCCCCACCCCAAAGTCGCCTGTCGGCAGGGAGCTGGCCCTGGCCACGGCCCCAAGGCTACCGCCGCAGGGAACTAAGGCCACCACCGGGGCTCAGCCATTGCCAGGAGCTGGGCCGGCCCCAGCTGCAGTCAGGGACCATGGGTGGGGCAGGCCGGCCCAGAGCAGGGAAGCCTGCCTGCCCCTGCCCGGCCTGCACACCCACCTCGCCCCTGTGGCTGGCCGGCTGCACCTCCCTACAGGCGGGGAGGGCTGGTGCAGAGGCCGGGTGAAGCAATCTCGCCCTGCCCCACTGCCTTCGGCTTACCGCTGAAGGCAGTGGGGAGCAGGGTGAAGTGCGGCCATGGGGGGGGCGGGTCACAGCGCGGGCCTCGCACTGCCCTGCTGGGAGCAGGACAGTGCGGGGCCCACATGACCATGGGGCCCAGGGCGATCGCCCTGTTCACCCCCCAAGGACTGCCCTGCTTAAAATAACTTGTGTATCTCCCTTTGACTTCCTAACATCCACTTACTTACCTGGTTCCACGGCACTGAGTCGAAGGGAAATGCCCTGCCTTTGTCTCAGCACTACTCCACCTGAGGGGCTAGAGTTACTCGATCAACTTTCTGATGGATTGAGCCAGGTCTTCACAGACTGCTCAATTGAACCAAGAACTTCAAACTAACGGTGGCAAACTAACCGTTGTCAGCATAGACGAGGCCAAAATCTTTCCTCTAGAGCAAGGATGTCAGGCACACGGCCTGTGGGCCGGATGTGGCCCATGAGCCTCTTCCATCCAGCCCACAACTGCGCTTCACGAGATCACAGTCTTTCCCTAACACAGAGAGAGTACGGTCTCCCAGTATCACAGAGCGCAGTCTTGCATACCCAGTGCTCTGCAAGAGTGTCAGGTCTCACAACATTGCGATGCACTGGGTATGCGAGACTGCACTCTGCGACGCCATGAGAGTGTAGGCCCTAGTATTTCAATTTATGGTACGTATGGCCCATTTCAAAGACATTTAAGTCAAATCTGGCCTGCCATAGCAAATGAGTTTGATGCCCCTGCTCTAGAGCAGTGGTCGGCAAACCGCGGCTCGCGAGCCACAAGCGGCTCTTTAGCCTCTTGAGTTTGGCTCTTCAGGTGCGGGCTCCCCAGAGGCGGCGGCGGGCTGGCAGGGCGCTGGCCCCTGTTAGAAAAGCCTGAGCCCCGGATCTATTCCGGGGCCCAGGAACCCAGAGGACTCCAGGGGAACACATGTTCCGCTCTGTCCTACCCCGCAGGCAGGCTGCTGCTCAGCTGTGAGCAGCGGCCGCCAGCCGGGCTGGGGAGCTTTTAAATGTCCTGCCCTGAGCATGCTCCGAAAGAGCAAGTTCAGGGCAGGAGCAGCCTCCTGGCCAGCCCAACGCCGGATGTCCCTGTGGCTTTCCGGCCAGGTAAGCTCGGGGGCCAGGCAGGAGCGCGGGTCTGCCTGCCTGCCTGCCTGCCTGCCCGCCCGCCCGCCCGCCCCGCGCGGCCGGGGCAGCGGGGTGGCTGCGGCTGCGGCGGGCTCCCAGGGTCACACCCGGGGACTGCCTCGACTTCCCGGGGCCAGGGCTGGGGCCGGGGTCAGCCTCCGGGGCTGGGGTCTGCTCGGCCCTGGGAAGCCGCCGGTGGGGCCAAGCAGACGGCATGCGGCGCGCTCCCCCCGCCCCCACTCTGCTGTGTGCTGGCC
>ML685784.1:18799270-18991838 GCA_007922175.1 Pelusios castaneus
TAACGACTTGTTAATAGCTGTGTTGACACAGATGAATAACAAATCACAGCTTCAAAGAGAGTCTGCAGAGCTCGAACTTATATGCAAATTTGACTCAGTTGCCTTGGGATTGAATAGGGACTATGGATTTTCTCGCATTACATCAAGTGAATTGACCTCCCCCCTCCTCTATGTGCTGTTCCCCAGTGTTTTGAATCCTAACACCTACTTTGATTTGCTGTTACAGCCTGACCTGATGCTATGTCATACACTCCCCTGCATTTAATTTCCTCCCACTCTGTAACTTTCCTATCTTCAAAGCGTCTGACGAAGTGGGATTTTCTCCCACGAAAGCTCATGCGATTAATAAATCTGTTAGTCTTTAAAAGTGCCACAAGACTCTGTTGTCTTTCTACAATAGACTAACACGGCTACCCCTTTGGAATTTATATTAATAGTTCCAGTGTGGCAGTGCGAGAAATGGTTCAGTATGCTTCTGGATCTCTCAACAGCAGCTCTAATCATGCTCCCACCCCATCTGGACTTCATTTCATAAGACCATGACCAGTTGCTTCACCCAAACTGTGCCTCTCTGTACCTGCCAGCATGGTTGCTGTGTGGCTGATCCCTAAAGAGCAGGCCTGCTCAGACTAGGTCCAGCAAGTCTTGCTCGGTAGCAGAAAGTCTCCCAGCAGGCCTACGTATGTGGCCAAATGGAAATGTTTCACTTGTTGAGCCTCTGGAAGGAATCTGTCTCCATCCTGGTCCTCTCTGTAATCCATCCTGAACTATCTACTCTGTCTGAAAGATCAAGATCTCTCTCTTTCATCTATTAAGGTTCACTTGGCAGCCATCTCAGCTTTCCACCCTTCTGTGTAGGACAAATCAGTGTTGTCCCCTGAGATGATGGTCAGGTTTCTCAAGGGCCTGGGAAGACTCTACCCTCAGGTTCATGACCTGATATCCTCCATGGGACATGGTCCTGTCAAAGCTTGCGGGGCCCTGCTTCTAGCCATTACTATCTTGTTCCCATGCTGCTTCTCTCTTGGAAGGTTACCTTCCTGGTGGTGATCACCTTGACCAGACGGGTCCCCAAGATCAGAGCCCTGATGTCAGAACCCACTTATATGGTCTTCTTCAAGGATAAGTTCTAGCTGCGCCTCCATCCAGCCTTCCTACCAAAGGTGGTGTGCAACAACCAGAACGTTTACACAACAACCAGAATATTTTTCTTCCAGTCTTTTTTCCAAAACCTCCCAAGACCTGCTGAAGAACATCAGTTGCATACATTGGATGTTAGGTGGGCCCCCTCCTTGTATCCTAAGAGGACCAAGCCCTTCTGGAAGTCCACACTACTCTTCATAGCAGTAGTGAAAAGGGTGCCCAAGTTACATGTGTCATCCCAAAGAATCTCATCCTGGATAACTGCCTGTATCCGAGCTTGCTACAAGCAGGCAAAGGTTCCTCCTCCAACTATGACTGCTCATTCATGAGACCCCAGACTTCATCAGTAGCATTCCTCACACAAGTACCAATCTAGGACACCTGCCGAGTTGCAATATGGTCAGCCTTTTCATCTTTGTTTTTGTACAGAGTGGTGATGTTTGCCTCACACATGTCTTGTGGCACCTCACCCTCTCTCCAGCACTTATGCAGCAACTCATAGAGATGTGGTAGTGAGCTTTCTTTCCCGCACTTTAGGATTTCCATCTGGGGTGCCATTTCTTTTCTAGGAACCTTGCCAGTAGCACAGTACATTATACAAAAGCGTTATTCCACTTGGGTTATTCATAGAATCATAGAATCATAGAATAATAGGGTTGGAAGGGACCTCACGAGGTCATCTAGTCCAACCCCCTGCTAAAAAGCAGGACCACTCCCCCTAAATTATCCCAGCCAGAGTTTTGTCTAACCGAGCCTTAAAAATCTCCAAAGATGAAGATTCTACCACCTCCCTAGATAGCCCATTCCAATGCTTCACCACCCTCCTCCAACCCAAAAGTAGACCACAAGCCTATTGTGTGTGTGGGGGGAGGAGGGGGGTGGTATTGCCATCTTTATTTCTGTACTGCCTTCAGAGCCGGGCGTCTGGAGAGTGGTGGCTGCTGGCTGGGCACGCAGCTCTGAAGGCAACACCGTTGCTAGCCCCAGCTGCAAAGTAACGTTGGCAATACCATACCGTGCGGTACAATACTTGGGTCTAATTCTGGTTGTTGGGTTTGTGTGGGTGCTGGGTGGTGCTGGTGGGTCCTTCTAGCCTTAAGCTCTGACTCTCACAATCTATATTGCTAGAGACAAAAGAGGAGACTGCTTTTCCTCCATGAACTGTTATATATGCTCTTTGCCACTGTAATTGACTGTAGGTGCCTGATAGCAAATTAGAGTGTGAAAAATTAACACACAACCCCTCTATGAGTTCCTGCTTCTTGTCTGAGTGCTCAGTTACACTGGAAATTCTCAACCCTTCATCTCTGCTTGCTGGCTGGCCAGAAAGTGTCTGACTTTTTCTTGAGTAATAATATGACAAACATTTGCATTTGCCTAGTGAGGTGGTTTATTTCTTTGTCTTATTTCTAGTCTGTAATGTATGGTTATGATTTGATTAGCTGGAGATCTTAATGAAAAAAATCACTGCAAAAGTGGAGATTTGAGCCTGCACTGAAAATCAGGTCACTGATCCCGAAAGTTTCCATTGTTTTAGTAGAACAAACAAGGAATCCTGATGCTTTTAAAGACTAACAAATTTTATTTATCACATGAGCTTTCATGGGAGAAAATCCCACTTAGTAAGTCATCTTATCAATGCATTTTCCAATCCCTTTTTTCCTCCAACCTCAGTAGATATTGCCCAACAAACTCATAGTCTAGATTTTAATGGCACTATATTTATTAATGTATTGTAAAGCCTTATAGGAAATCTAAGAAACTGTTTCCAGGCATAGAATGAAATGTTTAATGGCTTCTAAATTATTATTATTATGTGGGATAAAGTCTGCCAATATAAACAGTAAACAGAGACCTCTTCCCGCTCCCCTTTCCCTATCTCCAATCATTTATACACTAAATTAAGGTGTGCTTCCATCTGCTGCGGAGAGAGTCCTGGGGTGATGACAATCTTGTGGACCAGTCCATCCTCTCTCCATTTTTTATCATGTTTTTGGCAGGGGTTTATTTGTTTTGAATTTCAGCCTGGCTATAGACTTCAAGTGTTTTTACCATGCTTAAAGAATGTGAAGTGCACAAATTACTCTCTAAACTACTTCCCCACAACAAGCTGTTGCATCTCACTGAATGCGTCTATACCAAGATTCATGTCTGGACTTTGACGCAAAGCTAGCTCCATTCAAGTGGTGCTGAGCATCAGAGCTCATCAGGTCAGTTATCCCTAAAACAGCTTTTGTCTCAGTTTGGCTGAACTGCTGGCGGAATGGTCCAGGGGATGTTTTCAGGAAATAAAACTAAAAGTGGCATCAGTGACCCTGTAAAATCTGCCCAAATGGCTCAAATTTTTAAATCAATCTCAACAAGCGAGCAGTCTGGGCCTATGATCTGACTGGTTGAGCTGTAATCAGATTCTACATGACTTTCTGCTTTGGGTGATCATGTCTCCCAAAGGCTTTTCTAAGTCACCTGCCCTCCAGCCCAGGACTCACCTGAGACTTCCCTCCCCCTCAAATGTGGAGCTGGCCCAATGGCTCCTTTCCCTCTCCCACTCAGAGTTGGCCTTAGCTGCTTGCCCAAGTCACCCCTCCCCTCCCACATGGAGCTGGCCCGAGCCACTAGCCCAAGGTCCTTCCCTGCACTGGGCTTGCCTGAACTGCCTGGCATCTGCTCACCCAAGCCCTGCCACATGGGCTCACTTTTCCTCCCCATCTGTTCCTCCATGCCCCACTAGTTGAGTCTGCCCACTTTTATGGCAAAACCGGACATTTGTCTGTTAGCAAAAATGAAAGGAACAAATGCTCCATTATGCCCCAAAAGTTGGAACATCGAGGTCAAGACTTAAAAAGGGGACTGTCCAGGCCAGAACAGGACATGGGATCACTATATTTTTGCTCCCAATAGCCAAGACCTGCTGGGGTTTCCACTGTATAGACAATAGTAACTTCCTTCTGCACTGCAGAAACCATATGACCCTCAGGTCCTGCGTCTTGAGCACAAAAGGTAATATTTTTCTTTGGATAAAATTCATTGATGTCCCCAAAATCCATAGGCTGTACAAAGATGCCTCCTGACATAGTTCATCCTCAATCCAGGAAGTGGCCTCACCAACCTGACCCGTCTTCTCATAGGTACAACCCCTCCCACCCTTCCTTACACTTGCCCACTGCATCTTCATTCATTTCAGAATCCCTTTCAAAACTAGATTTCTTGCTTTTAAAACCCTCCATAGTCTTGTCCCTCTCCTCCCCTCCTTATTCCTTCATCTCTTTTTAATTGTTTTACACATGAGCTTCGCTCTTTCTAATGTAAAGGCCTTCTCTTCTGCATCTCTTTCCATTCCTCTCGTTTGCTGCCTCATCTTCTTTGTGTTCATCGCTTTTCAGATCTCGTAGGAAAACATGTCATTGCCTCCTTGCTTATGACACTTGACTCCTCTCCTTCCGATATTTGTTGAGCCTCGCTGTGCCTCCTCTATTCACACAGGTCAGCACTGCTCCACAATGCCCAGTGGAAATACTTCAGTAAGTGCTTGCCAATGGAAGTAAGTGTTACACATGCAAGTCCCCAATACCTTAAAGATGATGATTTACACACTAAAGTGCAAAGATCTTATATACTATTTCACAAGTAGTTTATAAGTGAGGCCTGACATCAATCCTGTGAAGTATTGTTCCTATTTTACAGATAGCAAAACTGAGGCAAAGAGCTGTTAAGTGACTTGCTAAAGGTCACACAGCAAACATGTGGCAGTGGAGGGGGGAATAGAAGCCAGATAAGTTGATTGTGTTTTTACTGCAGTAGTGCCTGGAGGGCCTGACTTCCACTGCACCGCTGGGTGCCCTACAGACATATGGTAAGAACTGTTGAGAGCTCACATTGTAACTAGATAAGGCAGACCAAGGGTTGCTAACTTTAGTTATGTAAATGTAATAATACTTCAGACTGTGTGTGTGTGTGTGTGTGTTTTTCAGTTGCAGATCTGTCCTGTACTGACACAACAATTTTGTGAAGAGACACACAGGCATAGTCTGAAAAGAAACTAAACTGCAGGTGGCCTGGAGCAAAAAAATTTCCAGATGGGATGAAAAACGTTATCCCCAGCTCCACTGCAACATTTATTATTTGCTGCCTGCCGGCAATGTGCTTAGCACCATCCACACATCTGGTTTAGTCCCAACCTATATGATTTAGCTCAGATGCCACAGCATATAGCAAATGACAGTCTAAGCTTCCAGCTGGCCAACTCTAGGTCTTTTGTGTTTTAATTCATTTGCGTGTTGGTTAAGGTAAGCCCTCCAGTCTCCTCCACTGCATGCTGGCGGTTTGTTCTGTTTGTTTTCCTTTCAGGTGACTAGGTGTACAAGTGCTCAGTGAAGAGGGGATCAGAGCTCACCGATGGAAAAATCCACGGGGGACGTTCCAGGTGAATGAGGCTCTCATGATTTTCTTAGAAATGCTACCTGCGTCAGTCACCCAATTTAATGCCCAGTCTACCAGCTCATAAGTGGCTCTCCTCAAACAATGGTTGGTATAAATGGCAGGCGGGGGCTGGTGCAGGGCATGCAGGGTCTCGATCCCTCAGCATAGGAAGGGGTCACAGCTCCTGCATCGAAAGATGGGCCCCGTACTTCTCAGCACCCTTCTTTGCTTTATCAGCACAGTGTCGGCCAATATATTTGGTAAGTTTCTTTACTCAGTCTTGTCCTGTATTTGTATCAGAGCTGGAGCCAGACTGCACTGCCCAGCCCTGAGAACTTTGCACAAATACTTCTCTTTTATTGACCATGCCAGCACCTAGAAGCTCAGGATTTGATAAGGGCCCCATTGCACTGGGTAGTGCCTGTGAAACAGGATTCTGATCTTTTATACCACATCTTGCGCTGCCAAGGAATTTGAGCTTGGATTCCAAGCTACAGCCCACGCTCCCGGGGCCAGCAAAAGCTCATAATCTATGTCGTTGGCATACACAGGTCTCAGGGAGCTGGAAGGACTGACTAGGCAACAGAGATGCTTAGGTGAAAAGAACAGGGGCTGGGAAGGAGCGTGGGGAAATACAAAGGAATTAGAAGGGTGCCTCCAAATTTAGGCACTGGGTTATTCATATTGATTAACCATTATTTTGTTTTATGATGAGATTTATGATATCTGCTGATACGTTCCAGAGGGGTAGCCGTGTTAGTCTGTATAAGCAAAAACAAGGTAAGTCCTGCGGCACCTTAAAGACTAACAAATTTCTTCGGGCATAAGCTTTCGTGGGCTGCAACCCGCTTTGTCAAATGCAACATATGCCTGAAGAAATTTGTTAGTCTTTAAGGTACCACAGGACGTTGTTTTTATGATATCTGGTGCTTTTCTTAAGGCCCTTGTCTCTGGAGTAATGTGAAGACATCAGAATCTCAACTTGCATTATTAGGGAAAAAAAAATTCTAGTCCTCATGGTTATAAAGATAAACTCAAACAAATGACTCCTAAAGGTTCAAAAACTGAAAGACAAATAAATACAACCCACTGGTGAGTGTATATTACCTGTCCTGCTTTGTGCTGATTCACAGAGGAGGAGCGTTGTTACAGCCCCATGCCTGAGAGCTTGGTTCTTTAGGCCCATCTGTAGCAGTTTGTTTTTTAGTTCTGGTGGTCTCTGGTCTAGCTCCTGGTGTGTTGGCCAAGAGGACAGCCATCAGGTAAACACAACTCCCAATGAACTATTTCTTAAAATTAATTGTTTTCAAGCTAAACTCACTGAGGGGAGAGGGGGCTAGCTCATGATTTTTGATCATTTGCAATTGGGAATGCCCAATATCTGATACCATCTCCTCACCATGATCTCTATTAGAATGTGGAATAGTTTCACGAAAGAAGGGGAAATGTAAACGCTGGATTCAAAATGACAGGACAGACTATATTGTAGGGGACAATGCTGAGCCAGGCTCATGATCTTCCTGTTTATTGCATGCAGAGTACCAGGCTGAGTCCCAGCCTCTCCGTCCCTGCGAGCTCCAGAGGGAAAAGGCCTTTTCGAAAGGCGAAGTCTATGTCCCCCACTGCTTGGAAGATGGCCAGTTCCGGTAAAATAGCACAGCTACCCGTGGATCTAATCCTGCACCACCAACAGCAAAGGGATCTCTGTGGCTAGGCAGTATTACACCCTAATGTAGTGGATAAGGAGGAGGCTGTGCTTCAGCTTCTGACGACGGATAAATGCTTTCACACTCTCTCTCTGTGGAGTCCCTGCTAATAGTTTTTTGTTTGTTTGTTTTTTTTAAAGCAGGATAGGTTTAAATGTGGGTGCTAGGTTGTCTTGGCACTACATATTTGATACGTTCCCTACAGAGGAAAAGCGTCTTCTAGTCAGTGTTTCTCAACCTTTGTGATACCGGGGACCAGCTTCCTATACTGTGTCCGGGAGATCTCAAGGGCTGGTGCCAGTCCATGGAGAGTCATTGAGAAACATTGCTTTAGGGGGTTGCTAATTTTGCTCCCACAAATGTGGCAGGGAAAGTTGGAAGCCAAAGCTCTGCCACCTCCAATGTGCTAGCCAGATTGGTGTGAGGAGAAGGGAAGAAATATGTACCAAGGGCTAGGCAGGAACAGTTGGTGTCCTCCTTGGTGCAAAGGGAAAGTGGGGGTGGGGGGGACACACCAGTGATTAGCTTGGGACTCTCAAATGACCAGACTAGCTTAGATTTGAGTTAGAAAAGAACCTGACGTGCGCAGAGAGGATCTGGCTCTGGAGAGGAAGGATAGTCTTGTGCATAAGGCACAGGACTAGCAGTCAAGACTCTGTTATCATCACTCGGTGCAACTATGGTCAACTCTCATAAGGCCCAGATCCTTAGTGGTATTTAGGTACTTAACTTCCTTTGACATCAGTGAGAGTCGGGTGCTTAAATACTTTTGACGATCTGGGCCTTAATCTCTCTGTTTTTCAGTTCCTCCTCTCTCTCCCAAACATAGGTGTAGTTTGATTTCTGTATGCAGTGGTGGTGGGGAGCTCCAGTCAGCTGATTGGGGTCATGTGTGTGGGCGGGGCTAACCCTATCTCTAGAATACAGTTCTTTTTAGGACCCTTGTTCTGTTACCACATTGTGCTTTTCCTGTGACCACCTCATTGCTCACAGGTATATTTTATATTAACAGGCAGTTCTGTCGCCAATAGAAAACATTGTTGTGTGTCTTCTCCCCAGGACTGTGCAGTGCAATACGAATGGCCTCTCCTGCTGGTGTGTAGATGCCAATGGTATTGAGGTACCAGGCACAAAACAGACTGGAGTTTCCATAGCCTGTAAGTGAGAGGTCATCTCTTTTTTCCTGGGTGATGTTTAAAGTGACAATCGCTGAAATCAAGTGGACTTTAGCAAAGCAGGGATAGGATCCTTCTTGTGATTTATCAGTCTTTCTCAGTGAGAGCTCTTTAAATTACTCAGGACCTGATCATACAATCTTAGGGTGCGTCTACACTTGTAAATTGAGTCGACTTAAGCTTCCTTAAGTCGACTTAATTTACCCCCGCATCTACACTACAGTTTCCTTAAGTCGACTTAAGCAAGGTGCTTAAGTCGACTTAAGGAAAATAAAGTCAACAATGAAAATTAAGTCGACTTTATTAAACCTCATTTTAATTTGACTTAAGGCTTAAGTTGACCTTTTGAAGTCAACTTAGGGCTACTCCAGGACTTCCTTATTAGCCTCCCTGCCGGGGGCACAGGGAGAGCCTGGCATGCCCCCCCAAAGGGCAGGGCAGAGCCCTGCCCACACTCCCCCTATGCCCTGCCAGGGTCCCTGTCCCTCTTTACCCCATTGTACCCATGTACAATGAGGCAAAGGCTGGTCCCCCTGGCACTAGACAAGGGGTGCCCCCGCCCCCGTGGACCTGCCCTAGGTCCCCCTAGCCCCTAGAAATTGACCTAGGCGTCCAGTGTGGACGCTCTAGGTCGACTTTGTAAGTTTCCCCCTAAGTCAACCTAAAATTTAGGTGTAGACATGCTAAGTCGACTAACTAAGTCGACTTAGCTAAAGTCGACCTAAATTTACAAGTGTAGACATAGCCATACTTACCTGAGTAGTCCCTTGGGTTACCCCGGTGTCAAGGGGTGAGTCGTGACTCAGTGCAGGATCAGCCCATTATATTGGAAACCCCTTGGAACCAGGGACCTTCAGTCTATGTAGTGAATAATGTTAGACTGCAATCTCTTTGAGGCAGGTCCTTGCTTTTTACATGGTGTGTAAAGCACTGTGCTCATTTTCTCTGCTGATGATTCTTGGTGGCTTAGACTGAGTGTCTTGTAATAGCTGCTGATAGAAACAAAGGGATTCCTTTGAATGCTGTAAGGGTTCTGCCTTTCAGTGCCATGCCCAAATTGCTAGGCTGGGTGCAAGGAGCTGCGAGGAATTTACTGCACAGCACCTGTTGACTTTAATAGGAACTGAGTAGTTAGGGCTTTTATTGCAGCTGGGTGGGAAATGTGCCTCTCGTCAGGATCTTATGGAAAGGCGTAGAAAGTTGTAGAGCTCTGCGCGGATACAAATATGCGAATCTACATCTGCAAGAACTGGTCCACAGATATCCACGTTATATCTGCGGATGCGGATATAATGTGGATATCCGCGTATTTGCAGGGCTCTAGCCCTGCACAGATAAAAAATATGTGGATCTGTATCTGATCTGCATCCGCAAAAAATAATCTGCACATATCCGCGTTGTATCCGTGGATGTGGATATCTACAGATATAATGCGTATATCTGCAGATTTGCAGAGCTCTAGAAAGTTGACACAGTGCAGCATTGTGGTGGCTCTGGTTCAGATGGCAACCAAACATTTTACCCTGCAGCCCCCTTCCCGCCCTTACCTCTATCTGTACCTCCTCCCCACCAGCTGGGGCTGGGAGTACAACCACAGTTGGGGCTGTGGCTGGGAGCAGAGGCATGGTTGAGGGGCTGTGGTTGGGACCAAGGGCCAAGGCTATGGTTGGGCCATGTCCACTGCAGGCCACGGTGGGGAGCTGTGGCATTCTCCTCTCACCTTCTAGCCCACAGGGGCTGGCCCAGGCTCTGCTGCATCCCCCCAAACATTCCTCCATGCCCCAGTGGGGAGTGTGCCCCCAGTTTGGGGACCTCTGTTCTAGTCACTCCCAACTTTCTGCTTCAGTTTCACTTTCCATAGCTTCACTCCTCCTGAATTTGTATATGAGGCCTAAACCATCAGCTTGTGTAAAGTGAAGTAGCATCACTGAGGTCAACAGATCAGTTCTCATTTATGCTAGCTGATGAATCCTAGGTTCAAAGGCCAGAGGAGATCATTGTGATCATAGTCTGATCTCAAGTTTGATAATCTGACCTTGAAAATGCCAAGTAAAAGTCACCAGAAACCAGCAGGTTTTGCCTGACTTAAGCTGACGTCTGCCAGAATTGCTGTGTTTCTCTTGGGTTAACTAAAATCACAAATCCTTCCCTGGCCCCCACACATGCTGACAGAACTGGCTGAGTGACTGAAGAAATTCCATAGTTTCAGTGCAGCCTGTTGAAAACTCAAATGTCCTCTAGAAAAATAAATGGTTTTGTGGCCAAGAATTGTCTTCATCTGATGGTGCCTCTTTGGGATTACAGGTTTATCTTTTTGCCAGCTCCAAAAACAGCAGATCTTGTTAAGTCACTACATCAACAGCACCACGAGCTCCTATGTCCCACAGTGCTTGAATTCGGGGGAGTTTGACCCGGTGCAGTGTGACGTGGGGCTAGAGCAATGCTGGTGTGTGGACTCTGAAGGGATGGAAATTTACGGCACGAGGCAGATGGGAAAGCCAAAGCGATGTAAGTAAAGTTCAACATAATATTGATTTGATTTCATGTGTCAAGCAAGGGAAATAAAAAGCTTGAGAGTGATAAATGGCTGGTAATAAGCTTTGGTGCCAGGAAATTTCAGGATTGTCTTTCCCAAATCATGGGATGATAACACCCTTTCTATTCCACTAGAATCTCAGGAGGATGTTAAACAGCAACGACTAAAGTTAGACATTTTAAAATCAGCAGGTCCAGATAACTTGCGTTCAAGAGTTTTAAAAGAATTGGCTAGGGAGCTTGCTGGACTGTTAATGTTCCTTTTCAGTAAGCTTGGGAGCAGTGGGGAAATTCCAGAAAACAAAAGGCAGTTAATGTGATACCAGTGTTTCAAAATAGAATGGCAAATGGAATGATTTGGGTAATTATAGGGCTGTCAGTCTGATAATGGTCCCAGGCAAGATAATGGAGCAGGTGATACAGGGCTCGATTAATAAAGAATTAAAGGATGGTAATATCATTAATGCCCAATCATCAAAGTTAATAGAAAATAGATCTTGACAAATTATCTTTATCTCTTTTTATGAGATTACAATTTTGGTTAATAAAGGTATTAGTGTTGATATAATATACTTAGATTTCTGTAAGACATTTGACTTGGTATCACATACCATTTTAATTCAAAACAAATAAAATGTTTGAACAAATAACATTGACATGGATACATTATATGGATTACAATTTGGCTGATCAAATTATAAATGGGAAATCATTATTACTCAGGCGTCTTTCTAGTGGGATCACAGAGGAATCTGTTTTTGGCCCTCAGCTATTTAACATTTTTATCAGTGACCTGAGAGAAAGCAGCAAATCATCACTGGTAAAATTTGCAGGTGACGTAAAAAAAGCTTGGCAATTGACTGATCTTGGGTCCTGTTGGTAGATATGCCGATGGGATGATGGATGGGGCGGGTCCTGAGTTATTACAGAGAGCTCTTTCTTGGGAGTCTGACTGATGAGTCTTTCCCACATGCTCAAGGTTTAACTGATCGCCATATTTGGGGGTCAGGAAGGAACTTTCCCACAGCCAGATTGGCAAAGGCGGGTTTTTCGTCTTCCTCTGTAGCATGGAGCATGACTCAATTGTTCATTCTCTGTACCTCAAAAGTTTTAAAATCATGATTTGAGGACTTTAATAACTCAATCATAGGTTAGAGGTGTGTTACAGGAATGGGTGGGTGAGGCTCTGGGCCTGCACTGTGCAAGAGGTCAGACTTAGATGAACATATTGGTCCCTTATGACCTTAAAGTCTATGAGAAAGTGGTAAATAATGTGTCAGGTCACTAATACAGAGTGATGTGGTTTGCTTGGTGAATTAGGCGGAAGCAAACAATAAGCCTTTTAATATGCCTAAATGGGAATGAATGGATCTAGGACCAAAGAAAGTGGGTCAGAATTACAGAGGGGGAGACTATATCCTGGGAAGCAGACTCTAAAAAATAATTTGGGTGGTATAGGGCATGTGTGGGGGATGACAGAGTTGCTGATCAGCTGACCAGGAGTTCCCAGTGTAATGCCATGGCCAAAAGTATGAACATGATCCTTGGATGCACAAATGGGAATTTTGATTTAGAAGAAAGGTTATTTTACCACTGTATTGGGCTCTGGTGCAACCACTGCTGGAATTCATGTCTATTTCAATTCAGGATTAAAAGGGATTAGAAAACTTGCTTTATAATGACAGAGTCTATTTAGTTTAACAAAGACAGGTGAAGGGATGACTTGATTACAGTCTGTAAATACCTACGTGGAGACCAAATATTCAATAGCGGTCTCTTCAGTCTAGCAGAGAAAGATGTACATGATACAGTGTTAGAAGCTGAAGCTAGACAAATTCAGACTGGAAATAAGGCTTTAACAGTAAGAATGGCTATTGGAGCATTTTACCAGGGTCGTGGTAGATTTGCCATCATTAACAATTTTTAAATCGGGATTGGATGTTTTTCTACAAGACCTGCTTTAGAAATTATTTGGGGACATTCTGTGGCCTATGTTGTAGAGGAGGGCAAGCTGCCTGCTCTCAGTCCTGGCCTTGGAATCTGTGTGGCTTGTTTCCAAGCACTGTGGGAAGGTGAATTCATGATATTGGGATACTTGTTTTCCATCAGGTCCGGGGAGCTGTGAGATCCGAGACCGTCGCATTCTGCACGGAGTTGGGGAAAGGAGCCCACTGCAGTGCTCAGCAGATGGAGAATTTTTGCCTGTGCAATGCAAATTTGTGAATATGACAGACATGATGGTCTTCGATCTTGTTCATAATTATAACAGGTAGGAGCAGACATTGCTGCAAGTGAGTGGCAATTCTGTAGACCTTTGATTTATTACCTCATTGCACAGTCCATCTGTAGCCCATGCTAACCCCTCATGGGTCTTTGTCTCCCACTGGTGGTAACCCTAGGTAAAGAGCTTGGGCCTGTTATGGCCCAAAAGCAAATAGACTTATAAATAAAATAAATAAATAGACTTATGTTAATTTACTCAGTAGTGGTTTGTTTTAAAAACCAAAGGCCCCTCATTAACCCACAGGAAATGGAACCAGAGAGTCCTTATGCATTCCTCGCTATCCAAATATGGTCATCTTCTATACAATCTCTGTCATCAAAGGCGGCCCTCACCATACAGAATAAAATAATACAATGAATGAGCTAGATAAGAGCAGAGGGAGACAGGAATTAAGAGGGATGGGTAAGAAAGGAAAGATGTTCCCACTGGAGATCTGGATACAGATGCAGAGTCAGTGAGGTGGAGACATACAAAAAGGCTGTTCCAGCTCTTGGGATAACAGCTGAAAGCTTTTGTTCTGACGGTGGAGAGGTCACATGAAAGGACATGCAGCAAATTAGCCAGTGGGAGATGAACAGAGGGTGTGAAGAGGAGTGTAGTGATCAGAATAGACAAGGGCTCTTCCAAGGCTGGAGCAGACTTTTAAGGGACTTTAAACCATTGTACCAGCTTGTCTCCTGTACAGAAAAAACCCAAAACATGCAGAACGGACAGGAAACACTAGCCCCCTTGGGGTTTGGGAAGAAGGAAAGAAGTAAGGGATGGGGATTGGAAAAGGTGACTTGATTAGGAACAAATTTCTTTTTACACAGCTGCTGCTCAGGCTTACTGTTACTTTAAACAGAACATTTGGTCCCTAATACGGCTAAACGGGTCCTGACTTCCAATTCCTTGCTTGCCTCTTTCCCCTAGAGGGCAGTAAAGTAAACCTAATGTCTCACTTCTGGCTGAAGTCTGTTTCAGTGGAGAGATTTTAATCTTGTTTTGAGTTTTGGTCTTTTAATTTGAGCAGAAATAAAAGTCCTGTGAGGCAGGCCAGGTGCCTGGCGCACATTTGTCAATGTGTCAGAAGAGGTTCTTTTGGCAAGAGAAAGAAAATGTGGCTCTTTCACTATTTGGCTGGTGAGTCTGGGCAATCTAAAAAGGCAACTGGAGTGAAGAAAGTGATGCTTGATAATGACATTTGCTGTTCCCATTGGGAGCTTTGCTGGGAAAGTGACTTCAGGACTGGGTTTGGGTAACTTCCACATCACCATGTAAATCCCAGCCAGACTGTTTTTAATCCCAGCTTTTTCTACCTTTTTATTTAAAAGACTTGTATAGTCCCCATTGCCTCACAATCTTTAATGTATTTATCTTCAGAGCACCCTGGTGAGGTAGGGCAGGGCTAATATCCTCGTTGTGCAGATGGGGAACTGAGGCACAGAGAGGCAGTGACTTGCCCATGATCTCACAAAAGCCTATGGCAGAACGGGGACTTGAACCCTAGTTTTCCAAAGCTTAGTTTCCTAACCGCTGGGTCAGCAATCCTTTCCAAGCCAAAAAATGACACTAAAAATGTGAATTCTCTCTACTGCCCAACAACCCCCACCAAAAAATAAAAATTACTCCGAAATAAACAACTTTACAAGAATGGAAATAAATATAATCAACCAAGAACCCAACCCTGTGCAGAGTTTTGACCTTGCATAGGTTGAGGAGCCAGGGACTCAAGGAGTCGATGGGAGGCTTAGCTATTGCTATTGATCTTCCATAATAGCTATTCAGATGTTCATCTATGAACAATGGGGCAAAATCCCGAGACAAAATCCTGCCTCATTTTCTTCACAATAAAGATTCCAGGGCACATCCCTCCGCTGCTGTAAATTATCATAGCTCCGTGGAGGTGCTTCCTCTCTGTGCTATTTGGCGGTTAATGTACAGAACACAACTCCTTACCTGACACGTGTATGTCATTAAATGGTGGATACAAGCAGCCTAATGATAAAAGGGGGCTTTTTAAGAATCACTTAAAATTCTTAATAATGTTATTTTTATTGTCAGCCAAGATCCTCTTTCCCTGATAGTACCAACAAATCCATGTTTATCTCCTTTCCGTTTTCTTTACACCTGCTCTCACACAGAGCAGAAACATGAGCCATGAATGTGGCCACAGTTCTAACCACACATGAAAAGGCACATTTGCTTCCACAATATTTGTGACAGGTATGAAAGATATGATCCTGGCTGTGTTGTTCTTAAACAAAGACAAATAATGGGGAAAAAAGCACAGAGAAGCGAAGGGGTGAATTTTCAAGCTCATGCAGTCCTATGTGCATTTTTATGTGGGCCTGACCGGTAGTTTTTCCATTTTGTTTAGTCAGACTCTGACCTCGGGGCAGAAATAACTGAGGGCAGGTTATGACCACACATTAAACATGATATAATTTGGCATGCAGCGTATTTTTACACTGAATTATTAAAAAACAAAACAGGTGCAGAAATGTATTTCCCCAGCAGCCTGTTTCAAAGCCTACCTGTACAGACGTCACAGTGCAGTATTAGAACTTGAATTGACTAGATGATTCCTACTAATCATGCTACTGTGGTAAGAATAAAGGATGCGCCACGTAAGAGCACGCCATTGGTAGATCAACTATGGTGAGCTATCTTCTGAGAATGGCCAGAACCTGAAAACACCTACAATGCATGAAGCCAGTTGGACCATGTTATATGTGGGGCGACAGGACCAGAATTCTCTGGCCCGTGTTATGCAGGAGGCCAGACAAGATGATCGGAAATGGCCCTTCTGGCCTTAATAATTTGGCAATGAATTTCTTTCATAGCCCATCTATGTCGTGCAGCATGACGCTTCATTGCTCTTCTCTCGTGCCAACGTCCTCGTTAGTAGCGCCGATTCTCTCTTGAGACGTGGCAGTGGCGCTAGTGTAAAGTGGCCCATGGAGTATCGTTCCAGAGTCTGAGTGACTGTCGGTGTGAGGCTGATGTAGGGGTTCTTATGTTCTTTCTCCCGTTTCACTTCTGGAAGCAAGACCGAGACCATCCCTGTGCCAAAGTGATACTTGGCTGTATTTTTGGCCTCTTGGGAATGCTGCAATCTGGAATTAGTCAAGGAAACCCCAAAGCCACTGTAGCATGGCATGAAAGAGCAGCCCTGTATATAGCTGAAGTAGGACATCCCAGACCAGGATCCCAGGCTTCAGTCCAGTATCTCTTCATCCATTCACTCACCCAGTCTTAGGTTTTTATACCGCACAAGTCACCAGGGTATCTCAGCATGTAATACCTTCTTTCTGCTTATAAAGTTATCCATCCTTGTAAAGGTTCACTAGAGTATTTGATTTACTTTGTGAATTTCATAGCTCTTCTCTAGATTTCACCACACAACTGCACACAGCTGGGAGCTGTGTGCGCAAATCATAATTACAGATACAAAGATATATATATATATATATATATATATATATAATATATATATATATAATGCTAATCTTGTATTAAAACATGGAACAACTGTTTCATTTGCCATAATGCCTGAATCTAGAATGTTTTATCTTCTATTTACTTGAAGAAACCCTGATGTATCTGTCAGTTAGGTTCACATATATTGTGTTTCTTCAACTCTGACTGTATTAAGTTTTCTTTTGAAATCTTCCCTTTACTGGAGTCTGGCTTTTGTTGCTACTAGACTATTTTGAAAGAATCTAGAGCTCCTTTGATCTGCAGCAGTAAGAGTCAGTCTTACTTAAAATGTGTTTTAAAAATAAATTTTCCTTTTAATCCATTGACCTATGTTTTCATAATGTAACAGATTAGAGAGGTTTTTGTCTGTTGTTCCATGCTTAATTCGGTATGGAAAGCAGATGTGGGGAGGGAAAAGCAACCTCTTTTTTTAGGCTTTCTGCCATCTTGTGTGGCTTTGTGGAAAGCTGCTAATGAATGGGTATTTGTAATTACATTAAGCACACTGGCACATATTTTACAATCTTCGCTGCGCTTGCAAGGGTTGGAACAGGATCGAAAATTATCTGTCAACATTTCTACCACCCTCATCATTGTAGCACATTAGGTGCTAGTTACAAGACTAAAAATGGCCTGAAATCTGTCCAAAAAATGACCTCATTGCCCTTTGCTTTTTTAATAGTTGGTTCCATTATCCAGGATAATGGTTCTTAGACACCTTTGTTGAGGAAACATGTAAAAGGAGGACGCTCTTGTAGCATATTCTGAACAAGGCAAATCTTGAATCAGTCTTGATCTGTGGGGAGCCAGAACACATTGTTCCATAGACTAAGGCCTTGTTAATAAAAGAAAACACTAACATTTGGATCACAGTGGCATGGAGTTGACATAAGTAGCCTCAGAAGAGCCATAACGCCTTTGTGCTATGGTGTGCAGTGGAAGTTTGGAGACGAATACGATTTCTTTGTTATTGTCAAAGGGTCACCACAAACTCTCCACTTTATAACTAGCTCTTTTTTCTTTTAGATTCCCAGATGCATTCCAGACATTTAGCTCCTTCAGAAGCATGTTCCCAGTGGTTTCTGGGTACTGTTACTGCGCTGACAGTCTGGGGCGGGAATTAGCAGACACTGGTAAGTGTCTTCCAAAATCTGTTATGTCTTAGCAATGTGAGTCAGAATTCTGCAGAAAAGTGCAGATTATGAACCACCACCAGGACCACAGCTTCATGTAGAAAAGCTGTAGCAGTAGGCAAGCTAAGGGCTAAGCCAGTCTCATCTGTGAACAGTTGATTATACCAGGTACATATCCCTGGCAAAATTACTTAAAGAAGGGGATCATCAGCTGCATTAAAAGTTTTGCCAACATATGTGCTAGGGTAGACAAGGCTTAAGAACCCATGTCCAACCACAGCATCATCGGTGGTGTTGGCCAGCCCAGGTTGGCATCTTCATCAGCATTGGCCAGCCCAGGTTAGCTGTACTCAGAAGTTATTTTCCAATTCCGTTGAGTCCCTTCTGTCAGTCCTAATTGGCTATCTTAGTCCAGTTTTTGTTGGACTGGTTGCATGTCAGAAAGTCCCTCATCACAACAGACAGTCTTGTTAGCAATCTCAGCAAAGGAGCAGACCTGAATGAACTTGGAGACTGAACAACTCCCTTTCCTGTAGAGGAAACACCTACTCCCTAGCCAGCAGATCTGAGGTGTTTATCCATAGTTGATGGCACATGGAACAGTTTGCAATGAGGGACAATTCTTCTAGGGAGCTGGAGGCCAAGGGATGGTCAGGTTCTGCTCTTGGGACAGTTCTGTGAACACTCTGCTGAATTTTAAGCTATTTTTCCCTTAAGAATAAGAGAAAAAGGCAGAGGGGAAAAGCCTACAATTTACCAGATGGCAGATAACTTCTCCTCTATATTAAGTACTGAGGATTTTATTTCAGACTGTGTGCCGACTCAGACAGATACCATTCATCTGTTCATATCCACTTAATATGTTGAAGATTATCTTCTGACAAATAATGGTCACAGCCTTTTTTTCTTTTTTTAAATGAAGGGTTAGTTTATGGAGCATAACAAATAACACACCCAGGTACAAAATCAGAAAGGCTAAGGCACATAATGATTTATGAACATAAAGGAGATTCTAAAAATACATTATTAACACCAAAGACAAAGAAAAGCATAGGTTCTCTGCTTCATTGGGAAGGAGTATTAATAACTAGTGACATCAAGAAGGCTTAGATGTTCAATATTTAGCTTGCTTCAGTCTTCACTAAAAAGAGTAATAGTTCACAGATACTTAACACAATCAATATGAACAATAAGGGGGAAAGAACACAGGCTAAAATTGGGAAAGAACAGGTTAAAGAGTATTTAGAAAACTTCAATGTATTCAGTCAACAGGGTCTGATGAAATTCACCCTAGGGTACTTGAGGAAATATCTAAAAATCTCAGAAATTCTTAGGGATTATATTGAAAATTTAAAGAGTATAGGAGAGGTCACAGAGGACTGGAGAAGGGCAAACATAGTGCCTATCTTTAAAATAGGGGAAAAAGAGTATCCGAGCAGTTATAGACCAATGAGCCCAAATTTAATATCTGGAAAGATACTGGACTAAATCATTAAACAATCAGTATGCACGTAGTGGATTATAAAGGGATAAGTAATAGCCAATCTGGATCTGTTAAGAATAAATCATGTCAAGCCACTCTAATTTTCTTCTTTGACAGAGTTACTAGTTCTAGTGGGTAGAAGGGAAGCTAAAGACACAGATCTTGATTTTAGTAAAGCTTTTGACACAATCCCATTTGATGTTCTCATAAGCAAACTATGGAAATGTGGTCTAGATGAAATTACTATAAAATGGGTGCATAGCTGTTGAAAGATTATGCTCAGAGAGTAATTTTTAATTGCTTTGCTGTTAAAATTAGGAGACATATCTAGTGGGATTCTGTAGAAGTCTGTCCTGGGTCCAGTACTATTTGATATTAATTAATTGTTTGGATAATGGAGTGGCGAATATTTGTATAAAATTTGCACAGGACACCTAGCTGGGAGGAGTTGCAAGCAATTTGAAGGACAAGATTAAAATTCAAAATGACCTCAACAAAATGGAGAATTGCTCTAAAATCAACCACATCAAATTTAGTAAAAACAAGTGTAAAGTACTACACTTAAGAAGAAAAAGTCAAAAGTACAATTACAGAATAGGGGCTCATTGGCCAAGCAATAGTACTACTGACAAGAATCTAAGGATTATAGTGGATCACAAACTGCATGAGTCAACAGTGATGCTGTTTCAAAAGAATAATATAATATAATTCTGGGTGTAATAACAAGAGTATTGTATGCAAGACCCAGGAAGTGATTGTCCTGCTTTGCTCAGCATTTGGTAAGGTCTCAGCTGGAGTAGTGCCCAATAATGGACAAAATGGAGAGAGTCCAGAGGAGAGCACGAAAAATGATGAAAGGTTTAGACAACCAGTTCTATGAGAAATGATTTAAAAACTACGCTGTTTAGTCTTGAGAAAAGAAGTCTGTGGAGGGACCTGATAATACTCATCAGGTATGTTAATGGCTGTTATAAAGACGGTGACCAATTGTTCTCTATTTTCAATACAAGTAGGACAAGAATTAATCAGCCTAATCTACAGCAAAGGAGATTTTAGGTAAAAATGCTAGGTGTAAGGAAAAACTTCCAAAGTATAAGTGTAGTTCAACATTGGAACAGGCTTCCAAAGGAGGTTTTGGTATCCCCATCACTGAAGACTTTTTAGGGAAGGTTGGACAAACACCTAGGATTACTTGGTCCTGCATCAGTGAGGGATATCGACTAGATGACATTCTGAGATCCTGTCCAGCTCTACATTTCTGTGATTCTAAGATTGTATGTCCAGTCCCCCATGCACACTTACAGTTTGCTTAGCTACCACAAACCAGCCCAAACCCGTCCCAGTCTTAGGGCATGTCTATACCGATGGCAGCAAATTCACCTCCATCAGTGCGCTCTTCCGGGTTTGATGGAGCAGTCTGTCAAGACGCACTCAATCGATCTACAGCTCGACGCTGTAACTCCAGCCTCGTAAGTAGAGTAGCACTAAGTCAAGTGGGTGACATTTCTGGTTGCCTTAGCGCTGTGCGTATGGGGAAGAAAGTAGGAGTTAGTAAGGCAATGGGAGATACACAAGGTATTTTACGTACCTTCCATCAACTGCCAACGAAAAGTGAAGCAAGTGTAGACTAGGGTTTAGGAGTAGAGCATGAGCCCTTATTCATCTAGGTAGGTAGACACTTACTTAGTAACACTAATAGTCTCTTTTAGTTCAGTGGAGCGAAATGTGTGACCAAATTCCATCATTGTATGTAAGGATCTCACAATCTCACCTCATGTTTTGATTGATAGAGAAATCAATGTGTATTGGGTAGGAGGCACCCATTTCTGTCACCTCTCAAATGTGGATGAATGGCAGATGAAGCCTCTACTTTTAAAATGGCCTCCTGTGCTGAAAGGCTCTTGTCTTTCACAGGCTTGGAGTTGCTGCTTGAAGAAGTTTATGATACAGTTTTCACTGCTCTGGAACCTGCCCACACGTTTACTGAGACCAGCATATATCGGATTCTGCAGAGACGGTTTCTGGGGGTGCAACTAGCAACCTCTGGCCAGTTCAGATGTAAGTAGCATCAGACTGGAGTCCCATGGGTGACACAGCAATTCTGGAATGCAAATATGATTGCCACTCTCTTGACTGACACACTGGGGACTGAAGCAGGAATTTCCAGAGCTAAAAGCATGAACTGAAGAGTCAAGGCTCTTTAGCTGGGGCTGTAACAGACTTGTATCCTCTGCTGATCGGGCAAAGAAGGGACTTGTAAAGCACACTTGACCATGAATATGTAATGCCTGAATTCTAAGACAGGTATTGAGGCAAGAATTCTTTCATCTACACAGAAATCATTTGCCTTTCACATCTGTGGTGGTAGCTGATCACCTTTGGTGTTAGGAAGGAGTTTTTCCCTCTCATGTGTATAGTATTGTGAAATAGACCCTGACTACATATATTCAGACATTACAATTGTCAAAGGAGAACAAAGCGTGGACTCTCACTGCCTCTTCCACCATAACAGCCAGCAGAGGGGAGCATCGTCTCATGTGCTAAGACACTGATTACAAATGGGTTGGTGCCTGATGGGAGGTTTGCTTCATCCTCTAAAGCTGCTACAGGTATTGACCGTTATATTTTCAGTTACCCTCTTCCAGATGTAAAATGAGTTGGTGGCCTCAGATTAATTCCTAGTGCACCTATGCCCACAGCATAGCCAGCATTCTTATTAATATTCTCAATGGGGAGGCCAGGGATTGTCCTGTACAGGAAACGCAACTACCTTCATTGCAGGCCAATGGTGAAAAAAGGTGGGAGTGGCTCACATTGCCATTGCATGGATAAAGAGAGATTTTATTCTCTCTCTCCACTTGGTGCTATTCATTACCACTCAATCCTCTTCAAAAGTAGATGCTTCTGTAAGCCTGCACCATTGCCTGTTGAATGAAAAACTGCTGCATTTAAAGATAAGCTATAGCTATAAAAATGGCTGAAAAGTGTGCTGAAGTTTTCGTCTGTCACTTACTTTGCAGAATAAATTCTAACGATTAAAATATACATTGAGGCTGGGCAGTGGGGCCTTCCCTGAAAAGTCATCAAGGAATGATTCAGTCTTGACAGGACCTAAATGAAGATTTCCTTCAAGACTTAACACTTTTCCTCCTTAACTGCTGGCCTTTCTCTTCTAGGCCCCTCCAAATGTGAGATTGAGAGGTCTGTAGCCATTCGCTTCAGACATGTTTACAGTCCGTCTTGTGAGGATAATGGAGACTATACTCCAGTGCAGTGTGAGCAGGAAGGGCCGTGCTGGTGTGTGGATCCTAAGGGGCAAGAGATCCAGGGAACGAGGAGACAAGGGCAGCTCCGGACTTGTGGTATGTATTGGAGTGGTCTGGTAAACAGTCAATTCCTGGTGCTAATTTTCACATAAGAGGCACAAACACATGTTATGTATCCTTCCCAATCTCCCAGAAGATTTTGGGATAAAATACCACAGTTATTGTCAAAAGCTCCTGCAGACTTCTAGTGTCTCTCCACCCCCCTTTCTTCTCTCGCTGCCCACAACCTCACAAGACACAGTCCAGAGCACCCCAAGTGGACTTCACTGCCTGCCCACTCAATCCAATGATGACCCCCTATCTAGGACCTCAAGTCAACCCTCCCTCCCCCAGCCTTTATCTTGCAATGAGCATGTTCCCTGAGTAAAGAGGTAGCACCGGTTCTCTTATCAGTATTGTCAAGCCTGAGCATTCAGAAGTCATGAATCTGGTGCTGAAAAATCATGAGATTTTAAAATAATAAATGATGGGTTCCTTTTATTTACCCTCCTGATTATGGCACCTTTCAGGTCCACATTGTCAAGTGTTTCTCCCTAATCATGGAAGCTAGAGAGTTGCATTTGTTTTAAACTAGAAGCTGAGATTCACCTGACTCCAAGAACTGGGACTTTAATAAAAATAGCTAATATCACAAGTCTCGAGAGAAAATTGTGAACGTTGGTGATACTGCAATTGTGGTTTAACTCTCTTTTTTGGCTGTGATGCCTCTGGTATGGGGGTGAATTGCTTCGAAGGTCTCTCTCTAGCTACCTTGTTCCCCATCTTTGTCCCTGTGTGGCTGCCAAATTCTATAAAAGCAAATGAAGAAAAGATGCGTGAATTGCCACATCATGAAATGAGGAGATTTCATTAAGAAAAAATGCATCACCTTGGAGCACAAAATGGAAGATGACAACAGAAAATGTCAAAGGGGTCAGATGGGGGCAGGGAAGGATTTGTTTAAACCCTTCAGTTGGTAGAGCAATGCCTAAATATTCAGGTTTGTAGAGAAGAGTCGGGGCTACAAAGGTTTAACCCAGGCAGCCTTTGGCAAAATTAATGTTTCTGTCTTCTAGACATCATCATGTCATGTAGACAGAATCACTAATGAGCCAGAATTGCTATTGTCTTCAGGCAAAGATGGGCTAACTATAAAATGAATATGTTAGCCTGCCTTCAAGGCCAATGAGCAAGGACATTGCAAAAGAGGCCTCTGAGAGGCCTCTCCATATTTCAGAGCTGGTGATTTTTCTCTCTGACTGTGCTCCACTGAGACTTTTTGAGGGTTTTCATGACATATCTTGAGACTGCTTGAAACTCAGCTCTGCAGCTTTTATTGGCAGATTGAGGAAGTCTAAGCAGAGAAACGTTCTGCTGCCTAACCACTGAAAAGGAACATTCACAAAGATATATTCATAGGGACACTATGTTCTAGCATCTATGTGCTATACAATCATCTCATGTTTTTTATCTACCACTTTCTGTTTACACAACAGGGCTTTGTCAAGCAAACTGTCTTCTCTTTACATGCTGGTGTGATTTAGTTCAAAGGGCTGAAGGGTGAACGTTTAAGAAACATGTTTGTTTGTTATTGACATTTCTAGGGCTGTGAATTTGTGTGGGTGAAAGCTGCTGGCCTATTTGTTGCCTCTAGGGACCTCACAAAAAAGAAATACACACAACATTTCCTCCACTAAAAATAAGATAGGGGAGGGCTACAACAGGACAAGGATCAACTAATTATGGGGTAGAATTCAAAACCAGAAATGGGTGGGCAGGCTAGAGACTGTGAACAAGAGAACCAGAAGGAGGCACCAAGCACAGAGCCTCCCTCAAGGGGCTGGCATACTGGAACATTCTAGGAAGTGGTCGGCGGATCCTACCAGAACTGGGCCACCCCTCAAGTAAAAAGGGTCAAATAACCTGCGGGACAACAAATGATAAACAAGAATGGGGATGATGCTCAGAGGTTGAAAATGAGGATTTGGTCTGGGGGACATTGACAAGAGAATCTCAGACAAGTTGCTGGATTGATAGTCTAAGGCAGTGGTTCTCAACCACTGTGTCGAGACACAAAAGTGTGTTGCGAAGAGCCGGAAGGTGTATCACGGAAAATTGGCAGCTCAGCTTGGGGCTCCTGCTGCCCGCTGCTCTCTGCTGCCCTCAACAGCTGCACAACACAGGCAGCAGCCAGGGCCAGAGGAGTAAAGGGACTTTGGGGCTGCAACCCAGAGATCCTAGGCTTGGGGGAGGGGCACCACCTACCCCACAAAAATAAACCCGGCCCCATCAAGCCAGACCACCAGGGCACCAGCCTGCACTGGCTTGACTCTGCCTCCGCCCAGGTCCCAGAGTGCTGCATCCTTCAGAGCGCCGCAGCCTCCCAAGCACCCCAGCCCAAGCGCCACCGTTACCAGCAGATTGTAGTGTGTGTCGCAGGGGAACATTATCTATCAGGTGTGTCACAACAGAAAAAAGGTTGAGAACCACTGGTCTAAAGGACTGAAATGTGTATCCACAGAGCAAGTATGTCATGGGCAGAATCAGTGCAAGCTACCCCACACGTGTCTCAAAACTGCAATGGAGATTAGAGATGAAAGGGTAGTTTAGTCTCTGTGTGGTGTTGGCAGAGGCTGCCATGATCATTAACAATGATACCTCTGGGTTCTGGAAGTCTGTGAGCCAGTGGATTCTCACCAGTCCCAGGGAATTCAGGAGACAATCACAAATGCGACTTGGCCTTTCAGCTAAGCCTCAAATCCTAGAACTTCAAATGTCACCAAGCCATTGCCACAGAAAGGAGCTGGGGTGGGATGGGGGAAATGACACCAGAGAGAATGTAGGAGTAATTTATAAAAGGGACATGTCAGTATTCAGTTTATCGTCATGAACACCCAAAGTCTTTAGTCCCATTTTCCCGTTTAGTTCTCTTACCTCTCAGACAAGTCCACTGTTTCCTAGGGAGGCTGGCCCAACACCCCTCAAGCTCGTTACCTTTTCTCCAGGGTAATTGTCTCTCTTCCTGCTCCTTTCTGGAGCTGTTTTTCCTTTAGCCCTCCTTCACCTCTCTGTTTTTTTGAATGCTGCCTCTCCTGCACTCTCTCTTCCCAAGGATGAGCTGGGTCTCGTTTATATAGATAACCTGTATAATTCTCCCATCACCAGCATCCTCTGAGAAAATTGGTTGATTGGTGCCATCTGCACGGCTATTATTCCCCCCCATCCCCTCTGACAGTTCATACTATGTCACAGATTCCAAAATATTAATATCTTTGTTTGCCTTTGTCTAGGTGAAGAACGAACGTGTGCCTCAGAGAGACAGCTGGCTCTATCAAGGCTGTTTTATGGACCCGTTGGGCACTTCAGTCAGCACAGTTTGTTTGACATCCCAGATGTGAAGTCAGAGAACAAAGCCAAGTTTTCAAGCTCTTGCCCTCCTTCCTTCAAGGAGTTGTTTGTGGACTCTGGATTGCTATCTCCTATTATAGAAAGGCAGGGTGCCAGCCAGTTGTTTGCCCTAGAATCCATCCTCAGTGATGCTATCAGAGGGATGTTTCTATCAAGACAATTAGCTCAAGTTGCCCTTCAGTTCACCACCAACCCAAAGCGCTTCCAAGAAAACCTGTTTGGAGGAAAGTTCTTGAAGAACCTGGTCAAGTTTAACTTTACAGGAGCACTCGGCACTAGAGGGAAATTCACAATTGGTCAGTTTTTCCAGCAGGGAAGTGTGATGGAAACGAACAGTGGAGGAAACTTTGCAAAAGCAGCAGAGGACTTGTCACTGGAAACATTGAAGGAGAGCTTCATTTTGAGTCAACCTCTTGTGGACAGTTTTGGCCGCATAGTTAGTTTACAGGACAATCAGAATAGGGTGGAATTTCTTGCTTCTGTCTTGGAACTTCCAGAGTTCTTTGCCTTTTTACAACATGTTATTTCTGTCCCAGAAAACATTGCTGAAGACTTAGGTGAGGTGGTGAAAATAGCTTTGAAGTCCAAAGACTGCACTGAGCAGTCTGTGGATTTATTTGTTCCCACGTGCACCAAGGAAGGGAGGTATGAGGAAATTCAGTGCTATGAAGCCACGTGCTGGTGTGTGGACTCGCAAGGTAAGGAAGTCCCGGGCTCAAGAGTGCTAGGCAAACATCCAAGGTGTCCCACTGCATGTGAGAAGCAAAGGGAAAGTCTGCAAAGCTTGAAACAAAGCCAACCTGCAGGGTCTGATCTGTTCGTTCCCTCCTGTACCAGTGAAGGAGACTTCCTGCCAGTCCAGTGCCATGGAACAAATTGCATCTGTGTTGATTTGGAGGGCAAAGCTATTCCAGGAACAAGAAGAAAAGTTGGAGAGCTCATGCAGTGTAAGTCTGGGGATTGGTGTCGTAGAAGTGTGTGCGGAGAGGGGGGAAGGGTTTATAGGGATTTTGCTGTTCATGCTGCTTATCCTCTTGTTAGATACTGGAAATGTTAGTGTGTGCGAGCACCACTGCTCTATACTGGAAACAAAATCAGGCCTGGTCCAGCATGTGGTCCTGTAGCCCTCTAATAGTTGGGAGATAATATAGCCCTGAATAAATATATGCCCTTCAATATTCCTGGGGGAAAAATATATTCCCAAATACTCCTGGGAAGTATCCCCTTTAACTCAAGTAGGTGGAGGGCCTGTATATTCAGAGCAGAAAGATGTGAGCTCTATCCTTGTTAATGAGCATATCCATGAGTTCTGTCCCTGCTGATGTGCTTGTGACTAGCGTGTATGATATAGCTAGTAACTGTGAAACCCAGGCAACTGATAGATCATGAGTCCAGGTAATCGATAAATCACGAGTCCCGACAATTGATACACCATGCTCCCCTTTAATGGCCTGTCTTTCTGTAGCATGGAAAGCTGCTTTTCTTGTGAGATGGAATAATCCATGCAACTGCCATTGATCCTACTTGGGGTGAACCTAGACCCTTCTGAGCTACAGGACTGCGTCCTGCAACTGCTAGCTGTAGGGGACACAAGAATTTCTTGTGAGCCCCTCCACTAAAGGGGGTAACTGCCAAGACACCTCCCATGGGTTCCATGGTCAGTTCAGAAAATGGAGTGACTAATAATAATAATAATTAACCTCTCTCTTATATAGAAAAAACAATGAGTCCTCTGTAGGGCCGCCCAAGGGTTTTTGGCACCCTAGGCGAACTATGATTTTGGTGCCCCACTCCCCTACATTATGAGAGAGAACGTAGGTAAAAAAATTCTCTACCCTCTAATTTGGTGCCCCTTAAAGCCTGGTGCCCTAGGTGACCCCCTTGTTCACCTATGTGGTTGCACCTGCCCTGGTCCCGTGGCACCTTAAAGACTAATAGATTTCTTCAGGCATAAGCTTTCCTGGGCTCCAACTCACTTCATCTTTATATAGCATTTTCCATCATCATAAATGAAACTGATGATTAGATGTTCTAGTGACTGGGTAGGACACTGGGCTGTGGCCTATAAAATGTAACAGCTGCCCAGACACCCCCACCCCCATTCTTCTATTAATATGATACAATGGCAGAATGAAGTGTGTGACTAAAAGAGGAGGATCTTGCATTGAATCCCGAAGCTCAGTGGGCTTGAACAATGGTAGATAGGCAAAGGAAGATGGTTGCAGAGGCCCAGGCCCTCACTGACAATAGCTTGCTGCACATTCTGGGGAGCTCAACCCCAGAAAACAATAGCAAAGTATAAAGGTGACAGACCCTGGTCCTGGTGGGATCCAACCTGGGACCTCTGAAGCTTAGAGTGTGAGTTTCTACTGCACAATCTGAAAACAACAAAAATCTGGTTTTCTTTTTATAATGGACCAAATAATGATTGTCCCCCAAATAGTTCTACTAATGAATCAGAACAATAAGTGTTCTCTTTAAAAGTGCTAGCAAAGTAATGATGTTCAGGTCAGCTTGCATTGCGTGCCTATGGTGCATCCCTGAGATGGCTGAATGTCTATTTTCTGTTCCCCAGGTCCAAGTGCTTGCCAGCTAACTGCTGCTCAGGTTTTTCTAAAGACGGTGCAGCAACTATTGTCGGACCCAACCACACTGTCCCAGCTGTCCAGTGTTTACATCCCACAGTGCAGCACCAGTGGTGACTGGAGACAGGTGCAGTGTAACGGGCCCCCAGAGCAAGCCTTTGAATGGTACCAAAGATGGATCACCCAGAATAATGATGGCAAAGCTCTGCCTGTTGCTGACCTGTGGCACATACTATTGCAATATAAAGAGTCATCTTCCCAAGGCTTTGCAGCTTTTGTTAAAGACTTGTATGAGGCAGGCCACCAGAACATCTTCCCAGCATTGGCCGAGTATTCTTCTTTGGATGCACTTCCCCCTGAAGTGCTAGAGGGCAACGTGACAGATGTGTCAGAGAACATTTTATTGAATCCATATACATTTTGGCAGCTTCTGCATGGTCAGCTCACCCATTACCCAGGGTCCTACACTGATTTCAGTGCCCTTTTAGGCCACTTTGAACTGCGCAATTGTTGGTGTGTTGACAGAAAGGGAGAAGAACTTCACGGAACTCAGGCCGAGGCGAACAAGATCCCAGCATGTAAGTAACATGACAGAGTTTCTCGTGCTTTATTTACTCCAGTAAGAAAAATTCCTTTAGAAAACTACAGAACAGAAAGTTATTGACTCAGGGAAGGACCCACTGATACCTCAGTCACTGATAGCAGTCAGCGGTCTTTTGGAAAAGATTAGATTCCTCCAACGTCAGTAGCACGGAATGTGAGGTTTTGAAAGCTATTAAAATGACAAATTAGCACTTTAAGTTTTAAGGGATTTCCTGGTCCTGGCTGCAGGCTAAGGAACTCTGTGGGCAAGAATGAAATCTGGATTTTCTGTAGTCCATCTGCAAAAGAGCCAGTTGGTTCCAAGATGGAGCGAGTTGTGCCTTTCTGCCCTTGGTAGCAGCCTGCTATCTCTCTCTACATTGGTTGTTATATTTTAGATTTTTGGATTCTAAGACATGAAGTAGTATTAAATTGCAGCCTTTCTGGAAGAGTATTTATGGTTGGTTTGAAACTCTCTGTGTATGCCATGAACATAACATGGAGAAATAAAATATGGAAAATCCTGTCTGAGGACAAAAATGACAAACAGCCTTATATGAGGGCAAGTAGATTTGACAATGTATGGTTACCATTTTGGAAATTTGAACACAATAAGAACACAGATAATGAGAAAGGGGTGAGCAAGTACAAATGGGTCTTACAGAGATAATAAATAAGGCTGTGAAAGCGATTTGCTAATATTTGTGGGAAAAGTTGAGTTATGTTAATAGTGATAAAATAAAAGCACTATGAAGTAAGATAAGAGGAGTTTTCTTTGCCATTCTTATCACTCAATGTTTTCTTGCCATAAGCCCTGATTCAGATAAGCACTTACATATATGCTTAAGTCTTGTTGAGATCAATAGGATTTAAGCATGTGATTAAAGCCAAGCACATGCTTAAATGTTTTCCTGATTTGGGGCTGTTGGTATCATGGGATAGTCAGATGCGACAGCAATGAGGGCCATTTAAGTACATAGGTAGATAGATGGGTTGGATTTTCAAAAGCACACAGCAGTGGCCTAACCCTGTTCCCATCAACTCAGTGGCAAAACTCCCATGGAAGTCAGTAGGAGAAGAAAGAGGCCAGTGCTTAATGCTTTTGAAAATCCCACTGGTGTATCAAATTGCCACTAAGCAGTGGGGTCATACACCGCACTGCTTGGGTAGATGAGCTATGCTTGGCCCTAGCAGTAGAATAATCATCTTAGTTCTTCAAATGGGTGGAGAAAGAACCAAGTATGCAAAACTTCCCGTGGGAGGAAGAGTACTGGAAAACTCAGCTACCGGCTTGGGGGGGGGGGGGGCATTGAGAGAGTAGCAGAGAAGCTTGACAGAGTCTGTTCACAATATGCCTGACTATGAGAAATGAGCCAACGACACAGCATAGAAAATGGATATGATAGGCCATATACCAGTCATCATTCTGGATAATTGGCTTGTATGTTGCAACCTTTCTCCCAGCCTTTGATTTAGCTGATTGTTAGCTTTGTGAGGCAGAGACTGAGCCCTTCTGTCTGTTTACATAGACCCTAAGTACTTTCTGGGTCATGCTGTAATACGAATAAAGAATAATTATTAAAAAAAAAAAAAAATTTACTGATCCTTTATTTACGTGTGTGTCTGCACTGGGTTTTTCTTTTGAAGGAGGCAAACCAAAGTAAATATAGAAAGAAACCAGAACTATTATGTAAGAAACTGTCTAATGTGAATGTGCTAATCTTTGCTGTAGTTTGATGCACTAAAACAACCCTCTGTTGTACATACAGGCCCTGGCGCATGTGAAAGCGTAAAGAAGGAAGCGATGCAATTCATTGATGAAGTAGAACAACTCACCCTATTTTCGAATGTTTCCCATAATCCTTTGGGAGAGAGCTTTTTAATGGCAAAAGGACTTCAGCTAAGAGACAGTGACCTTCTTCATTTTGCGGAAACCTTTCGATCAGGCATCGCCTTCTCTGAAAAGCTATTGGCAGGAAATGACTATGCCTTCCGATTGGCAGCGCAATCAAGTAGGTTGGGAGGAAAAGAAATTGATTGAAATTAAACTTTGGGGAGCAGGGCCTCTACTGAAAGGGGAGTAATGTACAAACTAGCCCAATATATTACCTGTATGTACCAGAATGCTATAGGCCAAAGTCAGCCTTGCTTAAAATGGATGCAAATCTATCAGAGTTAATGAAGTTTCCTTTGCTTACAGAAGGGCCGAGTTTAGCCCTTTCTTGTGCAAACACAGTGGGTGATGTTAGAATCTAGATACTTCCCATTTATTACATTTCCCAGTGTATTTGTAGTATTTCCCCTTCTAAATACCCGGAATAGAATAGGTTGTTGTAAAGGATATTTTTAAATAGGATCCATGAGAGGAAAGGAATGGATATGAAAAATGTGACCACACCTATAATCTTTGTTTATTTGTTTGTTTGTTTTTATAGCCTTGCAATTCTACTGGCAAAATCACTTTATTTTGAGAGGTTCTGCTGGGCAACCTACACTCTTGGGATTTCATCCTTACATTCCCCAATGTGATGGCCTGGGGAACTGGGAACCAGTTCAGTGCTATGAAAGTACTGGTAAGGGATTGCTGCTTCTTGTTGAGTTGAGATGAATGAGGGTACAGGTCAGACTGACACATCTTATGACAAAATTAGAAGGAATGACACCCCAACTTATTTCTTAACCAAAAATGTAATGGCCGTGTATATTAAATATATATCTGTATTGCTAGGACAAAGACTATGGATGCACCATGAAGATTCTTGGCCAGATTCTGCCCCTCTGGCTGTTTTTGGTGAGGAATCCCTGAGTAGCATAAAGTTGGCATATCTGGCTTTGTCATCCACACTTCTCCATTCCTGGGGGCCAGAAGTGGGAAGGCAATGCAGTAGTCCCTTGAGGCCTATTTTACCTAAAGTAATTTAGAGCAGTTTTTAGACTAATCCAAATTATGACAGGGAATTGCTCAACCACTGCTCAGCTCTCATTGGCCTTTCCCCTGACATTAGGTTGCAGTTTGGCCAGATCTACTATTACATTTTGGTACAGCAACAACAACAACAAAAAATATTCTGACTTGTTAGACTGTTATCTTTAAAATTAACTGTCTTATGAACTTTACAGACCACTGGCCAAATTCTCACTTGACTTATTACTCGATAGTTTTTCAAGTGATCCCAGTAAAGTCTCATGGGTTGTGTCTCTGGGTGAAACTGACTCCAGTGTCTTCGTGTATTGATCATGTGAGTTTAGTCTTCACAAAGTTAGCCAGACTATATAAAATAAGAATCACCCTGACTCTCAGGTAAAGTACAAATGAGAGCCTGAGGCTACAATTGAATCTACAGAGGTTCATCCCAGTGCTCACTTGAATCAGGTTGCAGGACAGAAGCCCAAAATATTTGCCAAACTTGGTAGAGTTCACTTAAAAAAAAAATTACCGGCTTCTGCATTTCCCAGCTCTAAGGGCTAGCCAATGGTTCTCAACCACTGTGTCGGGACACATTACTGTGTCTTGGAGAGCTGGGGAGATGGCTGGATTTGGCTTAGAGAGGTGGGCTGGTGTGTCCTGTAGGGTCAAGTTATGGCACCAAGTGTGTCGTGACCACAAAAAGTTGAGAACCACTGGGCTAGGCTACGCTGTTGGAGGCACCTCCAACAGAGTAGCATCAATTGTGTGGGTTTGATTGAGCAGCTGTTAAGACACACTCAATTGAACCCAGAGTTTGTTGGAGGTCAGTTTACCAGCCAAGGGAGATACACAAGGTATTTTAAGTACTTTGCTTGTCTCCCTTCGATTGGTGCCAAAATCCCCCCTCAGCATAGACCAGCCCTAACAGAACCAGATGTAGAAGCACCATCGTACTGAAAGAAAGGCTGTTCACTGAACTGATCTTCAAATATTTAAGATGTCCTCTTTACTCCTCTTCATTAGAGATGAACAAATAATCAATTTCTTGGTTCAGTGGCTAACTCAAAAATCCTCCTTAATTTTGTTTCACATCAATCCTAGATGGAAATTTCTTGTTTTTTTTCTTGCCAAAATGAAAAATGGGAAAGTTTTGGTTTTTGGTGTGATGAAACATTTTGCTCAACCACAAATTCTTACTTGTTTTTTGTTTTGTTCTGTTTAATTTCTGGTTGTTTTTATCCCATTTAAAAAAATTAGCTAACTTTTTAGAAACAAAATGTTGTTTCTAAGTAAAAAAATATCCAAAGATTTTATTTGAAATATGTTGAAACTAATTATTTCAATTTTTATAACAAATATTTTTTGACAAAACTATAAGCCAAATTTGACCCAAATTCACAAATAATTTTGGTTGACCCAAAACCAATTTTTTTTTTCTTTCTGTGAATAAACTATTCGGCCAAAAAGAAAAAAATCATTCAACTCTCTTCCTCACTGATCTGGATAGTGGATCCTAGCCCTTAAATTGTTTTTCTTGGTGATCCTACCATAGAATCATAGAAGATTATGGTTGGAAAGGATCTCAGGAGATCATCTAGTCTAACCCCCTACTCAAAGCAGGACCGACTCCAATTCAATCATTCCAGCCAGGGCTTTGTCAAGCCGGGTCTTAAAAACTTCTAGGGGTGGATATTCCACCAACTCCCTGGTAATCCATTCCAGTGCTTCACCACCCTCCTAGTGAGAATGTTTCTCCTAATATCCAATCTAGAGCTTCCCCACAGCAATTTGTGACCACTGTTTCTTGTTTTGTCATCTGCCACCTAGCCTAGCTCCATCTCTTCAAAACTCCCCATTAGATATAATAGTTGAAGGCTGCTGTTAAATAGCCTTTCACTCTTCTGTTCTGCAAACTGAACAAACCTAGTTCACTCAACCTCCTCTCATAAGTCATGTGATCCTAATAATTTTCATTCTCCTGCACTGAACTCTCCAATTTGCCCACATCCTTTCTGTAATTGGGGACCCAAAAATGGACACAGTGCTCCAAATGTGTGTCATCTGTGCTGAATAGAGTGAGTAATCACTTCCCTCGTCTGCTAGCAATGCTCCTAGTAATGAAGCCTAATGTACTGTTAACCTTCTTGGCAACAAAGGCACATTCATAGAATCATAGGGTTGGAAGGGACCTCATGAGGTCATCTAGTTCAATCCACTGCTAAAAGCAGGACCTCTCCACTAAATCATCCCACTCAGGGTATTGTCTAACTCAGAGGTGCACAACCTGCGGCCCCTGGGCCGCATGCAACCCGCGAGCATGTTCTGTGCGGCCCTCTGGAAGCGGAGCGAGCGGTGGGATCATGTGACATGACACCCCTCCCTCCGCACGTTGCATTTGTTGCCCTTGAATGGCCTTAGAAAATGCAATTTGGCCCTTGGCCAAAAAAGGTTGTGCACCCTGGTCTAACTGGACCTTAAATATCTCCAAAGATGGAGATTCCACCACCTCCCTAGGTAACCCATTCCAATGCTTCACCACCCTCCTAGTTAGAAAGTTTCTCCTAATATCCAACCTAGACCTCCCCAGCTGCAGCTTGAAACCATTGATCCTTGTTCTGTCCTCTGTTACTACTGAGAACAGCCTAGCTCCCTCCTCTTTGGAGCAACCCTTCAAGTAGTTGAAGGTTGCTATCAAATCTCCCCTCAGTCTTCTCTTCTCTAGACTAAATAAGCCTAGTTCCTTCAGTCTCTCCTCGTAAGTCATGTGCCCCAGCCCCCTAATCATTTTCGTTGCCCACCACTGGACTCTTTCTAATTTGTCCACATCCTTTCTGTAGTGGGGAGCCCAAAACTAGACACAGTATTCCAGATGCGGCCTCACCAGTGTCGAATAGAGGGGAATAATCACAGCCCTCGATCTGCTGGTAACGCTCCTCCTGATGCAGCTCAATATGCCATTGGCTTTTTTGGCAACAAGAGCATACTGTTGACACAATGTTGATCTGTATCCAGCTTCTTGTTCACTGTGACCCCTACATTCTTTTCTGCAGCACTGCTGCTTAGCCAGTCAGTCCCAGTCTGTAGCAGTACATTCCCATATGAATTGTATTCATTATTTCTGCCAGCAACAACAAAATCCTCCTCTGTGTCAGATCAGCATGTGATAATAACAGCAAAGGAAAGGGACCTACATTTTTTTCTAACATAGGGCTCCTATTATTTCTTGCCTAGGTCATTGCTGGTGTGTGGATGAAAAGGGACAGTACATTACAGATTCTCTGAGCGTACGTTCAGCTCAGCTTCCAAATTGTAAGTTTAACTTTTCTTCTTACACTGTTGTCTTTACCTGTTATGAGTTGGCACACATATGTATTTTTATTTTTATTGAGATTTTTAGTAAATAGCATATAGCATAACATAAGGGTTTCTTAAACCTTCATAAAAGAAAAAAGTGAAAATTTTTGTTGGTTTTTTTTTATAGCTAGCTCCAAGTCTGTATGTCTGTCTCAAATATTTGGCAGGCTATAAAAAACATAAGGACAGCCATAGTGGGTCAGACAGTGGTTTATGGCGACGAGTTCCACAGGTTAGTTGTGCACTATGTGAAGAAACACTTCCTCTTGTTTGTATTAAACCTTCTGCCTTTTAACGTCATTGCGTGACTTCTGGTTTTTGTAGTGTGTCAAAGGATAAATAACACTTCCTTATCCACTTGCTTTCCAGACCATTCATGATTTTATAGATCTCCATCATATCCCCTTGCAGTCATCTCTTTTCTAAGATGAACAGCCCTAATCTTTTTAGTAATGTCTTCACATGGAAGCTGTTCCATACCTTTGATCATCTTTTTTTATCCTTCACTGATCCTTTTTTAGTTTCACTATTTCCTTTTTGAAGTGGGGTGACCAGAATTGGGTAAAGTATTTAAAGTGTGGGCACACCAGACATTTCTGTATGGATATATTTTCTGTTTTATTTTCTATTCTTTTCCTAATGGTTTCTTAGCATACTATTAGCCTTTTTGACCACAGCTACACATGGAGTCGAAGTTTTCAGAGAACTATCCTTGATGACTCCAAGATCTTTTCTGAGGTCTTAACAGCTAATTTAGAACCCATCTATGTATATGTATAGTTGGGATTATTTTTTTCAATGTGCATTACTTTACACTTATCAGTGTTGAATTTCATCTTACATTTTGTTGCCCAGTCAGCCAGTTTTGTGAGGTTCCCTCTATAACTCTTCAGAGTTTCCTTTTGGACTTAATTGTCCTGAAAAATTTTGTATCATCTGCAAACTTTGTTGCTTCATTGTTCAGCCCCCTTTCCAGATCATTAATGAGTATGTTGAGGACCAGAGACAGAAGTATAGATCTTTGAGGGGGGGACCCCATTGTTTACCTCTTTCCGTTTTGAAGTATGACTGTTCATTCCTACCATTTGTTTCCTATCTTTCAACCATCACTGATATACGAGATGACCTTCCTTTGTATCCCATGGCTATTTACTTTCCTTAAGAGCCTTTGTAAGGGACCTTGTCAAAAGATTCTCTGAATATCTAAGTACACTATATGTACTGGATCATCCTTATTCACATACTTATTGACTCCCTCAAAAATTCTGATAGATTGATGAGGCATGACTTTCCTTTACAGAAGCCAGGTTGGCTGTTCCCCCAACAAATCATGTTTATGTGTGTCTGATAATTCATTTGTTTACTATAGTTTCATAGAATCATAGAAACTGGAAGGGATCATGAGAGGTCATCTAATCAAGTCCCCTGCACTATAGCCTGACCAAGTACCCTCTTGAACCATCCCTGGCAGGTGCTTGTCTAACCTGCTCTTAAAAACTACCAATGATGGATATTCCACAACCTGCCTAGGCAACTTATTCCAGTCGTTAATCACCCTGACAGTTGGGAATTTTTTTTCTTATGTCCAACCTAAACCTCCCTTGCCGTAATTTAAGCCCATTGCTTCTTGTCCTATCACCAGCAGTTAAGGAGAACAAATTTTCTCCCTCCTCCTTGTGACAACCTTTTAGGTGCTTGAAAACTGTTATCATGTCCCCTCCCAGTCTTCTCTTCTCCATACTAAACAAGCCTGGCTCTTTCAATCTTCCCTCATAAGTCAAGTATACCAGACCTTTAATCATTTGTGTTGCTCTTCTCTGAGTTTATCCAGTTTGTCCACAACTTTTCTGAAATGAGGCACCCAGAACTGGACACAGTACTCCAGCTGAGGCTGAATCAGGGCAGAGAAGAGTAGAAGAATTGCTTCTCGTGCCTTACTTACAATATTCCTGTTAATACATACCAGAATTATGTTTGCTTTTTTTGCAACAGAGTTACACTGTTGACTCATATTTAGCTTGTGGTCCACTATGACATCCAGATCCCTTTCTGTAGTACTACTCCCTAGGCAGTCATTGCCTATTTTATATGTGCGCAATGGATTGTTCTTTCCTAAGTGGAGTACTTTGCACTTGTCTTTATAGAATTTCATCCTATTAACCTCAGACCATTTTACCAGTTTGTCCAAATAATTTTGGATTGTGATCCTATCCTTCAAAGCACTTGCAACCCCTCCCAGCTTGGTATCATCGGCAAACTTTATAAGTGTGCGCTCTATGCCATCATCTAAATCATTGATGAAAATATTGAACAGAACCGGTCACAGAACAGATCCTTGCGGTACTCTGCTAGTTATGCCTTTCCAGTTTCTACCAATTTGTCCAGTACTGAATGTAGGCTCACCTTTCTAGAATTGCCAGGATCGATTCTGAAGCCATTTTAAAAAATCTGGAATATTTGACTCGTATATTTACCCTTTTGCTTGATGGAATTTAGAAACAAACATGAGTTTTTCAATGAAGTCTTCTGTTTCATTCCCCAGAAATCGATTCTACAGTGTGATTAACTGGTGTATAGGAATTTTTGCCCCCTACTGCATGCGCTCAGAACTACTCCACTGAGCTTCAGAGGCTCCTCTACTGCTAACATCAAATGGCAATTCTTGGCCCTAATGCAGCAAAAGCTTTTAAGCACGTTTTTAACTTTAAGAATGTGAGTAGGTCCATGACGTCAGTGGGACTTGTCACATGGTTAACGTTAAGTATGTGCTCAAGTACTTTGCGGCAAGGGCATTGAAACGCAAATGGAAAAAGAATAAGCATTTGGAGTATACGGATCTGAATTTTCTCCTTGCTCCTTTTGTGAGGTTGCTTGCAGCACAATCTGCAGCTATGTTCCCTCTAAGCTGTGTGGGTGTGCGGCCGCGCAGCGGCCGTCGCATCCCCTGCGCAGTACTGAGGAACCCTACGCAGCCCGGCAGTCCCTGCCGCCCCCTCCGGACCCCCGGGGCTGCGGCTTTGCCGCGGCAGACCTGGCCAGCGCCCAGCCTCTGGGCTGGCCCTCCCCGCCCCCAGGGCGGAGCAGGCAGGCTCAGGGCTGGAGCAGGTGCGCGGTCCTGCATGCCCCACGCAGCCGGGGCAGTGGGGTGGCCGCAGTTGGGACGGGCTCCCGGGCTCCTACCTGCCGGCTGCCTCGACTTCCCGGCCCGGGGCTGGGATTGGCCTCCGGGGCCGGGGTCTGCTCAGCCCTGCCAGCGGCCTCCCGGGGCCCCAGTCAGTTCCCCCCCAGACAGCGGCCTTGGCTTTTCTTTCTTTCTTTCTTTCTTTCTTTCTTTCTTTCTTTCTTTCTTTCTTTCTTTCTTTCTTTCTTTCTTTAAAAAAAAAACTTTAAAAAAATTAATTTTAAATAAAAAACCTTTCTAAAAATTAAATTTCAATTTAAAATTCATTCAAATTCAATTAATTAAACCCAATTAATTAATTCTATTTACAATCACTTTAACTTCAATTAATGCCTATAATTTCTGTCATGTGAGTTTACACAAAAATTTTATTCAGAAAAGGTTTTGCACACAGCTTGAAAATTTTGCACACAAGCTGCCATACCTTAGAGGGAACATTGGACTCTGCAGTACTGTGACAATAGTGAAAATTTAGGTGGCTATAGATTTGTTGCAACACTACATAATTTCTTCTGCATTTTGGATGCCAACCTTTTCGGTTCTCTGTATGATCTCTCAGATTCTTTTGATGTCTTGAAACAACTTTATTTTTTCCAATTTTAAATTCGGTGAAACCCATTTGGGCTTTCCTTATTGCAAGGCTGAAAATACTGCGTTTTCTGCCAGACTCCATAAAGTTTGAAAAACCTAGGATATTTTCATTCATGACCACATTCACTGTCATTTAGTTTCTTGGTCAGCTCCAAGACATGTATTTGTATGTTCTGATTTTCTTTGAACAGGTGCCAGCAGAGATTTTGGGGCCATATTCATGACTGGGCTAAGTCATCAGAAGTCAGTGAGGTTACGTTGGGAACTAATTTGTCCCATAACCATTTCATCCTTGGCTGTTTGCCACGTTTGCTGATACAGGAGGCAGAACTAACACTTAACAAAGAATTCAGATGTCAGTTGCTTGTCTGTCTGAGACCATGGGGTAGTCCAAAGAAGATGTGTATGAGACCTGAGATGGTGTCCTGTCCAGGAAGGCATGAAGATGTCAGATTTATTATTTCTTTTATTCAGATGTACATTTTCTCTCTCATAGGCCAAACATCATGTCAGTGGTCTCGAGCGAATGCGTTAATTTCCAGCTGGCAACAGAGTGGATCACAGTTCGGTGCTACCACTGCAGACCTGTTCATCCCTTCCTGTCTTGAGGTAATTTAGTATGACTCAGGAATTGGGAGGGAAGGAGCACACTGATCTTTCCCCCAGGTTGTTTATGCCACAGAAAGGTCACAGGCAGTTGCAGTTTCTGTGTTGGGGAGCTCAAGGACTCCTCCCTCCATGCACTCTTGGGGGTTCACATCACCCTTCTGGTGGGGACATGGAGGTAGGACATCAAGCAAGGTCTGTGCACAAAAAGGGTAGACATCACCCTCTTTAAAGAATGTCTTAATTTGCTCAGCCTCTACATAGGGAGCTGGGGAGGTGATGGTGTCTCCTGAGGTGCCATTCCTGATGAAGCTTTCCTGGGCAATGTGGCTATGCTCTGGCCCCAATGCAGAATGTGCCTACATGGCACTATTCAGTTAAATGAATTTAGAGGAACTTTCCAGTGATTTTTTTTTCCAATGGAGGGTAAGATTTGGGCCTTAGTGACAGAAGTCAGTTCCATCTGTCTCCAGGACAGTCTCCACAGAGTTTTCTAGTGAAGTGATACTGATCCAAATGGGACTTTGAAGAAGGGAACAAAGGATAAAAGGTAATTTTAAACCTACATTTTTATAGTTTCCTCATGAAGTCTTTGTAAAGGTAAGTGCTGCTTCTTGCAGAGCTGCTCTCTCTGCCAGATCAAGCTTGTGGGCTTACGAGCAGCTTTTCTCTGATTTGTTGTGATTCATCTTGTCACTGCTTTTTTGCATAGCATTGGAAGATGCTTTTAATTGTAAGGTCTCTTGGGAAGAAAATCTAAGGGATAAAGGATTTAATGAGAGTGGGCAGTTTCCCAGGGGGACAATATTAAAGACACAACCGCATACTATTCTAATGCAAAGGAAAAACCAGAAGAACATTAAGAGGTTCTCGTGGCTCCATCAGAAACTCTTACAGTTGAAGCATGAATGAATTGCTACGGCAGATTATGAAAGAATAGCACAAGGATATAGGGACAAAATCAGAAAGGCCTTGTAATGAATCATCCCTAGCAAGGGACATAAAAGGAAATAAGAAGAGGTTCCAGAAATAGAAAATTAGACGCAAGAGAAAGATGAAGGAAAGTGTAGTTCCTCTATTTAGCAGAGAAGGAGAGCTAATAACTGATGACATCAATAAGACTGAGGTACTCAATGTCTGTTTTGATCCAGTCTTCATTAAAAAGATTAATGATGACCAGATATCTAACACAATTAATCTTAGCAAAAAGGGAGAAGAAACACAAGCCAGCATAGGGAAAGAACATGTGAAAGAATATGTTGAGGGCTGTTAGAAAGAGGATGATGATCAAGTGTTTTCTGTATCCATTGAAGATAGGTCAAGAAGTAATGAGCTTAATTTGTAACAAGGGAGGCCTGTTAGATATCAAGAAACCCTTTTCAAACTCAAAGCTCTGGAACAGGGTTCCAAGGGAAGATGCGGAATCTCTATCACTGGAGGCTTTAAAGAACAGGTTGAATAAATACCTGCCAGGGATAGTCTGGGTTTAGTTGATCCTGCCTCAGTATAGAGGGTTGGCCTTGATAGCCTCTTGATGTCCCTTCCAGCCCTACATTTCTATTCTATGACCAAGCCTTTTGAAATGTGGGTTTGGTGCCCACTGCACATTAATAATGGCCCTGTGTAAAGTGCACCACTCTACAGTGATATTGTAATTGATTCATCTTAGACTGGGGAATACACTGTGCTACAGAAATCAGAGACAGATGCTTGGTGCGTGGATCCCACATCAGGAACCATAGTTCAACACAGCAGTAAGGATTCAGATGGCAGCCCCCAATGTAAGTACTGGTGTTCACCAAGTTGGTGGCTAAACCCTTTTGAAATTCAATCATTTATAGCCTCTGTCAGATGGGCTCTCTATTACACCATTGGGGTCAAGAGACCTGGCTCTGTTCCTGGTCCTGCCACTGACTTGCCATGTCCCTTGAGTCAAGTCAACTTCCCTAATTTTATGTACTTAATGGTTGTTAGTTGGATTCAGTAGAGCTTTGCTGCTTTACATCTGCTGAAGATCTGATTTTTGAATTTTACAGACCCATGGTTCATGCTGAGATATAAATTATGAGGAAAGCTCAGAGTACCATTGAATTTTAGTATCTTCCTCCAAAGGGTATAAAATAGCATATACCCAAAATCTCAGCATGTACAAAATATTGTCTATTGACATGCAACTGTGGACCTGATGCAGGCTCCAGTGAGATTCCGCTGTGACACACCTCAGAATTGGGTTTGATAGCTCAATGGGACAGGCCTATCTGGACTTCTGGGAACCTGACATTTTGTTTTAAAAAGATGGATTTAACTCTGCCCCTTTTACCTGTGATATTTAGTGCTTTCAGTGCATTAAAATGTACTTAGTTTTTGATTAAAAAAATTACAAGCTGCCTTACTACTATTTCCTCCTGGCTGAATAAATCATCACAAATAATGTAATTAACAAATTTTGCTGCTTTTGTTTTTTGCAATTGTCCACAAAAAAAGATTGCCAAATCCTTGAATTTACTCTTCTCTCTGAAATTATTGATGAACTTCTTCAGCTTTCAGACTGTTCATAATCAGTGACTTGTGAAGATATACAGTAGTATGTATGCCAGCATACGAGCTTAGTCCCCAGTTCTGCAAGATCTTATCCACGTAATTTTACATACATGATCGTCCCATTGAGTAAGACCAGGCTGAACACTTTGACCCAATCTGAGTCAGAGTTCAGATGCATAAATAGTTCCAGTACAGTTACTTATGCATTGGTGCTGGCAGGGTGGGGGGCTTAAAATTAGACTTTGTGTAATAGAGTTAACAAATAGATCTGGCTGTGAATTTTCTAATGAAACTTTTTTTTGGTTAGAAAATGCCAATTTGTCAAAACCAAAACAGCTCACAGGAAAGAGTGGGGTTTGATGTACCTACCAGTTCAAAATAAGCAAACAAGTCTAGGGAACAAAAGTTTGAAAATGTTAAAAACCTTGCTTCAACATTTTCAAAATGAGAAGCTAATTTTTTTGTTCAAAATGACTTATTGTTTATACATTTTAATTAATTTATACTTGGGATTGGCAAAATTTTATTTTTATTTTTGTATAATTTGACGGATAATATCAATGTCTATTTTTAAGCAATCTTTTAATCAGAATTTCATAGCTGCTGGAAATTATGGGTGTGTGTGTGAGGCAATGGAAAGATGGACAATAATTATTTAATAACAGTAGATTTTGAGATTCAAAAAGTTAAAGCTTCATGTTAAAACACCAAATTGTAAATAGCATACGTCAAAATGAACAAAATATTCTTTAACTCTACTAGGTTTTCAAGCAGCATTTGTTTACTTTGCCTCTGTAAATTTTTATTACTTTGTGAACATTCAAAATCTGTAGATTCAAAGATTTGTAAAGATTCACTTTGTGAAGATTCAAATGGTTTTGCATATTGACTATTTAAAATGGCAGCATGTGCATTTTGTGGAGAGAGTAAAGTCCCATTCATATCTGTATTGATACAACCTCTTGTCCATTATCTCTCTGTTTCGCTTAGTAATAGCTCCAAATTAAAAATGCCATTATAGATGTAGTGCTTTGGACAGTTACTGTGCAGTCCTGCAGTTCATTTCTCTAGCTGGTCAGAGTTTTTCCTTTTCTGCTCTTCTTGCCCTTGTAATCAATCTCTTTTCTTTAAAGGTTCTGGTTTCTGTAGTATGCTGAAGTCCAAAATTAGCTTACGAGAAATTGGCAAAGGGTACATCCCACAGTGTGAAGGGGACAGTGGAAACTTTGCACCCGTGCAGTGCAATGAGGATCAGGAAAGCTGTTGGTGTGTCTTTGAGAATGGAGAGGAGGTGCCTGGAACTCGAGTAAGAGGAGAAAGGCCAGCGTGTGAAGGTGAGTTGTGGTTACAGTCAAAATAATTTTTACACAAGATTCAGATCCAGAACAGGACCCTGATGCAAACTTTCACATTTATCTGTGTTGAGATTTAAGGTTCCTGGTCAGGCTGTTACAGAAATTATTATTTTTATTTATTTATGTATTTAGAGGCTCCAGCCAGGCTGGGTGCATTTTCCAAACTTCATCAAAGTTCAGAGGATTGTGTTTGGTTGGGCAGGGGAAAGGGGTTTGGAGTCAGTGGGCAATCTTAGTGGTAATGAAGAATCAGAACGGGTGAGCCAATTTTATGCTAATCTAAAAACCACCTTGAACACTTTGCTCAAGACTTGAACTGAGGCCCAGTCTGAACCTGCCCTGGGATTGAAAAAAAAATGGCTAAAAAAATGTGTATTTCTGCAGTTCCTGCTTTTGGCCTTTGACCAAGATGGTTGAAATAGATGGGCCAAAACACTACATGTTCATAGAGTATTTCCTGCCTTGCCAAAACCATGAAGAACTGGAATTCTGTCAAATTTTCAAGCATGATTTCCAGTTCAGAGAGATTTATATGAACTTAATTTCCAATAACTGTTATAGATTCCCCATCACTGAACTGAAGCAGAACAAATTAAACATTTCTTAAGGATATGGTCCAAATTGCAATGATAAATTCATAGAAATTAGAGCTAGAAAAATGTCTTTAAGACCAGAATTATCTTCTGCTGGATATTCTTGTATACTTTGTTCTGAATATTGTTGATAAATTTGAAATAAGACCAAACCACAAGAAAGTATGTAGGAATCCCTGTGTGATTCTGGGATTTGCAGAGTTCTATGCACACATCTAACAAGGGCTGCATCTACACTTGTAAATTAAGTCGACTTAAGCTTGCTTAAGTTGACTTAATTTACCCTGCATCTACACTACAGTTTTCTTAAGTCGACTTAAGAAACTTGCTTAAGTCGACTTAAGGAAAATAAAGTCGACTTAATGAAAATTAAGTCGACTTTATTAAACCTAGATTTAGTTCGACTTAGGGCTTAATTCGACTTTTTAAAGTTGAATTAAGCTAGTGTAGATATGGGGTAGCCCTAAATCTACTTAGGGCTACCCCAGGACTGCACCAATGCCCTCCCTGCTGGGGGGGGCGCCACAGGGGGAGCCTGGCATGCCCCACTAAAGGGCAGGGCAGAGCCCTGCCCACCCTGCCCCTATGCCCTGCCAGGGTCCTGTCCCCCTTTGCCCCATTGTACCTATGTACAATGAGGCAAAGGCTGAGCCCCCTGGCACTGGGCAAGGGGCGCCCTCCTGCCCCCGTGGACCTGCCCTAGGTCCCCCTAGCCTGTAGAAGTAGACCTAGGCATCCAGTGTGGATGCTCTAGGTCAACTTTGTAAGTTCCCCCCAAAGTCAACTTAAAATTTGTGTAGACTCACTAAGTCGACTTAGTTAAGTCAACTTAGCTAAAGTCGACTTAAATTTCCAAGTGTAGACCTAGCCAAGGATAGTACCTGACTATTTCAACACAGACTGCTGCAACCTATGTTAGTCACCAGGTTAAATCCTTCAGGGCAGTGGCTCTCAACCTTTCCAGACTACTGTTTCAGGAATCTGATTTGTCTTGTGTTCCCCCATGTTCCACCTCACTACTTGCTTTCAAAATTTAGAAATAAAAATACTAAAATGTCATAGCACATTATTACTGAAAAATTGCTTACATTCTCATTTTTACCATAGAATTCTAAAAGAAATGAATTGGAATATAAGTATTGTATTTCAGTGGTTATTAATATAGAGCAGTATGAGTATTGTACTTACATTTCAGTGTATTTTACATAGAGCAGAATAAACAAGTCATGGTCTGTATGAAATTTTAGTTTGTACTGACTTTGTTAGTGCTTTTCTAGATGAGTTGATGTACCCCCTGGAAGAACACACACATCCCTAGTTGAGAACACTGCTTTAGTAATTCGTAGTAATTTGGAAGCTAGTATACTACATTGTTTCTTTAAACTGTGTTGCAGGAATAGAACACTCTGTAAGAGAGATCTTGTGAGCAGTCATGAAGTTTAGGGAGCTTAGGGGAGACCAGGATCCTCTGAAGGTGTCAGGAGAACATCAGGGAAAGCTGGAAGAGCTTTTGACAGACTCTAGGAAGAGCATGAACTGGCGGAAAGGATGAAGACTCAAACTAGGTCTTAAATTCTGAAGTCCTTTCTCTGTCCTTACTCCCATTGAAGATCAACAGGAGTTTTCCCTAAGTACAGCCAGCAACTCTAAATTTTAAGTTCTTTGGGGCAAACTCTGCTCTTGATACACCAACATGCCCCATTAGAAGTAACTAAACTGGGCCAGTGTAGATGAGAGCAGAATTTGGCCTGCTGGTCGTGAAAAATATTAGAGCAATACAGAAGAGAACAGGTTGGTTTTACATTGACCTGTGTGAAGAGCCATTAATAGAAGTTGCTCTAAATCCTTACAATGACAACATTTAAGCTGGTGATAATAGATATTACGTGTGTTATATGTTAGAACTGATGGTGTTATGCTGATGGTTGCATTCATCTCCAGAAATCTCAGGAAGTAAAGCAAGTAACCACCTCCCATCCTGGTCTCCAGCTTTGGGCTTATGAGATGATCGGCCGTCATTAAGAGGATAGGAAATGCAATGACCTTTTTATTGAGATAATATATTTCTTTTTTTTTAAAAGCTACTATTGGGGGACTTGCAAAGTAGCAGAAGAAGTGGAAATTAGGACAATGAGAAACTGATATTCTTCTCTTGGCTCCACACCATAATGTTGGGCAGTGAAGAGTGACTTGAACAGGAAGTGATGTGGTGCAGTTGATGTTTGGAAAAATGAGCTATATTTCACAAGCAAATGAGCTTTCTGAGGAGAGTCGGGTGGAGAATTGGTACAAAGGCTTCCATTCTACTGGCCAAATAATATTTTCAAGCCATGCATGCAGTGGTCTCTGAGCTCAATCCAGTGCACACTGAGGTCAATTCAAGCCCTTTCACTGATTTTCTGGAGCATTGGATCAAGCCCATTGACCTCAATGGGAATGAGATGCCTAGCTCCAGTACATGGTGTGTACTCCCCTTTGAGCTGTATGGGTGTTAGACAGTTTATTCTGAATGTTTCATAGTTTTTTTTCTTCCCTATGTCCCTTTCTTCATATTTTCTCAGGTCCCCAATGCCTCCTGCCTTTCAATGTGTCTTCTGTGGTCAATGGAGCACTTTTCTGTGTGAACGCCTCTGATCAAAATCAGAGTTTTCAGAAGTGCCAGCTGATTTGTCGTCAAGGCTTCCATCGAGCCTTTTCTAATGCAACATTCCTATGTGATACAGTGAGTCGCCGTTGGATGTCAGACCCTCCCCTCTCTCAAAGCTGTCAGAGTAAGTATAGATGCTAGAGAAGAGCATTCGTATATTTAACCAGAGGTCAATGTTTAGTATCTCCACCTTCACCAGGGAGGATACAGAGAAAAGGACATAGATTGAATAGAACATGGCCTCATTTTGAAACCACAATAAATTACAGTGATAGAGAGGAACTAATCAGATTTCTGGCTTCTAAATAAAGATGTGCCATAGGTCAGTCTTTGGTCTCTGTCTTCATTTTCATCCTCATCTTTGTCTTTCAGCTGCTCCTATAACTGGAACAGTCCCCTTATTCTGTAATAATAAAGCTATCAATAGATGGATACTTAATCTAAATGCAGATTTTTCTTTGCAAATGAAAAGACACTGGCATCATGAAAGAGCTATGATGGAATCATTTACTTCTGAAAGAACTCAGGAATGCCAGATGTCTGAGTTTGGCAAAACTCAACTGTTTATTCATATAATCAAGTAACTTTGTTACTTCTGTGTCTTTCTGTAGCAGTCTGGTCTCTACAGTTACTGCCATCTTCATTGGCTGCCGTTTGGGCCTTTTTTCAAACATTTACCCTTTCAAGAATAAAAATCATCTGAAATCTTGGACGCTGAATCTGTCTGTTCTGAACTTATGTGATCAGTTTTTGTTTGCCACCTGCTTTCTCAATGAGTTTGACAGAATTGAGTTCTGATCAAAATGTCAGATTTGAACCCTACTGAGGGGATGTCTATATTGATGACTGTCGGCGCCACCAGATCAATTCTCTGGAATCAAATAAGTGGCAGTGTTGACCTACTCAATTAATCCAGAAGTTGACACTGTTAATCCACCCCTGCAAAAAGAGAAATGCCCTATTGATGGGAGGGCATTTCCCATTGGCACAGCATAAGCGGGATGCCGCAGTAAGTAGAAGTTAGGAAGTCAATGGGAGATACACAAGCTATTCTTGTGTATTTCCTGTCGACTGCTGCAAATGTCACCAACAGCGTAGACCAGGCCTGAAGTTTGAGGTAATATGGATCAGATCTGGAACTCAGCTTTGGAGCTGACTGGTTTTAAGATGGCTTCAAACATTCCTACCCACAGCAAAACAGCCTCTGTGCACATACTCACCATCCAATAAAATAAAACTAAAATAAAAAGTTAAACACATTTTTTGTTAGGCCAGAGGACCCTTGTGGTCCCTTCTAAACCTGTGATTTGGATATGGATTCAGATCCGCGCATGCGCATGCACACGCACGTTCTGAATGACTTGAGTGATTGTAAAGCTTGGCTTGCAGGCTCAAGGGCTTTTCTAGCTGCACTCCTGCCCATTTGAAGTAATTTTGAAAAGTGGCTTTGGTATACGATGCATCATCAATATTAAGGGCACTGACCATCCTTTTTTCTTTTTCAGAGCTCCAGTTATTCCAGAATGTCCAAGCTCAAACACACTTTGAGCTATTGCTGCCTTCTGAAAAGACCTGCAGTTCTGACTATGCTGGGTTACTGCAGGCGTTCCAGATCTTTATATTAGATGAATTGGAGGCCCGTGGTTTCTGTCACATTCAGGTATTCTACTGCTTTTATTCTGAATGGGGAAAAATGTGTAAATTCTGGACTTGAAAAGATAGAGACAAAATATATGGGATCTTATATCTAACCCATTCACTGCTAATCACAGACCTAAAATTTCCCAGTGATTGTTTGGAGTCTGAATTTTTCCATAGACTTTAAGACTTTGTCAGTGCTCTAGACTTTTAACTGTGGAGTAGTGAACTGGATTATGTTCTGACTCATGCACCATCAACTAACATTACACAGTGTAATAAATCTCACCGTTAGGACATTTTTTTGTCGATAATCAGGTTAAAGTGACCTCTCCTAAATTTTATCTCATTTCTAATATGTTTTCTTGTATACAGTCTTGCCTAAATGTGCAATGCAGCAGCTTCACCAAACTATGATATCTGTTTCTTCTTATGTCAACCATTTTTACTGAATGAACTTTATCCCATGTGGAAGACCATCGCAAGTCCTATGCATTGCTTAAGTGTACATAGACACTGTGTCTTTCTATCACAGCTGGCTGTGAGTGGTCTGCCTTCATGGGTGGAGACAGGGTTGGACCTACTGGGTAGAGCTGGAGTCAAGGGTCAGACCTGTAACTGGAAGCCAGAAACCAGAGCCAAAGTCAGAAACCAATGCAAAGTGCAGAGTAGCTTAGCAGCCAACCGGGGATCCATCTGCTTGCACAGACATCTTCTGGGTTTCCCCTCAACCTGAAGCAATGTGCCTGGACTAATCAGGGACCCAGAGAGTACTGCCAGGCAGGCTCTCTGTGGGGGCATATCCTTTGACGCTCGACTCCATAAGGCTCATAGTCCATCAATCGCTATTCTGCCAAAGCTCTTGGATGGTGGCACAGATGTGGTAGTTGTTCAGTGACAGATGGAGCCAGGTTCTCAGCCCATAAATCCTTGCACCTATCTAAGGCAAAGATGGGTATCATTGGAAAAGGGAGAAGGTAAGAAAATTCCATGGATCTTACTAGGAATTTTGTCCTGCCAGACAAATAAACTAGGAATCACTCAGACCTGGTGGAGATGGGGGCCAGTTCAAAACCCTGAGATACGAAGTGAAATCTCCAGTGTGTTGCATTGTCTATGTCATAGATATTGTGACTAAGCAAAGTCATTTAAGCAGTCTTATTTTAGTACAAACAATGGTAAATACAATACACATAGTAAATGCTGTAAATCTTAAAGTCGGTATCTGGTTTGTGTATTTCTGTGTATAAAAAAGATCTTGGATAAAATTTTCAGAAGTACCTAAGTGTGTTAGATGCCTAAGCCCCATTTTCAAAAGTCAGTATGACTTTGGCTTCTCAGTGCAAAAGCCATTTTTGAAGATGGGACTAAGGTGCTTTTGAAAATATTCCCTCTTGTCAAATTCTTGCCTTTAAACCAGGCCCATGTAAATATTCTGCTATAGTTGCAGCTGTGTGAGAAGGACACATCTTACGATCACTCTCTCTTTTTACTATTAAGGTAAATTCATTTGGAAAAGCAGTTTCCGTTTCTGTCTGTGATGATTCTGCTGTGCTGGTGGAATGTTTGAATGTGGACCGACTGGGGGTGAACATCACATGGAAAGCTCATCTTGAAGACATTCCAGCCACTTTTCTTCCTGATTTACATGACATTGGTATGTTTTTTTCCTCTGCTGTTGATGTTTCTATTTATGTAGCCTGTTTTGGAAGGGATAATGAGCTTGGAAACTGTCAGGAATGTCAAGGGGGATGGGAGTAGGGGGAGAAAGTCCTTGAGTGTTTTTTCCCCACTCTGAATGGGAGATTAAATGTAGGGCCTTCCAACCCGACTCTAAGAAGAATCAATACATACCTCATGTCAGGCTGACTACATTATGAAGAGGAATCATGTTGAATATAGCTATCAAATAGGACTCCACACCCCAACTTGCCTCAACTGGTGTTGAGAATTGTTGTGTCTCTGACATGGACAGACTCATCTCATCTGTTACGCTCCACTAGTCATGTCCTCAACAACAGAACAACTTGATTGGACTTGGTGGAAGTCATAGTTTGCACCTGCTGTCAAAGTCGGTTCTTTTCTTAGCCGTATACGATTCCATGTAGGTTCTTACACTGTTCACATACCACTCTGAGTGTCTGTTACCATCCTATGTCCTAAGTCAAGTACAGCGTCCATCAGTGTGGTTGTTGAGTCAGCTGAGAATCAGTACAAGACATTCCTTTTTTTTGACTAGGTACTGTGAATGCTGCTGGCCCTTGCCAACACAGAAACACGGGAGAGAGCATTTATTCCAAGCTCAGGTGCCCCTGTATCAGTACGTCTGCAGTACTGTGGCTTTGTAATGCCATTCCCAGCATTTTTTTTAAAAAGTACCCAACCTCGCCTGTACACATTCCATCTTCTAACTTTGGGATTCCAAGATTACATGTGCCCTTCAGTGCTTTTGCATAGTCAGAAAGGAGTTCAGAAGTCTTTAGAACTTGTTGCTGGGTGGAGTGGCTGTGTGGCAGTCAGACTGTTACTCAGTCTGTTTGCGTTTTCATCCACTCAGGGAAACATGAATGTTAAGTTGTTTGTGTATGGCAGATCAAATTCAGTTTTGTATTCAAGTTTATTTTGAAAAGTCTTCTGGAGCACTGGCAGGACATTGTGACCCTGTCCACACTACAGTTTCCCTTGGGTCCTGAAGTGCTTTTCAAGGAATGTTTGAACAATACAATATATATAAAAATATGAATTCAGTCTGTATTGATGTAAAAATTTTCCTCCTGTTGAAGCTGTTCTATACACCTTAATGATTGCAAGGGGAACAAAAAGATCAATTTAAAGTAACATCATCTTCAGTTTCATACTATTCTAGCTGTTCCCTGTACACTCACAGAGAAATGTCTTGGTTTTCTTATCTGCATCTTACCTATACAGTAGGTACAGTTTGTGAAGACAGGAAGAATTTTCACCTATGTTCCTGGGGCACAAAATAGCTTCACAAAAAGGTGTTCCTGCCAGGACAACATGTTCAGTAGCATTCTTTCTCCCTTTGCTTTTCATGAGGCTGGCTTAATATCCCACTGGAATCCAAAGATCCAAAATTTCTTAGATGATTCTGTGACCGGGGCCTCCTGGGACACCTTCCTGGATGTGCAAAAATCAGGGCAAGCTGCAAAACCGGGAGCCAGACTCCCCAAACACTGATGGGTAGTACTTAAACCAGTCTCCCTATCAGTCACAAACAGGCCTCTGGTTCCCCACACTGGGTACCAAGAAGTCTGTCCAAAATAGAAACAGCCCCCTTTATTGCACTCCAGTTCCTCCAGCTCCCACCTAGCCGCACGGCCCCTTAAAGATATAGGTTCTCCTGACCCCAAAGGGCCAGCCACAGCACACAGAACAATATAGGTTTGGATCTTACCCAAAATACCACACTGGTAGCCAATCCTTTAGCAACTACAACTAAAGGTTTAATATAAGAAGAAAAGAAGCAAAATATGAGAGATGTTAAAGGGTCAAAGCGAATCACATACATACAAATGATTTAAAGTTCATGAAAAGCAGTTTGCAGGCTTGTTCCTCTGGTAAACACCCAGCATTAGGGTGGGCCTCAATCCTTTGTTCAGTCTCAGAGGAATAGTTCCAGAGATGGGTGTTGGCTGTAGACTGAGGACTTGAAAAAAAGCAAGATGGAGTTGGAGTTGCTGCCTTTTATCACCTCTGGCCTTCTCCATGCTGTGTGCAGTTCTTTCCAATCAAATTGGAGTTGAGTCACATGTTCCAGTCCTAGTGGCTCAACAGGTTTTCTTCTTCGGCCCATTATACTGGGGAGCTTCCTTAATGGGCCATTAAGGAGACAATGGCCAGGTAGACATTCATTCTGGGGAATTTCCCCAGCCTTACACAAGTTAAAATATAACAATCATATTCCTAACTTCTAGTATGAATACAAATCCTACACATAAACTATATAATCATTTCCCACAAATTATTACCTTTCTATTGACACCAAACATGGCATGGTTCCTATGGATTATAACAATCATAAAATATTAATACAAAATAATATCATAAATGGTTCCCTAAATCCTGACAGCGTCACAGATTCATTGATCAGAGAGACCACGTGAATTCTTTGCTTCCCCAACTAGCTCAAGATCTTGCATTCCCTATGTAACCTAATCTTCCACTGACTTCAGTCTGTGCTTTTGAGACTGACTGTTTCAGCTATTTTGTACAATCATCACTGTAGTATTTAGACACTGAATGTGCAAAGAATATGGAATTGGAGCCACAGTCTTAAAATCTGTATTCTTTCATGTCTGATTCCTTCCCATTGCAAATTAACCTAGTTCTTTTAAAACAGGGATTAATCCTTGACTTTATCTTATTTTTTGCCCTTTCAAGTAGCTGAGGACAAGTCACTGAATCTTAGCACAATATACTTATGCCCCAATGACTGTCCTCAAACCCAAATAATTGATGAATCACATGAAGGCAGTCTGAATACAAAATTCCAGATTTTCACATGAGGAACCATAGAATCATAGAATAATAGGGTTGGAAGGGACCTCACGAGGTCATCTAGTCCAACCCGCTGCTAAAAAGCAGGACCACTCCCCCTAAATCACCCCAGCCAGGGTTTTGTCTAACCGAGCCTTAAAAATCTCCAAAGATGGAGATTCTACCACTTCCCTAGATAGCCCATTCCAATGCTTCACCACCCTCCTAGTGAGAAAATTTTTTCTAATATCCAACCTTGACCTCCCCAGCTGTAATTTGAAACCATTGCTCCTTGTTCTATCCTCTGTTATCCCCGAGAACAGCCTAGCTCCCTCCTCTTTGGAGCAACCCTTCAAGTAGTTGAAGGTTGCTATCAAATCTCCCCTCAGTCTTCTCTTCTCTAGACTAAATAAGCCTAGTTCCTTCAGTCTCTCCTCATAAGTCATGTGTCCCAGCCCCCTAATCATTTTTGTTGCCCTCCGCTGGACTCTTTCTAATTTGTCCACATCCTTTCTGTAGTGGGGAGCCCAAAACTGGACACAGTACTCCAGATGCGGCCTGACCAGTGTCGAATAGAGGGGAATTATCACATCCCTCAATCTGCTGGCAATACTCCTACTGATACAGCCTAATATGCCATTGGCCTTTTTGGCAACAAGGGCACACTGTTGGCTCATATTCATTTTCCCGTCCACCATAACCTCCAGGTCCTTTTCTACAGCGCTGCTACTTAGCCGATCGGTCCCCAGCCTGTAGCAGTGCATGGGATTTTTCCGTCTTAAGTGCAGGACTTTGCACTTGTCTTTGTTGAACCTCATGAGGTTTCTTTCGGCCCAGTGTTCCAATTTGTCCAAGTCTCCCTGGATCCTGTCCCTGCCCTCCAGAGTATCTACCATTCCCCCCAACTTGGTGTCATCCGCAAACTTACTAAGCACGCAGTCTATTCCATCATCAAGATCATTAATGAAGATGTTGAATAGAACCGGCCCCAGGACCGACCCCTGGGGCACTCCACTCGTTACCGGTTGCCAACCAGACATCGAGCCATTGATTACTACCCGCTGAGCCCGTTGATCTAACCAGTTTTCGATCCACCTTATGGTCCACTCGTCCAACCCATACTTCCTTAACTTGCCGATGAGAATGCTGTGGGAAACCGTATCAAAAGCCTTGCTAAAGTCGAGGTATACCACGTCAACGGCTCTTCCCGCATCCACAAATCCAGTCATCTCATCATAGAAGGAAATCAGGCTGGTCAGGCACGATTTGCCCTTGGTGAATCCATGTTGACTGTTCCTGATCACTCTATTTTCCTCCAAGTGTTTCAGGATGGATTCCTTGAGGACCTGCTCCATGATTTTCCCAGGGATTGAGGTGAGGCTGACCGGTCTGTAGTTCCCCAGATCCTCCTTTTTCCCTTTCTTAAAGATAGGTACTATATTTGCCTATATGTGCCCCGTTCGCCACAAGTTCTCAAAGATAATGGCCAGCGGCTCTGCAATCACTTCTCCCAACGCCCTCAGCACCCTCGGATGCAGTTCATCCGGCCCCATGGACTAGTGCACGTCCAATTTCATTAAGTGTTCCCTAACCTGACTTTCCATCATCGAGGGCCACTCTTCTCTCCATTCCGCATTACCCCGTGTAGTAGCCTGGGAGCTGGCCCTCGTAGCCTGGGAGCTGGAAATAAGTGTTGAGAGAGGTTGGGTACTGGGCAAAGCCCCTGTTCCAAGGAGCTTATGGTAGTTGGCATTCTGGTGTAGGCCCCAATCCTACAAACCCTGAAGAAAGTGTCTAGCTTTACTCTCAGAAGCAGTCCCATTGAATTCAGTAGGCCTACTCACATTTTTAAAGCTACTTATATGTGTAAGTGGTTGCAACAGAAAGACACTGGTTGTCTAAAGGTCCTCCCAAACGGGGGGGGGGGGGGGGGGGGGGGTCAGACCCCAGGGGTGACTCCTTCCCCCTTCTGTCTTTTGTTTATAGTTGTACAACACCTAGCAGAACCGCAAGTCATATTGTGTTTCAAATAATTGTCATTATCATCATAATTATTCCAGTCAAGTGCAAATTCAGACAAAAGTTTAGACTCTCACGGTATAATGGAATCTGGGATATGGGTGAGCTGATGTGGGAATCGAAAGTGAATAATGTTTGCAGTGCAGATTATGCAATGTTGCGTTAAGCTTGCCTCGTTGATCTAGAGCTTCTGGAAGAATCATAAAACCATTTTTCCTTTAAGACTGTTAATTTGGGTGACATCATTTCCTGATAGGATCTGATCATGCTCCCACAGAAATCAATGAGCATCTTAATGTTTGATTCAGTGGGAGCAGGAGCAAGCCCCAGTTTAATTTATGTAGTTAGACAAATAGTAAACCAATACGGGTCTGTGAGCATGTATATTATATATTATTTGTACTATTACAGTGTTAACCAAGCTCTTGGGCACATTGTATAAGGGGCCGGTCAAAGACAGAATGGACCCTCTACCCTAAAAGAGCATTCAGTCAATATAGACAAAGTGGGGGAGGAGAAAGGCATGGATTGGGAAGTGACTTGTGTGAAGTCATGCAGAAGGACAATGGCTCTGTTGGAAATAGCACCTTAGTCTCCTGTTGCCCAGTCCAGTGTCCTCTTCAGTGGACCATGTGGCGTCTCTATCTGTAATATATAGTCATCTATAAATAAACACATATATATGTACCATATATATTTATTTATATGTGTATGTGTATATCTCTCTCCTGCCTCTCTATTTCATGCAGAACATAGGACCTTCACTCCTGTCTTCCATCTTTACTGCTTTCCTGCTGCAATCTTCACTTCTTCCCATGTTGTTTTGGTAGCTTTCAAGTCTGGCTTTATGTGCAATTTCATGTTATCCTTGGTCTACCTCATGACCTTTTGCCTGGGGATTCCAGTCCAGTACCTGTCTTGTTGAAGATATTCAAGTCTTTTCTCCACCTATGTCCTGGCTGTCTCCATTTTCATTCTGTAATTTACTATCCTATTTGTTTGGTTTTCCTCCAGAATTGTTTCATTTGTAATTTTTTTTCCCTGCCACTCTCATATTGGAAATTTGTCTAAGGCCTTTTCATGAAAATTTAGAGTTTAGATAGTAAACTCTTAATAAGTATACAAGTTTCAGTACCCTGTAGTAAGACCAATTTTAGGATGGTGTTAAATATTCAAAGTTTAGTTTAGAGCAGTGGTTTAGAGCAGAAAATCTGTTAGTCTATAAGGTGCCACAGGACTCTCGTTGTTTTTGCTGTACACAGAATAACACGGCTATCCCTCTGGAAATTTCGACCATACTTTATGGTGTTCTACTGGTTATACTTATAATCCTGCCAAGATATGTGAGGTCTCAGACCTCTTCTATATCAATCCCAGAAAGTGCAATAGGTGTTCCTTGCTTTGTGTTGATTCTCTTAATTTTCGTTTTCTTGGCGTTAGTTTTCAATTGTGCATAGACCTGGAGATCATTTGTTTCAGCTTACATTTCTCTAAAGGTTTGAGGTAGCAAGTTAATGTAATCTGCAAAGTCAAGACCTTCTAGCTTCTATGTGAAAGTCCATTGTATGCTCCCTGGTTGTTTTATTCATTATCCAATGGACAGAAAAAAGATTATAGGGACATAAGACTTCCTTGTCTGATGCTTGTGGTAACCTTGAATGGCTTAGTTCACAGTTGCATATTACTTGGCGTGTCATATTTTCACATGTGCAAACTTCATTCAGTGCTTATTTCTAAGGGATTCCACAGTGGTGTAGCAACTTCTACAGAACTGTTCTATCCACTGTATCAAAGACTTTTTGGAAATCTATACCATTAATATAAAGCAGTGAATGCCATTTGACGGACAGTTCTTCAAGGACACACAGGCTTACTATTTAATCTATAAATGATGCCTAACCTGGCATGTTGTTGTCATAAATTTGAATCTAGCAATTTCTTTATTCTGTCTAGAATAATACAGGTATATACCTTACTTGGGATAAAATGTGGAGGGATGTCTCATTTCTTTTGGTAGCTTCACTGTAAAACTTTTTTCCATTTGTTTGGCATTTTTTCTTTTCATATCTTTTGTAAGAAGCTGTGCTGTGTTCAAGTCTGCCTTAAGAACTTCCATTGTATGTGTTTTCCACTTTCTAACTGATTGATTAACTATCCTCGCTATTTCTACTTTGGTGTTAGGTCTTAATTTCCATGACTGTGGTTGTTAGAGGGGCCACACCAAGAATGCTAACTCACGGCAAACTACAAGGAATAGTGTAGTTAATCCCCCAAACTGGTGGTTATCCCATAATTAGATTTCACCAAACCTTTAACCAAACAGCTTCTGTAATACTTTATTGGTTACCAAGAAACCAAAATACAGTTCCCTTAAAGCAATCCAGCCTTTGGCTCCTACTCAGACAGCCATGTGCATGTAGTGAGTGTTACCAAAAACCTTATTTACCATATATAAAGTTTTACCAATCCCAAGAGGTTGGACAAATTATACCAGGTTAATGAATATTTCAGATCTTATGCAAATATATGCTTACAGCCAATTCTTTATTAACTAATTCTAAGTTTTATTTAAGAAGAAAAGAAAGAGTTACTATGGTTTAAAAGATCATTATACATACAGATATAAATAAAGTTCCTAGATCAGTTCACACTAAGATGGTGAAGCTACTGATTTGTAAAAGTCCTTCCAGAGTCAGTTCAATAGGTTTTAGTCCAATAGGGAGTTTCATATGCAAATCTTGTTCAAATTCTTCCTTGAGAATTTGCAGGCATAATTCAGAGTTGACCTGAGTCTTGCAGTTTAGACTTTTCTTGATAAAGTTTAAGAATATCTGAAATAAAACAGGGCTGGGTCCGACTTCCTTTTTGGCTGACTCAAGTTGGGGCCGTAAGAATAAGTAATGCATAGTGTTGCTTTGAAATTCATCCCTTTTTTTAAGGTATACACTGGTAAATAGTTTCATTCTGTAGCATAAAACAATTAACCATCAAACAGTTCACAGGTTGTCTACTACAAATATCAAAGAAAAAAAGACAATAGTATTACATCAACATTTCAATCTAAATATTAATATTCCCTTTTGATCTCTGAATCAAAAGAATACAGTAACAAAACATTACAGACAGGAGCAAAAGTTTAGGATCTACAAACTAATTAGATCATGTTCTTAAATTTCTAACAAGATATTAGGTGAACATAGATAAATACAGCTAGTGTCTGTTCTTTTCTCTAATGATTAGGGCTGTCAATTAATCACAGTTAGCTCACGCAATTAATGCAAAACAAATAAACTAGATTAAAAACTAGTTGCTATTAATCACGGTTTTAATTTATACTGTTAAACATTAATATAGTTATCAATTTAAATATAAAATATTTCTGAATTTTTCATTTTCAAATATATTGATTTCAATTACAACACAGAATACAAAATATACCGTGCTCACTTTATTATTATTTATTAAAATATTTGCACTGTAAAAAGATACAAGAAATTGTATTTTTCAATTCACCTCATACAAATATTGTACTGCAGTTTTTTTCATGAAAGTGCAACTTACAAATGTAAAATTATTTTTTTACATAACTGCATTCAGAAACAAAAAAATGTGAAATTTCAGAGCCTACAAGTTCACTCAGTCATACTTTTTGTTCAGCCAATGGCTAAGACCCACAGTTCTGCTCCACTTCTTATTTACAGTGTCACCTAAAAATGAGAACAGGCATTTGCATGGCAGTGTTGCAGCCGGCATTGCAAGGCATATATATGTCAGATATGCTAAACATTTGCATGCCCATTCGTATGTCTACTGTACATTGCTCTCTCTCTTATTATCTCGTTTAGCTGTCAGAGTTAATACATGCGATTAACTCAAAACAGATTTTTATTTTTTTAAATGAGCATTAATTGTACACCCGGGCACCATGTCTAATAGGGCACACTGCAGCATGCTTTCAGATCAAGGGTGCCCTTCCACTTGTTACCTTCCTCCATTGTTTCTCCCTCCTCCTTTCCTGGTTCTGCATGGAGCCATGCCTGGCCAAGTTGCTTTGGACCAAGTTCCTGCCTGCTGCCCAGAAGGGTATGGAGGGACTGATGTCACTGTGCACACACGCACGCACACACACACGCACAATTTTCCTAGCAACACACATATGTGCGCATGTGTACACACACACACTTCCTCTAACACCAAAATATTTAAATAAATAGTATTCTATGATTGTTTAACATTGCAACTAAAATCATGATTAATTGTGACTAATTTTTTTAATTGTGTTGCAGCTCTACTAAAAATACAGGCCTACGTTTCAAGGACGCTAGTCTATTTAACATGGCTTTCACAACTATGTGCAAGGAATGGCCATGTGTGTCATTTCAATATTCTTCTAATATGTCTGTCTGGCTTGTTTTCAGGTCAAGCAGCCTATAGTGTCACAGTTTGACATTCAAATCTTCCCCTTCCTTTGTACCTGGGGGTTGGTCACTGACTTGCCATACAGTAGTTGAGTAAAGTGCTGTCTCTCTGTATTTAATTGTTCTGATGACTTTGTTTTTAAGTTGCCCTCATTGTTTTGAACTGGTTGGTTGGTATTTGTTTTGCTTTCTGACAACTGTCTGGTGACGTTGCAGTGTCTTCATGTCATTTTGTTCTGCAGTGTTCCGTGTATCCTTTGTCATTTTGTGCACAAAGTCTTGTTTGTTTTATTTAGCTCTCTTTTGCCCTCTTTTTTTCTTCGTGGCATATTCCTCCTGGAGTCGCTGTTTCTGTGTGTTCTAGTTCTTGCTTGATTTAGTTTCAGTTAATTTTGCATCTTTCTTCTATTTTCTTCAATATATCCTCACATAATTATTCATTATGATGTTTATGCCTGAATCCCAGCACTTCTTCTCAAGTTTAAGTGAAAGTTTCCTTTATCTGTTTCCATTTGCCTTCTTCTATTCCATCATCTTCATGCATCTGGTATCTATTTGCTAATGCAATTTTAAACTTATGAGGTGTGGTGCTGTTGTAAAGTGGGCATCTCTTTAATTCAGATCCTTTCTTTGTTTTTATTTTTATTCTCAATTTAGCTGCCACTAGTGCATTCCCATACCTGCCCTGTTCCTGCTACCTACATCTTTTAAAGTTCTTCTCCATTTGCGCCAAATTCTAATATGATCAGTTACAGTCCCTTGTTTGATCTGATTACCTCCAAGTTATCTTATGATCAACATTATACTGGAAGACAGTTCTTCTATGACCAGGTCATTCATTCCACAAAAATCAGCTACCATTTCACCATTTTCACCGAAGCCATGTTTCGCCATAATTACTTCACTGCTACTGTTGTTGCTGTCTGCGTTAACATTTGTGTCTCCAGTTACTAGGAGGACCTCTCTTTTCTGGACCTTATCTATTATGTTTTGTAACTGCTTGTAGAAGCAAAAACAAACAAGGAGTCCTGTGGCACTTTTAAAGATTAACAAATCTATTTATCGCGTGAGCTTTTGTGGGAGAAAATCTAAGGGAGAGGAGGGGGGGCCACAGTCAGGAAGTGATTCTCCATCCCCACCACACCAAGTGTAATCCAGGTTTCTTTTTTAAATTCTTTTTCTGAATTTCATGTTATCCTGAACTAGGTTCTGTGTCCCCAGTCTGATAGAAGGCTAAACACTGAATTTTGTTAATCTGAAATGTTAATTACTCAGGGATGTTATTAATTTCTTGTTATTGTTTGTATTAAATAGCATGTTGAGGCCCCCAACCAAGCTGGGGCCCCATTGTGGAAGACAGCTGTCTAAACATCAGCTGTTCTGTGAAGCATCTAGAAAATCTGACTGTACCTATACCTTTAGTTTAAAGCTTATCAGCCTGGTTAGGGGCTGGTTATTTTCCAGTTAGAGCCATTATCAGAAGTTCACTGCTCTATTTCTTTTTTTCCCTTTAGAAAAAGCAATTGTTGGGGAGAATCTCATTGGACGATTTGTAGCACTGATCGAAAGTGGTGGCTTTGTGCTACGGTTGGACTCCAAACAGTTCCCAGCTGATACGTCCATTCATTTTCCCCGTGATGAAGATTTTGACCTATCTCCCAGTGTTCAGCTGGGATGCAGGAGTGGATTCCGAAGAAGTTCATCCTCTGGGAGAACAATCCCAAATTCCCAAGGATGTGGTATGTTTCCATTTACTTTACCTTCTTTGTAGTGTTTAGTGAGAGTCAGTTGGAACGTTAACAAGAAACACTTCTCAGGTGTCAGTCTTTACCTAGGGGTGGGATGTGTGAAGCACCGACAGAAACGATAGGTGCTAGCTGAGTCAGGACCCATGCCTGTGCTACTTTTACTATATCTTCTCCCATGGTCTACACATCTGTTCCCTTCTAGCCCCTATCTGCCAAGTGCCTCCAAACCTACCTTGCCCCAGTCACTCCGATCTATGTGGCTTTGGCTACTCCCAACACAACTGGACACTAACTCAGGTTCCCTCATGATCCTTTTCCCTTAGTGACCTTGCCCTTTCTGTCAGTTTCCCACAATATTCCTGCATGCCTAGTCCTCCTGAAACTCTAACCTCTCTCCACCCTCAGTGGTCCATTTAACTTCAACTTCCCCAGCCCCCACATCTCCCAGCTGGGCAGGAATGCCTCAGAACCTGAGGGGAAGACCAAGAATGGCTTTCTTGTGGGTGCAGGTGCCAGGAGATGGGTTTGGCCAATCTAATAATTGATGTTCTTGGTGTGACAAACATTAGCATTGTCTTGTAACTTCAAAACTGCATCCATTTAAAGCCCCTCATAATGAATACATTCATATGGGGGAAAAACAAAACAAAACCCAACATATACTAAAATAAGCACCTTGTGGCCTGTTTTCATTGGGAGAAATTCCCTATGGTCAACATAATAAAAGGGTAACAAAAACAGTGAAAGCTGCTTGATGTCACCAAAGTCAAACAATCCGACAGAAATTCATTGCAGTCGAGAGACACAGTTAAGGGCTATGCACTGCTTAACTCCCACTGAAACTGTTGTGAGGGCTGTGGGTGGTGCAAAGAGGCGAATTACACCTAGAAGGAGCACATCTGCGGAGTCAGATGGTGCCGCACATCCCTTGGCAGACCCCACACCCTTTGTTTGCTTTCATTGCACCTGATGGGAGTGCACTGTTACCTGGGAGAGCACAGAAAAAAAAGTTATGCACTAGTTTTCCCACACCAGCTAACACTGACAACATCTTTAGTTCATTTCTGTCCCATATTGTCTTGTTTAATGTTCTTAATTAAAAAACAAAAGCCTCACAATGCGAACTAAGTAGCTGACTTATAAATGCAAGCTGGAGTTTTTGTTTTTAACATGCTGCAACCCTGGATCCTTTTTATAAGTTCATGAGAAGAAAACAAACAACAAAAATAAGTAACAGGGCATTGCCAGATGGTAAGGAGTGAAGCTCCTGCCTTGCTAATAGCTGGATTATGGGCAAAACATTTCTTTTCCTGTGTTGCTTTAAAAGCTGCATGAAGTTTAGTCCTGCCAAAAGGGACTGGGTTGAAAGTCCTGGTGTTTGAAGTGTGGTTCACACTATAGATGTAATGCTTTCTCTGCATCAGAGGAGTCAATGCAGCACAACCCCGCTTAGGTTATGTCTACACTTGGAAATTTGAGTCGACTTTAGTTAAGTCGACTTAGTGAGTCTACACTTAATTTTTAAGTCGACTTTGGGGGAAACTTACAAAGTCAACCTAGAGTGTCCACACTGAATGCCTAGATCAACTTCTAGGAGCTAGGGGGACCTAGGGCAAGTCCACGGGGGTAGGGGGCACCCCTTGCCCAGTGCCAGGGTGCTCAGCCTTTGCCCCATTGTACATAGGTACAAGGGGGCAAAGGGGGACAGGGACCCTGGCAGGGCATAGGGCATGCTCCCCCCCCCAGCAGCGTGGGCATTGGTGCCGTCCTGGGATAGCCCTAAGTCGACTTAGGGCTACCCCACGTCTACACTGGCTTAAGTCAACTCTAGGGAGTTGATTTAAACCTTAAGTCGAATTAAATCCAGGTTTAAGAAAGTCGACTTAATTTTCATTAAGTCAACTTTATTTTCGTTAAATCGACTTAAGCAAGCTGCTTAAGTCGATTTAAGGAAACTGTAGTGTAGACGCGGGGTAAATTAAGTCGACTTAAGCCTCCTTAAGTCAACTTAATTTATAAGTGTAGATGCACCCTTAGAGTGGCTGTACTTATACTGGTATAATAAAAGTTCGGTTATGTCTATTCGGTATGGAAAGGAGAAGGACCTATACTGGTGTAGCTGTATCCGCCTTAGGAGTTATACCATTTACAGTTTATTTTATTGTTATATACAATATACTATTTTGATTTTAAAAAATCATCCACTTAACCAAAGTAGTTATGCTGGTACAAAAATTGGGAATTTGTCTTCTCCAGGAAAAACCGGGTTCCTAACTCATGTCAGCAAACATGTTGTCACCTAAAGACTATGGGGAAACCTAGAGTTCATCTCAGTCTATTAATTCATGTTAAAATCACAAAGGGCCTTGTCTTCACTAGAATTGTACTTTCTAATAGTTACCACGTGTAGAAAAAAACGTATCTTTTTTTTCTTAGTGAAGATAAGGCTTTAAAGACTAGGATGGACACTTCCTAATTATTCCCTCTAGGCTACAGAGGTCTGTAGTTTTCTTTAGGCTAAACAAATTAATTCATATTAATGGGCCAGCAATTAACTCAAGGTAAAAGCTGCATGGAGACTGCCATTTTGACACTAATTTTGGAAGGAAAATCCCATGCCATTGATATTCACTCAGATATGCAGACATACAAGTGAAATACTACTGTCCAAAAGCTCACCGTTGTTTTCAATTTAAGGAAAAAAACAACTTTTAAAGCAGGACTGTGCTTAGTCCTAGTGCCTTCTTAAGCTGGCTATTTTTTAGAGATTCTCCTCACAGACAAGCCCCTTGATTATCCTTTTAAATATATTCCTGTTGAGAGCTAATGAGACCTACCTGGTCTGCATAGCAGGGAGAGTCAGCAGAAAGTTTCTGCAGTGCTATACAGGCTGATAACACCAGTAGCATAGTGACAAGCAGCAATGGTGTATATGTGCATGGAAAATGGGCTTGAAAACACCAGTTTAGTTCCCACTGAGCATCCATCATATGGCAACAGAATTCAGTAACCATTGACCTAAACTGGGTTCCTCCAGAAATCTAGGTATTAAGATGTTTTACAGTAGTAATTAAGAAACTTGTTTTTATAGTGGCATGGTACTGTTACTGTAGTTAAGGTTGTGTCATGAGACTTCTGTTTTAAAAGTCAAGTTTCCTACATCCTCTAAAATTGACATTATTAGTTGGATTCCCTTGAAATTTGGTGTGCTACAGGAAGGGACAAAGTACGGCTAGTGGCAAATTTGGGGTCTTTTGAACTATGGGGTTGCAGAGATATGAACCCTGAAAAAAATATTCGTTTTTCCAAAAGTTCCTGGGTGGGTTGGCTTTCTTTGTTTGTTTTCCACAGAGCTAGAGATGAAATTATTGATGTTATGTGGGTCAAAATTGTCTCAACCTGTTGTGTTTTACCAAGATACCCATGGCACCCTGTAAACTAGGGGTAATCAATTATTTTTGACGAGGTCCAAATTTCTTGTTGAAGGTATAATCAAGGTCCAGACTCCAAAGAAAATAATAGAATAAACCAATAACGAAAAATAGTGGAGTCCTGCACTTAAGATGGAAGAATCCCATACATTTCTACAGACTCTAGACAGACTGGTTATGCAGCACTTCTGCAGAAAAGAGCCTTGGGGTTACAGTGGACAAGAAGCTGGATATGAGTCAATAGTGGCCCTTATTGCCAGGAGAGCTACCAGCAAATTGGGCTGCATTAGTAGGAGCATTGCCAGCAGATCGAGGGAAGTGATTGTTCCCCTCTATTCAGTACTGGTGAGACCACATTTGGAGTATTGTGTCCAGTTTTGCAACTCCCCCGCCCCCTACACAAAGGAGGTCAACAAATTGGAGATAGTCCAGCGGAGGGCAATGTAAATTATTCGGGAGCTAGAGCCACATGAATTATGAGGAGAGCTGAGGGACCTAGGCTTGTTTAGTCTGCCAAACAGAAGAATGAGGGAGGATTTGATAGCAGCCTTTAACAGGGAGGATGGAGCTGGGCTCTTCTCAGAGGTGGCAGATGACAGAACTAGGAATAGTGGTCTCAAGTTGCAGTGGGGGAGGTCTAGTTTGGCTATTAGGAAAAACATTTTCACTAGGAAAGTGGGCAAGCAATGGAATGGGTTACCTAGGGATGTGGTGGAATTTGCATCCTTACTGACTTTTAAAATGTGGCTTGACAAAGCCCTGGCTGGGACGATTTAGTTGGGGTCGGTCTTGCTTTGAGCAGAAGGTTGTAGTAGATGACCTCCTCAGATCCTTTCCAACTGTAATCTTCTATGATTCTATAAAGTAAATAAAAAGTTATGGGGATCCATTTGAAAGCATCTGTGGGTCTAGATTCTGGTCCATGAAAATGAAATTTGAGGACTGTATCAAACTATATTGAAGAAAATGTTTTGGTTTTTTCAGTTCACAAGGGCTAATAGAGAAAGGAGGGAAGAAGGTTGCCATTCTTCCCTTAATGTTTGAATCTTGTAAATGCTCTGAAAGCTGAATGGTTGCTCAGGTTGTCTTGAAATGTGGTGAGCCTCACTGAGTCCTGGGGTGCCATTAGTGATACTTGGGTTCATTTGACTGAGAGGGTCCTGAGTTATAGGCTCCCACATAAATATTTTCCTTCTGCTGCGATAAACTGTTAAGCTGCAAGGTATTAATGACTACAGCCTTCATTGAAGTTTATGGCTGTGAACTCTCCCTTCAGCTGACATAAGAAAAATTAATGACAAGCCCCACCTAAGACAAAAGGAATTTTGAACTGGGTGGATGGAAGTTGCTAGGTAATTTCCATTTGTTAGTCATGAGTGCCAATATTTTCTTGGGGGAACCGAATCAAAATATTTGGGCAGTCTGGACTGTACATTTCCTGGGGTTCAAAAGTTTGAGTTTTGCTTAAATGAACATTCTGCGCAGGGACGACATACCAACAAGCAACCTTAAATTGGCATTGAGGTAGGGTTTTTTTTTGCCATTGAATGTAGTGGAATTCATTTGGCAGAGCAGGAGGACCTTTAAGTGGAATGGACATTACACCATCTGAGATTTATCTTTGAAGCTAAATATAAGTAGCAGTGAAAGTCATTTTCCTTTGGATTAGTGTCTCTTTCCTGGTTCAATTTGTTAAGTTAGAAAATATTTTTTCAGATCCTGATTTTATTTATTTAGTTACTTTTCCAATGTTGTTTTCCAATTGCTACAGAGCAGTTTTGGATAGATCTTGATGGCAGTGAGCCATTCTGGTGGTCTCAGGAATCTGTTGTGCTCGTATTCTTTTTGAGACATGCACTGTGCATTAATTTTCCTTTTAATCTCTATTACATTTTCCTTCTTGTCATTTGCATAAAGAACTTAGGCCATTCTTACAGAATAGGGGACTCTATCCTGGAGAGCAGTGACTCTCAAGAAGATTTGGTGGTCCAGAGAGGGTGGGACTGGATAACCAGCTGAACATGAGATCTCAGTGTGATGTGGTGGCCAAAAGAGCTAATGCGTTCCAGAGGTGCATTAACAGAGGAATCTCGAGTAGGAATAGAGAGATTATTTTGGCTCTATATTTCCACTAGTGGAACTGCTGCTGAAATACTGTATCCAGATCGGGTGCCCACAATTCAAGAAGAATGTTGATAAATTAGAGAGAGAGTTCAGAGAATGAGCCACAATGATTGATTAATAAATTAGAAAATGTGCTATATGGTGAAAAACAAAATTAACTTTTTGAGTCTATCTTAACAAAGAGAAAGTTAAGAGGTGACTTGATTACAATCTATAGGTATCTTCCTAGGGAACAAATGTTTAATAATGAGCTCATTAATCTATCAGAGAAAAGTATTACACCATACAATGGCTAGAATGAGAAGCTGGACGAATTCAGATTGGAAAGAAGATGTAAAACTCTTAACAGTGAGGGTCAATAACCATTGGAACAACTTACCCAAGGTCTGCTGGATTCTCCATCATGATTATTTTAAAATCAAGATTGTATATTTTTCTAAAAGATACATATGTCTATGGATTATTTTGGGGAAGTTCTATGGAGAATTAGTCAGGAAATCAGACTGGATGATCACAATGATCCCTTATGGCCTCGGAGTCTGTCAATTTGTTGCTTTACGTTTGCCTGTATTGGAAGTTGATTCTGTTTGGAAGACAGCTGATACTTTGTTCATGTTTGACCTGTTTTAGTTTTATCTTGTTATCATTACATTGGCTAATCAAAGTTTCCAGGGTATTTTATGGATACAATTCTATGTCCGTTTGAAGTCACTGGTTTTTGTTTATAATTAAACATTGATGAATGTGCAACAGTCATGATTGACTAAGGTGTTAATGGGAAAATGATTTTAAATACAGTCAGCAAGTGGCTTTGTGAACTCGGAAAAGCTTTTCACTTCAGGAGGAGAATCTGAGGCCTTTCATGACACCTATTTATTGGACATTCTTGTGTCTGGTGGTGATAAGACCTCACCTTCTTCTATATGCTGTTCCCCAGTGTTTGAATCTAAACACCTATTCTGATTTGCTGTTACAGCCTGACCTTATCCTGTGTCATACATTTCCCTGCATTTAATTTCCTCCCATTCTGTAAGTTCCCCATCTTCAAAGCATCTGACGAAGTGGGATTTTCTCCCACGAAAGCTCACGTGGTAAATACATTAGTTAATCTTTAAAAGTGCCACAGGACTACTTGTTTGTTTGGCTGACCTAGACTAACACGGCCCCCCCTTCAAAACTATTCCTGGGAGAAGATCTTATAGGAGAGATGAGTCTTGCTCTTAGACCTGAATACAGCTAGGCTTGGGCTCACTTTTTTCTTCTCCTAAGAGGTGCTCCATAGTCTGGATCCTGTTGAGAATTCTCTGCCCCCTGTTCATGAGAGTTTAAAGCTAGATAGGAGAGCACCAAGTTTCAAACTCATGTATGGAAGTGTTGGATCCAAGATTTTGGCTTCTCCAGTTTTATATCTACAAAGAGGGGGTCCAGAGCTGCAGTTTAGATGTGAGGTTTTAGTAAGGCTCTCCTCAGATACATGGTAAACACATATAGATGTGAAGGCTAGAGAGAGACCATTTTGATTATCTACTTTGACCTTCCGAAAACCATAGGCCATAGAATTCCACCCAGTAATCCCTGCACTGAGCATAACTCGTGGTTGAACTAGGGTATATCTTTCAGAAAGACCTCAGGCCTGATAGTTTTATTTTTGCTTTAACCTTTCATCTTTTTTTCCTCGCTGTTCACTTTTTGCTTTATTAAGTGCGTGTATTAACCTGGCATATATCATAGAATCATAGGAACTGGAAGGGACCATGAGATGTCATCGAGTCCAGTCTCCTGCCTTCATAGCAGGACCAAGTACCCTCTTAAACCATCCCTGGCAGGTGTTTGTCTAACCTGCTCTTAAGAACTTCCATTGATGGAGATTCCACAACCTGCCGAGGCAACTTATTCCAGTGGTTAATCACCCCGACAGTTAGGAATTTTTTTCCTAATGTCCAATCTAAACCTCCCTTACCGTAATTTAAGCTCATTGTTTCTTGTTCTGTCTTCGGCGGTTAAGGAGAACAATTTTTCTCCCTCCTCCTTGTAACAACTTTTTAGATACTTGAAAACTGTTATCATGTCCCACTCAATCTCGTCTTTTCCAAACTAAACAAACCCAGCTCTTTCAATCTTCCCTCATAAGTCAAGTGTTCCAGACCTTTAATCATTTGTGGTGTTCTTCTCTGGACTTTCTCCGATTGGTCCACATCTTTCCTGAAATGAGGTGCCAGAACTGGACACAATACTCCAGTTAGGCCTAATCAGGGTGGTGTAGAGCTTATTTACGTACATGTGTATGGATATCAGGCACATGCAATTTCTCATCTGTGACTCTTTAGAGGAAAGAATTCTGAAAAGTATTTTTCCTTTTAAAACTTTAAATGGTTTAACTCATCACTCCATCATCCTCTGAATTCTCTCCCAAATACTTCATGGATTCTTTATTTCATCTGTAAGTATAAAAACTCCAAAACGTTTTTCCTTGAGATTCTTTTGAATTTGTATGATCTTTTCTGCATACATTGGAAAACCACTTTAACAAATAGGCTGGTGTTCTGGATATACATTAGAGATGTCTCCTGTCTCTTCTAGGATTTTTATGGCTCCTTAATTGATTTTAGATATGTCATACATAGTTTGCCTGCTCTGGTGCAATTGAAATGGATCCTCCGGTCTATGACTATCGCACACTTTGGAACATGACAAATATGAAGAGGATTGAAGGAAGATGACTGTTTTTTAGGATACCGGTCATTCTGATTTATTTCTGGATTACAGTAATTCACAATGCAGCTTCTTGGCTGATGAAACGCAAATACCGCACATCCACCCTGTGGGCTAGAGTGGTAACGAACAGTTCTACTAGAGTTACTCTTTGTTCCAGGCTTAAATTGCTGTTAGCCCACTGGGGAAGAGCAGAAATGAAATTTTGCATCATGTCATTGTCCCAAAATATACATTTGCTAGTTTTTCAAGGAAAAGTACATCTGGAAAACAGCTGTTAAATAGCAAGTAAACATATTGCCTGGTGAATGCCTGGTAGTGATACCGGTCTCAGTGAACTGAAAGGAAAAATGGTATTACATGGTTGCCCAGAAAACAATTAGTCATCTGCTTAACATGCAGACTGTCAGCTGGAAACGTTGCTCTTGGTTTGTTCTGAAATGCTGAACTCAGAGAGGTTTTGTTAACCTACGGGGAGGAAATCTTAGTTTGTGTTGTGATTGTCATGAGTACAATAAGATAATAGTCTTTAATCCAGCAATTACTGTCCTGCTTGGAACTACCTACCAACAATTTCATTACCAGAATATTTTAATGAAAGCATTACCATATGGTGGTTCTTTCTCTGATATTTTTTTCAGCATTTCTGTGAATGTGACAAGTTCCAAAGGGGTAGCTATGTTAGTCTAGTTCAGCAAATCCAGCAAGGAGTCCTGTGGCACTTTTAAAGACTAACAAATTTATTTATAACATGAGCTTTTTTCTCCCTCCCATACTGTAAATTTTCCATTTTCAAGCATTTGATGAAATGGGATTTTCTCCACTTTAAAAGTGCCACAGGATTCTTTGCTTGTTTCTTCTGTGAATGTGAATTTTCCTATTTTTTGTCTGAGCCTTTGTTGCATTTCATAACCTGCTCCTGTGTCTTATTAAAAATGGACCTGATCCACAAAAATAATGCTTTTTTCCTCTGTAGTTGTTTGTCCTGCAGGCAGCTACTTCCAGAATGATGAATGCATTCCGTGCCCTCCTGGGTTCTATCAATTTCAGGCAGGAAACTCCTCGTGTGTCAGGTGTCCTGTGGGTAAAACTACCATCTCCACTGGAGCTTTCAGAGAAGATCACTGTAAGTGCCCTGATGATCATCAAGGAGGAATGACATTCAGTTACCAGTTAGAGACATCTTATAGCTCACTTAATTGTATGCAGTCTTATTGCAACTTTGTTGGTCCAGGATATTAGAGAGACAAGCGAGGTGATGTAGTACCTTTTACTAGATCAGCTTCTGTTTTTCAGAAAGACAAGCTTTTGAGTTTGCACAGAGCTCTTCTTCAGGTCAGGGCTAACTTGAAGAAGAACTATGTGTAAGCTCAAAAGCTTGTGTCTCTCACCAACAGAAGTTGAGCCAATGAAAGATATTATCCAGTCACTGGATTGAAATTTCTAAGGAATTAACTAAAACCTTGCCTTGATAACTGACCTTCTGTAGCACAGTTTGTGCTCATAAAGCATGGATCAATATCAACCTGATATTGCCAGTAAAATCAATCTGTATTAAATCTGTTGGCTCACAGACCGATGAAAATAAAGGCAATGATGCCTAAAAGAAAGCACAGATTTAATCCCTCAGTTTATTTGCAATAACAGTCCTTATGTAAAAAAGAAAAGAAGCAGAGACTCAGGTATGTTGGTAATGTGAGAGAAGATATTTGGGTTGAACTATGGAATGAACTTATTGCATTATGGCTGGTATCTCTTTGGTTTGGAACCTCTGCTGACGTAAAGGCGTTATGCTGGATTTAATTTGTCCCATGGTAGCTCTTTGGGACTGATAAGGAAGGGGGTATATTTCCCATTTATATCTTTTTCCATTAGTATCACCTTTGGCATTACTCCCCAAAACATATTTGAGATGGCTGTTATTAGAGTAGACTGACCCCTTGGGCAAATATGTTTCTCAATTCCCTTGGGCATTATTACCATCATAAAGCATGACACTTTTATCTATTAATAAGTCAATTTATGCTTAATCAATAAGTGAGTTGCAATCTTGAACATCCTTGCTTTATCCTTTTACAGGGATACTGGATTTCTTTAATACACTTTAGTAATCAGGGCTAAGCTATCTTTTGAATAATAAAAGCATACTCTTAAATATATGGGCCTACTCACTGCAGGTGAATTTTCTCCTAGTGCTGTGGGATAGATCAAAGTGTATGTAGTTCTTAAATTCCACTTAAGATATTTTCTAAGATATGAAGTGGGATACAATGGCTTGTTGCTGGCCCTTTGTATAGTGATGAATTTCATGCATTTGGATTTATTCCCCTTTCTCTCCTAGCTTTTTGTCAGCAGAGTGCTGTCCCTTTAAAAAGTGCTGAGCATTTGCGGGACAGGGTACCAGCAGAAGAGTAAAATCTGGGCTGCCATTACAGATTTATTCCTTTGTGGAGTTGAGGAGAACTTTGGTCATGTCTGAATCCTTAAAAGCTCCTGTTAATACTTGGAAAAGCATTTTCAAATATAAACCAAACCTCTTAATAATTCAGGAATAGCTGTGTAGAGTTCGTTCTCCAGGAACAAGGGGATAAAAAAAAAAATAGCAGCAGCAAATTGGTTTGGTGAGATCTTGTGTCTCCTTATTACTGTTATTGATATTTCAGGATCCCATTATAGTAGGCACTGCACAAACACAAATAAAAACACGCTTCCTTCTCTGGAGAACCCTACTGTGCTGTAGGGTCCTAAAAGTCCTATAGACTTACCAGATAGAGATTGCAAGCACTCTGGGGCATGGGCTATCGTTTTTGTTCTGTTTTTATGCGTGGTCTATAGTTTGTGCATGGTCTATGACTGGGACGCTTAGGCTGTACCACAGTGTAAATAACAATAATAATTTAAAATGCTGGAACTGCAGCTGTGAACTGCTCACTGTAAATTACATGCGAGAGTGTCCGCCTTTCGGTAGTCAAGAATCTATTTCTTCTAAAATGTGTTTGTCTTACTCGTACACTGAAGGCAAGATACATCATGGTCCAATTCTTCCCTTTCATTTGGCAGGTGTCACAGATTGTCAGAGAAACAGGCAGGGTTTACAATGTGGTGAAGATGGACAATATAGACCTTCTCAGATTGATCCCACCACTAAGAAATCCTTCTGTGCTGATAGACTAGGATTGACACTGGACTGGACTGAAACAGACCATCCATTGACAGATTCCCAGTGCTTAGGTAGGTATCAAAAAATAATTGCACTAGCTTTGATTCTTATGCAGGTGAATCCATCTTCACAAAATTCTGATTTCCAAAGACAGCTTGGTCTGAAAGGAATATGAGAATTCACTTATCTATAATTTTGATCTCCTCCTCATCCTGCATGCCAGCCATTTTTTTTTAAAAAAGGAAGGGGATGAAGTATGTTCATAGGGCCTCTTAGCTAATTGACAAATTGTTTGTGTGATCATCTCTTGCTCTCTGTCTGGTACAGTCATTTACAGTATAATGTAAGGATTAACAGGACCAGGACAGAGCAATGCATTTCCTAATGTAAACAGCACTCATGATTGCTCTTGTATGAACTGCTCCATATTGTTTGACAAAGGAACGCTTTGTCACTGCTTGCCGTCAGATTCTGATACTCTTGCTCCAGTTGTGTAGTGCCTTACTCCATGAGTAAGGACAGGTAAGTCTGGGGACTGGACTTCTAGCATGAGTAAGGTTGTTTTAATCTGACCTTTAATGATTAATAATTAGACTTTTAAGTGATATTTTTAAAAAGTTATTTATAAACGTTTGTTTACTGACAAGATACTAAACTATGCCCATGGACAAGATTGTATAAGCTAATGCCTCTCAACCTTTCCAGATGACTTGTACCCCTTTTAGGAGTCTGATTTTTTTCTTACATACTCTGTTTCATTTCACTTAAAAATTACTTGTTTATAAAATCAGACATAAAAATACACAAGTGTCATAGTGCACTGTTACTGAAAAATTGCTCATTTTCTCTTCTTTACCATATAATTATTTAAAAAATCAATTGAAATATAAATATTGTAGTTACATTTCGGTGTATAGTACATAAAGCAGAATAAACAGGTCATTGTCTGTATGAAATTTTAATTTGTACTGATTTCATTAGTGCTTTTTATGAGCCTACCGTAAAATTAGGGAAATATCTAGAGGAGTTCGTGTATCCCATGGAAGACCACTTTGTACCCCCAGCAGTACATGTACCCCTGATTGAGAAATACTTGTATACAGCACCCAGAGCAGCAAAACGGGAATCTCGGACGTAAAACGAAATAAAACAGGTGTTCACTAAGTGAGGGTAGGAGACTATCCTTTAAAAGTCCCCAGACAAGGTAGGGAAAAGAAACATTTCAACATGTTAATTATGCCACATTGAAGGATATATTAATAGCTACAGGAAATAATCCATCACACAACCTAAATCTTGTTTGCAATAATTTGCAATCATGTTCCTCAGCCAGGAAACTTCTATTTCCCCCTCAACCAAAGTGGTTATTTCACCCTATATCTGTAATGCAGGTCCTCATTGTGACATCAATGGTACAATTAATGGGGATCACTACTTAAAGAGTGATGGCAAGGTGTTGATGTCTATCAGTAATTTGGTAAAGTACTTTGAGATGTGAGTTGAATGAAAAGAAGTTTTTCACAAGCGAAGGAATTGACAGGACAATTGGCAATAAACAGTGATAGAATAACATGTAAGGCACTTCTTGGTCATAGATAAACACACAGGGAGCAGACTGCGAGACACTGGCCACCAATATGCTGTCATTGTATGTATCTGAGCCATTCCTCTTCACCTGATTATCAGTATTAGTAACAGTAAACCTGAAATTCTATTTGTAGGCTTCTCACCATATGTCTACACTGCAGTAAAATACCTGCTGCACCAAGTCTTAGAACCTGGGGCATTTGACTTGGACTGGGAGTTTGGGGCTAAAAATATCAGAGATTCACAGGTACACCGAAGTGCACCACTGTCTGAGGCCCCTGCAATGGCAGGGAAGTGATTAACTGATGTGTATCTGAATAATCTTGGCAAGCGATCATCCCTACATGCTGCAGAGGAAGTTGAAAAGAAATTCAAGGTCCCTGCTAATCTGAGTTGGGTGCAAATTCCTTCCTGACCCCACGTATGGAGATTGGTTAGATCCTGAGCATGTGAAGAACCAGCCAGCCAAGTATGCAAGAGAAAGAATGCTCTGTGCAACATCTGGCTTGCCCCACCCAGTGCCCCATCCTGATGCTTCAGAGGAAGGAAATAGAAAGAGCACTCCCAGAATACACTGGGGGGAAAATTCCTTCCTACCCCCTGCCATCTAAAACCCTGAAGCTTTAGAAACACAGGAAACAAAATGGAAATGAGCCCCAGGGCTCCTGAGCCTTGTCCCTTGCCATCACAAGTCATACAATCACACTCATAAATTTGTCCAGCTGTGTCTTAAGTTGTTTGCCTCCACAACACCAGCTAGGCTTGGGTTGCAGCCCAGGGTCTGAAACCCAACAAGCAAAGAGGGTGTTAAACCCTGGACTCCAGCCCAAAGCCACATCTGTGCTGCTATTTTCATACCCACAACCTGAACCCTGAAAGCCTGAGTCAGTTGGCCTAGGCTCTGAGACATAGGACATGTCTACACCACTACAGCGGCATCGATTGAGTGCGTCTGTGTGTAGACTCTTTCATCCATGGGGAAGTGCTGTCCCATCAACTCATTTAGTCCACCTCCCCAAAAGGCAGAAAGCAGCATTGACAGGGTACTCTCCCCCTTCATCATAGCGTCGTGAAGACACTGCGATGTGTAGACGTAAGTATATCAAAATGAGATACGCATATTTCATGTTGACCCAACGCAGAAGTGTAGAACAGTCCATAGATCTGCAGTTTCTCTTTGTGATGAAAACACCTCACACACCAAGATAGTGATAAAATTACTGCTGCTTAATCAGTTTTGATTCCATCCAGAATTAGACTTGCACATTACCAGGTATGAGAGCTATCTAATTTTTTTTTTTTCAAATTTCAAAATGTTGACACTTCAAAACTTTAAAACTCACAGAAAATGTCAACGGAAGTTTCACAGCCCTGCCTCCTCCCGATTTCTGTCCAACTCTAGAACTAGTTGAATTTTTTTTTTTTAATTTCAACAACTTTTTGAATTTCAAGAAAGTACTAAATTTTGAATTTAAAAGGGGAAAAAGTGGAGGTATTTAATTCTTCCCTCCTAACCAGCTCCATCACCATATTGTAGAGTGGGATATAACAGCATAATGTGGGGTGACTGACTCTGCCCTGAGAGAAAATTGATAGGAAGAAAAGGTGTATAAGAGTGACCTGAGAACTGTTCCTTGTTTCTTAGCTAAATTCCTTCTTGGAAAAAAAATCTCCTTCTTAAAATGGAAAGGGATGAATCTGGGCCCTACCAGGGTGACCTCATAGCCACAATATTACAAATCATGCACATTCACGATTGTATGGCAACCCATCAGTGATGAACAACTACTGGCAAATTAATTAAAATTAGAGCAGGTTGAACATTTTTCATTATGCAAGACTTTTTTGGATGGAAAATATACTTTTTAACAAAATGAAAAAGTTTTCAGTTTTTGACATTTTTTGTTTATTTCAATTTTTTTCATAAAACAAAGTATTTAAAAAAATATTTTTCTAGGTTTTTTTTTCTATTTCCTAACTTTTTTTTTACGCCCTGCCTTTTCCTGTGGAAATTCTTTTTTTAAAAAGACAATTAAAATGTCCTCCACAAGGAAAGTGTCATTTTCTATAACCTTGAAAAAATGAAACAGATTCTTTTTAATTTTAAATTCATTTTGAATTTTCATCCAAAAATGAGAACCTTCAAAAACATTTTCAAACAAAATAAAAGAGGTTTATTTGGACTTTTTTCGTTAAAATTGAATTGTTTGTTTGCAGTGGGGTTTGGTTTTGTTTCTTGTTTTAAACCAGCCCACACTATAACATTCAGCCTGTGCATTTAAATAGAAGGAATTCAACAGTTGTGCCTGGCGGGGTTTTGATATTGTACTTTTTTAAGAGAGAAAACTTTTCTCCTCCATCTTCCGTCTCCAAAGTACTCAGCCTTTTAACCTCTTCCCAACTGAGTTTAAGTGCAGGGATTTTTTTACGTTACACTTTTGGCATACTCCTTTGTTCTTCCCAAGCAGAAAACGATAGCATTATCAAAAGCACCTGCTGAGTCAGCTATGATGACAAGAAACATTTGTTCTTGATTAGCACTGGCTGTTTTACTGTATGGGGACAAATGATTGTTTTAAAAATTGATCCTCAGCTTTTATTCTGTGGTTTATCCAGATGGTTCTGGGCAAAAATTTTGCTCTCAGTTCCTGGTGTCGAATCTCTTCTTCGCTATTCCAGTCTGACGTGCGAGGGAATGAGAGCTGAACTGGCAGTTCCTACTCTCACGGAGCTCTAAGGCTGATTGCTTTGGCTGTGTTAGATCCAGAAGAGACCCTGGTGGCAATGAGTCTGAAACCTTCCTGCAACTGGAGTGGTCAGCCAGGGAGCAGCTGTGGTCAGGTCAAATGGGTGATGCTGCTGGCGCAGCTCATCCCCTATGCTCCTGGAGAGACCTTAGAAGATACTGTGGGTCAGAAATCAATGCTGTTGTGCTGATGTGCACCCTCGGAAGATCTACACCCCACCCTGGCCCCAATGCAAACACAGAGGAGAGGATACATTTTCCCAGGTTTCGTGGAATTAGCTGGCATCAGCACCAGGTTATAATTTAAACCACTTGGAGCTGCAATTCAATTCTCCTTCTTGAGTGGCTGCAGGATTTGCAGAGATACAAGAGGAGAAGTTCCCACTCTTTCCAAATCTTTATATGTAGGTCCAATTTCTTCTCTTAGTAACGCTAAGATAAGTCCTCAGAAACTCTGTTAGCCTTAATGGAGTGGATATAGTTCAGGTTTTTACTGGTGTGATGGAGAGCAGAATTTGCTCCATTGCCTTTGGGTTTTATGATAAGTTCCCAAGGGGAGCCGTGTTAATCTAGGTCAGCAAAACAAATAAGGAGTCCTGTGGCACTTCGAAAGACTAACAAATTTATTTATCGCATGAGCTTTCATGGGAGAAAATCCAACTTCGTCAGACTCTTCAAAGTGTCTGACAAAGTGGGATTTTCTCCCGGGATAAATAAATTTTGCTGGTCTTTCAAAGTGCCACAGGACTCCTTATTTGTTTTGGGTTTTATGTCATTGCATAGCCATGAGTAACAATATTAGTATCAGCACTTTTCAATCTACCCCATCCACGGGTTTAACAATCTGCTGGTGACTTTTCTTCTACCATCACGCCTCCATTCACCCAGTACTTCCTGTATTCTAATAGAATCTCTGTTAATGACCGAACAACATGGTGATATTTCATCCAGGTTTCCATGTTCAGTTTTCCATTGCCGCAGAACTCGCTCTTCCACTGGAGACCATTTCTGAGTTATTTGCTCTAGCGAAATGACTTGGACTCTGTTTTCATGACAAGATTGTATTATTTAGAGTTGTTTTGTGTCTTGCATGGCTAATTAAATTGCCCTGCTTTCCTTTCCTTCTCTCAAGGACAAATATGACAATCCAGGTTTTATTTTAGGATCATATTCCACTGGAGGAAAGGGAAAAAAAATTTTTCTCACTTTTCCATCTACATAGGAATAAATCTGGCTGTGTTGAACCAAATAACTCCATCAGCACCGGAGGGGTGCTTTCGAGGGTTTTCTTTTCTCTCCTTCAGAAATAGCCACAAGTGAATGTAATGTTCTGAAAAGCGTTACTGACACTCTTGTAGATGGCAGTCACCAATTTACAGAACAGGCACACCTATCACCATTCGGTGTATTCTTTAACATCTAAGAATAACAGAGACGAAGGTGCCTGGGTCTCTGATTAGCACCATTGCTCACTTCAGGGCCAAATTCAGAAGTGACACAAAATACTGTGAATTAATCTTGTATAAATTAACTTGGGCTCATTTAACCCCCCTTTGATTGATCTGCAAGAAGACTAAGCTTATCTGCCATGGAGACAAAATAAGTTGTAAGATAATTCTTATTATTAATTGTATGCCAGTAACCCCAAGAAGCCCCAGATGAGATTGAGGCTCCATTGTGCCAGACACTGTGTGGTGCGAGTTATTCCTGACCCCAAAAAGCTTACACTCAAAGCAGGCCACAGTCTTCTCCTCTGTACGGTTGGGGTTTGTCTCAACAGTAAAAGTGGTCAAGTTTGGATTAGTTTCTCCAGACCCTGCCAACGCATGATATGTCAGATTAACTTAATTTATCATTTAGCTTCTGGGCTCCCTTTTCTCTACTCAGCCCATCAGTAAAATGGATACTTATTCCCAGACAGAGCTCACTGTGTGTGTAAACCTGAAGACTGAAAAACAAGAAGTCCCCTTTCTTGTGAATTTATGGCCTCAAACCACATGCATTCTGCTGCAAATGGTGACCCTCGTTCTGAGCAGCTGATACCTCACAGCACAGTTCTGCAGTAGTTTGTTGTTCCCCCCCCCCTTTTTGTGACTTAGTTTCACAGAAAACCCAGTGACCGATACTATTTGTTCATTTAACCAGCAAGTCTTTCCCCCATACACACCCGAGTTTCTTTATTTGTCTAAAGTCTGCATTGAGTTTCTCTGGAAGCTGTGAAGAGCAATGGGAATAATATACAGGAGACTTGATCATGCTTTCTGCCTTTTAGTGCTCAGAAAATTTGAAAGAGTTCCTGAATCCAAACTGATCTACGGTGCAGAAGATGCTGGGATCCTTCGTTCAGAAACCATCCAAGGAGACCCTCAGAGTGCACTCTTGCAGTGCATTTCAGGTGAGGGGTGGCTCTCAGCAAAACTGTGCAGCACACAGTGGAGGTCACCAAAGAACATGACAGCTTTCAAGCACTCAATTTATTGCCGTACTCTAACCTAGCATTGTCTGCTTTGCTGTTCAGCCACAAATTCACTCTAAATGATTACAGTGTTTGGTGATCTTCCTCAGATATCAGAGAGGACATCTGTTTTGCACGTGCTTTCAATTATCATGATGCCCTGGGCAAGTCATCAATGGTCTGACTTTCAGAAGTGCTAAACTGCCCATAATCCCTCGTGACTATGTGGACACTATGGGTTTTCAGTAGCCCTGACAATCAGACCACTCACCTTTCCATACATTGGGTTATCCACCTATAAAATGGGGAAAACCAATACTTACTTACCAGACCAGCAGGGGTGGTCTTAGCGAGTCTGGGGCCCTGGGCAAAAGGCAAAGACGGGCCCTTCCACAGCACATAGGGGGCCCCATCCTTGACTTTTGCCCCCCTGCCAGCCCCCCATATCCCCCAAGGGATCCCATCACCCTGCTGAACCCCTGGCCAGCTCCCTGGCCCCCCCACCGAACCCCCGGCTGGCTCCCTGGCCCTCTGCTGAACCCCTAGCCCGCTCCCCGGCCCCCCTGCCAGGCTCCCCAGCTGGCCTGCAGTGGGCCGCCGCAGGGCTCCACTGCCTCTGCCAGCCTGCCCTGGCTCTCTGCCAGAGCGAAGGGTCCCTTCCGCGCCCCACTCCTCCCTTTGAATATTCCTTTGGCCACCACATCTGTGCTATCTTTAGGGCTGATTCACAGCCCATTGAAACCGGCTGGGATTTTAATGACCTTTGGATTAGGCCCTTTTATGTTTGGAATGAGGGAGTTAGAAGGCAGAAAGAGACAAGGGAAACATTTTTAAAGCATGGAAGAAAATGAATACAACATCAGCAGGAGCAGCGGTGAGGAGATGAGGAAAAGGCAGGGAGGTGAGAGGAAGGAGCAGCAGTAGAGACCCTGTCTGGAGACATGTGTTTTAGCCCAGGAAGGAGGGGTGGTGAGAATAGATGCACAGCTCAGGTAGGCAATTCTGACTACTGAAAAAATATTTGTTCCAAACCATTCAGGCCTGGCACACTGTGCAAAGTGTCCATGGAACAACTCCCAGTAACAGATAAACTTGAATAAGTGCCTTGGCAGGGAATCAGTAGAGAAAGAAAAAGAGACTAAATTCAACAGAAAAATACTTGGCTAGCAATCCTTTGACTGGTTCTGGTTACTTGAGTAAAGGCCACAACACTCCTACAAACCCTGCTCATTACATGACATACCTCATCTCAATCAAGATAGTCCATCCTCCTACTCAGTGCCGAGTAATTAACACCTTGTCTATATCATTTATTTATTTCCTTGTGGGCAGGGTATACCATAACTGCCTGCTACTGGGTTTCTGGCTCCTTCCTCTATGGCAGCTGGAACTGATCGCTGTCAGAGGCGTGCTTCTAAGATAGTTAGAACGGGGGCCTGATCCAGTATGAAAATTCCTACGTTTCCTTTACAGGGCACTAGTTTAATTAAAACTGATTTAGCTAAACTGCTGCAAAACCTGTATGGAGACTTAAATGAATTCGAACCTGGCTTATGTCAATTCAGCTCAAGAAGCTTCTTGAGCAAGGAAAGCTAACTTTATATAAGCCAAGTGTAAAGTGTTTTATGAGTATCCAGAGAGGGTGTTGCAGCAGTTTACCTAAATTGGTATAAATTGATTTTATAATCTGTTTTAATGAAACTCGTGCAAATTCTAATATAGCTAAGGGCCAAGGTTCAAATCTAGTTGAGAAGACCATGTCTATAGAGAAGACAGACCTATAGCCAGCTAGAGACATGCAGTAAACATGAAGAGATGCAGTTTCCTTTTTTTTTTCCCCATGCTTTCAGACTGTGAGACGGATGAATCATGTGGCTTCATCACAATATCTGCTACAGGCTCCGAATTGCTGTGTGAACTGCACAGTGCTGCTGAAACTAACTTCAATTGTACCACTTCTGGACTGGTAAACAATGACATTTCTTTTTAAAAGGCACAGCCTGGACAATAATTGTACAAGAACACATTAAGGCAGAATGCGAGGGAGATTTCTGACTGTAGACATTGTGTTCTGTTATGGCAAAGGTGAAGTGCTGTTGGGTTAGCAAGGAAATGAGTCTGTATTTTCCAAAAGTGAGTTTTTGGATGCCTCAGTGTTTGATTGGGACACCTGAAAGAAACTTGACTTTTAGAAAGTGATGGGCAAACATCCGTTGGTTCCAAAGAGGTAGCCACGTTAGTCTAGCTCAGCAAAACAAACAAGAAATCCTGTGGCACTTTTAAAGATTAACAAATTTATTTATCGCATGAGCTTTCATGGGAGAAAATCCAACTTCTTCAAAGCATCTGACAAAGGATGATTTTTCTCCCATGAAAGCTCATGAGATAAATAAATTCATTAGCTTTTAAAAGTGCCACAAACATCCACTAGAAATCAAGGAGTCTTGATTTGAGCACCCAAAATCACTAGTCACATTTTGGCAACAGCCTAATGCTCTCTAATTCCTACATCCTTTCTGTGTGTACCATTCCCCCCATATTGCAGCAGAGTAACAGTAATACAGGCAGCAAGATGAATTTACATATCCAGAATCACACAGGCTATGTCTACACTTGCAAGTTGGTTCGAATTAAAGAAGCTTAATTCGAACTAACTTAAGCCTTGGCCACATTAGGCTTTCATTAGTTCGAATTAAGGGCTTCCTTAATTCGAACTAATAAATTCAATTGCTTAGTTCAAATTAATGGTTAGTTCGAGCTAGTTAGTTCGAACTAATCCAATGTGGCCATGTTAGTTTGAACTAACTGCTTAGTTTGAACTAATCGGCAGATTGACCTTCCTGCAACTGACTAATTTGAACTAAGCAAGTGCCCTGCATGGCCATGGCTAGTTCGAACTAGCATTCTAGTGGGGCCATGCTAGTTCGAATTAAGTTAATTTGAACTAACTAAAATTAGTTTGAATTAACTGATTCGAACTAGCTTTTGTAAGTGTAGACATAGCCACAGTGAGTCAGTGGACATAAGTCAGGAATAAAACACAGCATTCTGGCCTCCGAATCTGCTGTTTGAACTGGATGGCACTTACTGCCCTTGTTGGACATGAAATTATAAAGCTAATTTCAAATTTGCTGAACTGCTGCCTATATCGGTCTTTCATAGAAGACATTTTCCTCCCCTGTGCTGATCTTCTGCAACTCCAACCAAATCACCATTCACAAGTTCCCATTCTTCAAAAAGGTAGACCATACTAACACTAAAATGGATAGTCGTCCTTAGTCATATCTTTGTCCATTCCTACAGTCCAGGGACCTGAGTTAGGTGGCGTTTTGCCATTTTCTTTTGACAACTCACTGTTTAAGAAACTAAGCTACCATGGTTAATACCGAAAAGTAGCATCAAAGAATCATGTCTATCTTGGAGTCATTGTGGATAGTTCTTTGAAAACATCCACTCAATGTACAGTGACAGTCGAAAACAACCAACAGACTGTTTGGAATCATTAGGAAAGGACTAGGTAATAAGAGAGAAAATATTGTATTGCCTCTTTATAAACTGTGGTACACCCACATCTTGACTCCTGCATGCAGATCTGTGTGCCCAATCTCAAAAAAGATAGATTGGAGTTGGAAAAAGGTACAGAAAAGGACAACAAAATTATTAGGGAGTGTGGAAAAGCTTCCATATGAGAGATTAATAAGGCTGAGACTTTTCAGCTTGGAAAGAGAGAGACTAAAGGATGTATGATAGATATCTGTAAAATTAGGACTGGTGTGGAGAAAATAAATAAGGAAATGATATTTACTCCTCCTTATAATACAAAAACTAGGGGATCACCAAATGAAATTGATAGGCAGCAGGTTTAAAATGAACAAAGGAAAAGATTTCTTCATGTATTGCACAGTCAACCTGTGGAACTCCTTGCCAGAGGGTGTTGTGAAGGCCAAGACTATAACAGGGTTCAAAAAGTACCTAGATAAGTTCATGGAGCATAAGTACCTCAATGGCTGTTAGCCAGGATAGTCAGGAATAGCTGATTGCCAGAAGCTAGGAATGGATGATGGAATGGATCACGTGACACGAGGATCTGTACTATTCATTCCCTCTGAAGCACGTGGCATTGGCCATTGTCAGAACACAGGATATTGGGCTAGAGTTGGCCTGACCCCATATGTCCATTCTTACATGCTTAATAACTAGAGGGTTCCTATGAACGGTGTATACTAATTCATCATCCTCATAAGCTTCCATCCAAGAAAGAATAGAGACCGTTATTTTTCCTCCTATGAATTAAATCTCATTTGTAGTGTCTTTGTTTGTTTTAGATGAAAGGTGTTATGGGAAATTCTGCTGCCACTAGCATTGCTCGCCTTAGCTGTCTGCTTAAAGTGAGGAACCAAGAGAAGGATGAAGTGACTGCGTATCTAAAAAAGGGTACGTACTGACCCGCCATGGATAGTTCAGTTGCCTAGAAAAGTGAAAAATTAATGTTGCTAACAGAGAGGCCTGGACTCCACCAGGATATCAGGGCATGCTTCTTTGCAGGGTCGGGCATTGAATAGTAGTGGGACAGCCTCAGCCTCCACTCTGTCTTCCAGAAACAACAGATGAAGGGCTTTTGATTCTATTAGGGTTTGTTTTCTTGTTGTATGATTTATATGTAAGGAGCTTCAGAGAATTTTTTACCATCCTCTAGTGGGCTGAGCAGGATTTTAGGGTCAGGTGGGTTATGTCTCACACCACTAGTTCCTTTTAAGTGTAGTGTGGGGATAGGGCTCAGGGGGTTGGAGGACAGATGAGAAGAGTTAGAAAGGTATTGATCAGTCTTAGCCTATTCTCTTACTTCTGTGTTTCTGTACGATGGGAGGTCTTTAGTTAGCTGAGGCTTTCTTTTTATTAATTACAGTAGTTCTGACTCAACATTATAACAAATCATATATAAAATAATAATCTTGTCCTAATTTTTTTTCATTTAATAAAACCTTAGATCACTAAAATGGAAGGAATTTTAAAAATTCAATTTGCTTTTTCACCACTTATGCTCTGTAAATTTGGCATTTCTCTTGGCTTGGGCACTAATATTAGACTGGTCAGTTTCTAAAACGTTATTAATATTATTTTGTATTACCATAACACTTAGGAACCACAGTCATAGATCTGAACCCTTTTGTACTAGGCGCTATATAAACACAGAGCAGAATGACAGCTCTTTCCCATAGAGATTATAATCTAAGTTTTACCTTCAGTCTTTCACTTTTTGGTTCCCCTACAACAGCACAATTTTTGTTGGTTTTCATTTTTCTACATTTCAAAGGAAAGTTCAAATTTTTTAAGAAGTCATCAACAATCAAATTTCACAAATGTATTTCTATTCAGATTGGATTCAGCAAAACCATTTTTGTAATATCATAATATTAAGGCCTAAAAAAGCATTGTTCATTCTTTAAGCAACTGCCAAGTGTTTTAAGAATAATCACTCACACTGCCAGAAATGCATAATGTGCAGGCATGAAGATTTTCCGTGGTATGTAGTATCTAATTTCATATGTCAAAATCAGCTTATGCTCTGTCGAAAATGTGGCTGAAGATGATTATACCAAAAGGTTTTTAGGTTGATTATCGTCAATATCATGTTTCTTTAAATACTCAGGTCAAGACAACACAAAATTAATTATTTTGACAAAAATCCAATTAAAGTAACCAAAAACCAAACTCAGAGGCTGACAAAAACACATGTTTTAGGTCACCTTTGGTACCTTTTCCTTTATAATTTGAGTCACTTTTTAATGTCAGACATGAACATCTAAATTAATTCCACAAACTTTGCGCCTTCATCTCTTGCTTTTTCAGAACCTGTACTTGTGCGTATAGAACAGATCATCGTAAATGCACACCATTACACGTCTCTGTGCATGCAAACATCCATTTCTGGGCACAGAGAGTGCGCATACAATCTTGTGGATGCAATTTAAGCTCCTCCATTCAAAACTATCTCCCTTAATATCTTATCTGAAGTAATTCTAGAATCTGCTTGGAACAGATTTTCTAAAAAAAAAAAAATCTTGGCAAAAACAAGTCGGACCTGATGTGTCACTTCGTTGTGTCTGTTTTAGCACTGTATTGTTTGGCTATCTTGGCTCATTTTGACACATACTGTGATACTCTTACACTGAGAAATATCTTTCTTCCCATATAGTCTCAGTGACTTCAGTAAGACTTACTCATGGTGTAAGGTACCATTCAGTCACACATTATCATCTGTCCTGTGTGGGTTTTTTTGTTCATGGGGATTCACACTCCTTACACAAACTCCAAAACTCAAACCAAATCATCCAAAATGGCAGCCTTCATCTAGGCATGGGTCCAAAACTTCTCCTTCACCTGTTTTCATTTGATTTCTATCAGAAGCAATGAATTAAGCTCAGAACTGGTGAATAGTAAATCAAGTCCTACTTGCAACTGTGCAGAGACGTCTACCTTCTAGCTTGGTGTTTTAGACCCTCTGAGGTTTTAGACCAGTCTCATTAGCCTAGGTAGGTAAACTGATTGGAGAATTTAGCATTAGTTTCAGATTTATAATGAAACTCAAATGCCAGAACGATTTTACCATTTTGGGCTTCTATTACAAAACATTCAGCCGCATCCAGTCTGGAGATATTCTATGGCTGTTGCTTTGCCTCTTGCACTTTTTGGAACATGCATTTCTTTTCCTTCCTGTTCTCTCCAGGACACGAGTTCACCATATCTGGTCTCAAGACCTTTGAGATGACTGATTTTCAAAATGTGCTTTCTGGCCTGTACAGCTCAGTGGTTCTCTCAGCAGCTGGCACGTCTCTGACAGACGTTCATCTCTTTTGCCGTCAAGCTTGCAGCCAGGATCCTTGTTGTGATGGCTTCATCCTCAGCCAGGTTGCACTTGATGGAGGTAATAATGTTCAAAATGTTATCCCACACAATGGGAAACTTAACAAAAACAAACCATGGTGTGCAATTCATGCCTGGGCAGAAGGCCAGTGCTCTGTCTAAGTGGAACTTAACTCCTGTTGGTTTACATGAGACTTAAGTGGCACATTAGATTTGGGCTGCCCTCTCTCCAAGGGTGAATCTTTTGTTGAGCTGTGCTGAATCCGGGCCTATTTGGGGCATTTGATTTTACAGCTCTGGTACTCCAAGAATTGTTCAGCTCTTTCTCGAATTTCCAAGCTGTTGGCAGTGGGACTCCTTATGGTACAAAATGCTAGGAATGGTGTTTGCTTTTGAGGACAGGGACAACGTGTCTCGAACATTGCTAAAAAACATCATGTACTCTTGCAGTGCAATATATAAAAAAAATTACATTAAAAAAACATTATTAAGGCATCACTTCTGCAAAGGGTGATGTGTATATACTTAACTTTAAGCATATGATGAGTAGCACTGAGTTCATTGTAAATATTCATATGTATTAAATTAGATATATGTGTAAGGGCCTAATTTTCCAAGATCAGAGCCTGTGACCTGCAGCACCTATAAGTTAGAAAGTGCTAGAATTAGAGTTTTCCATGCAGTTATGGCTTTACCCCTTCTGCTTTAAGATAGAGTATTTAGTTACATGGGCACACACTGTTTATTCACAGAACATCTGCCTCATTCAGAGCACAGAATTTATTTCTGCAGTGTAAAAACTCAGTGCTTTGCATGTCAATGGCGTTGGATATAAACTTTCCTTTGCGTCATAAATATGGGAAAAAATGTTAGTGTCCCATGAAACAATAAATCTGTGAAAGAGAATCAATCTTTAAAGGAATCTTGGCTTGCATTTTAGCCACCATTTTTCTGGAACTTTAGTTCTTGGGAATGGATTATGTGTGTTGTAGACGAAGTCCAAGTTACTAATGAAGGTCCAACAGAATATATTGAACAAGAATGATTTTATTGGCAAACTTTTGGCATAATTTTTTTGTGCAAAATGCCAAGATGAACAATCTTTGATGTTTCTAATGTGTTTTGAATATACTGGCAATATTATTTATGATGTGGTACAGTAAGTATATTGACGCTCTTTTAGGATTGATACCCTGATATTTGGTTTTCATTTTTACTTCCTATATTAAACTTCATGCTGTATGTCATTGCTTAGGTTATGGCTCATGTCATTTTAAAATGAGGGATGATGGTAGAGAACACAGAATGGTGTTACTGTTTATGTTGTGAGTTATCAATAAAGTGGCAGCGCAGTAGACTTGATTCACCATTGTGTAATTTGGTGTAATTCCAGTGAAGCCATTGGATTCAAGCCAGCACGAAACGGAGTAGTGAATCAGTCCCATTATATTTCTGTTAAGAACAATACAAAACAAAACTCAGGTCATTAAAGCTTTGGCGCTTTGCGTGCATTCATTGCCAGAATGAGTTGTGTGTTTAACGGCTTGCTATCTGTTTGTGCGGAAGAGATGGTGAAATGGCTGCATGTTGTAAAGCTGTCTGATTGGTTGCCTGTGACAGCATATTTGGGTCAAAAATGCCTCAACGTTCATGAATCTGATTGGTATTTTTGATTAAAAAGTTAGAGAATTCACTGCTAGTAGGAAATATGACGTTTTACGTAGAGAAAGAGTTGTTAGAGGATATTTTAAGTACATGAAGGTTTTGTCTGAGCAATGACTGCGGTCACAATTTTAGAATGGAGTGAGTCTAGATACAAGAGAAGGAAATTGGGAGGCAGAATTCCTGTATTCTACACCTGGCCATGCCATGACTCATGGTTTGACCCTGGGAAGATTACGGCCTAAATTGACTGTATTCAGACCCCTGTCCAATAAAGCATTCAAGGACAGGCCCAAGTGCCTTTATTAGTTCAGGGCCCGAGGTCGTAAGATGTCTGAGGCAGTGAATATTTTTCCCTGTCTGATATGAAGTGCCTAGCACACAGTTGGGTGTTTTTCATTATTATTAATTCTTTGACAAAGTCAGAGGCATTTGTGGGTGCTCAGCACCTCTGAAAGCCAGGCTACATAGTTGTGTGTCACAGGCATTGATTAAGGTGCTTAGCTTTGGGCACTCAAATTTGAAAAGATTGGTCCAATTTCCTGAGCACTCAGTTTAAAAAGGGGATAACTCTTACCAGCCTCACTGTGGTGTTGAGGTTTATTTAATGATTATAAAATGTGATGACATCCTTGCATGAAAGGTGCCTTATAAGTATTAGTGCAAACATACAGTTCTCTCTTCAATTGAATCTAGGTACTATACTATGTGGGTTGATAAGCTCTCCAGGTGAATTGATCTGCCATATAAATGACTGGAGTCAAACCTCAAAGCCTGGAGGAGATGGAATATGTAAAGGTGTGAGCTACGATGAAAAGAAGGAGGCGTTTTTATTCAGCGTGGGTGGACAAGAGTTCACTGGAAGTAAGTACATAGATGACCCCATCTTAAACTGCTTTTGCTAATTCGCCTATATTTACTATCCATATATATCTTCCAGACCTTTTCTCAGTTCCACTCATTCACAGCTCTCCTTGACTTCAGTGACAGCTTGCTGGAATAAGGACTGCAGGATCTGGTTATGTAATGAACCCACTAGAATAAACTTAATTTCCCTTTAGTCTGGTACATTTTTATAACTGAACCGTGGTAAGCCCTAAAAGGTGGGCTCCTTGTATTTTATTATGGCAACTTATGTTAACAAAAATGAATGGAGTTCAAAACACATTGTTGTACATTGTTCTGCAAGGGCTTTGTTGAGCCCTTAATTCAGGTCAGTTCAAGTAAATCATCGATCTAAAACCAAAAGTATTCATTGTCTCATTTCCACTGTAGTCAGTGGCTGCTTCCAGATTCTAAAGTCTTGGCATAGATTAATTTATGGCAATTTAATTTTCAAGATTTATAAACTCAAAACCATGTTTCAAAGCCAATGAGATCTTTTGACTATGTACTTATTTTTTTTTGTTACCACACATAGATACAAAGGTCAGATGAACATTAGTAATGCCCAAGGTATCCATACCTTATGTGGAGCTTTTTCTCGAGGAACTAAAAATTCTTACTTGGCCTTTAGAGTTAGATTTTTTTTTTCCTTAAAGAGGCACCTCAACTGCTTGTGTAAATTAATTTACACATTTAAAATACGGACAGGCTGATGCAGATGGTCAATTTTGCAACCAAAGCTCTTGACTCACCACTCCAGTTTTACCCACGTGTAACTCCATTTAAATGAAACCTGGGTAAAACTGGGCATTATAGCAGTGAATCAGGCTCAGAATCTGGTTCTCATATTTAAACAGGATAATTGCTCATGCAAACAGGTGAGTTATATGCAACTACCTTTGTACTCCCAGCTGCAATTTTTGTGTGTGCGCAATTGCCTGTTTTTACCCATCACTGTGTATTATGTACATGTAGTTCAGGGGCCAATTTTTAAAAACTTACGCCCTACTTTTTCACAGGTGTCCACAACTTTAGCTGCCCTTCAGGGGTCTGACTTTTCAAAGGTGTGGCCATCAACAACTATCATTTAAACTGAGTGGTGTTATGAATGTTAGGGATTTCTGAAAGTGAGGCCCAATGTATCTCAGTTTGAGTGGTGAAAAATTGGGGCACCAAAAATTAGTGAACACGTCTGAAAGTGTTGACTCCCGGACTGCAGCTGGATCTGTCCAGACCCTGTAGAGCTTCACTGAAGTTGGTGAGATACTGTATAGGCATGTGAGTCTGCTTGCCTAGACCCTGTTGAAGAATCAGGACCATAAGACTTGTCTGCCAAAGATTCCACCATGTATAAAAAGGGAATAATCAAGCTCACCTGCCCTTCCACCCATTCACGGGTGCTGTGCAGGCCTGTTGATGTTTTTACAGCATTTTGAAGATAAAAAGTGCTAGCTATTATAACGCAGTCTGTTACCAATGCTATGGCTAGTTGGACAGCATTTAAGAATCTTACTACAGTGTTTATCTGCTATGATGAACGGTATATTATCAAAGTCTATTCGGACATCTGGAGAAGTATGGCTTCTTTTATGACTTCTCAGCACACATCTGGTGGAGGTTCTTGTGTATCGCCCATTACTGCAGCATCTAGGCACCTCAGACTCTTTAATGTATTTAGCCTCACAACATCCCTGAGAGGTAGGGATGTCCCCCATTTTACAGATGGGGAGTGGAGGCACCCAGAGACAAGTGACTTCTCTAGGGTTACACTGGAAGTCTGCAGCAAGGCACGGACTTGCAGCCAGAGCTCACCAGACATAGGTTAGCACCCAAGCTAACTAGATCAGTGGTTTTCAACTGCTGTGCCATGGCACATTGGTCTGCCACGAGAACTGTCCAAGTGTGCCATGAAATTTTATACAAAGGTAATGAAAATCAATGTAAAACAAACTGTTTCATCTTAAACAATACTCTATCCAACCAAAATTACAACTCATAGAATCATAGGGTTGGAAGGGACCTCACGAGGTCATCTAGTCCAACCCCCTGCTAAAAGCAGGACCACTCCCACTAAATCATCCCAGCCAGGGTTTTGTCTAACCGGGCCTTAAATGTTTCCAAAGATGGGGATTCCACCACCTCCCTAGGTAACCCATTCCAATGCTTCACCATCCTCCTAGTGAGAAAGTTTTTCCTAATATCCAACCTCGACCTCCCCAGCTGTAACTTGAAACCATTGCTCCTTGTCATAAACTCGTGAAAATGAATCAACAAATTCAAAGCGAGGTATTGGTCTTTCGATTCTAAAACGTGAATGTTCTAAACGTAGGTGGCCAAAGGAAAAATTAAGATGACGTGTTTTTTTCTGGTGGATTTGAAACATCATTGCATTTGGTCGCTCTTTAGCTTGTTGTATGTACTATGTTGCAAATCTCTCCAGTAAGACAGTAACCATGGTAAATGTAAGTAAATGTGACGTTCATGAGCAATCAAGTCAGCTGAAAAAAGTGGGTGTGCCGTGGAATTGTTTGTCTCATTGAAGTGTGCCGTGTTACTGAAAAGGTTGGGAGCCACTGAACTAGACCCTCTCTCCTTCAGTGCTGCAGTATTGTAGTGTTATTGCGTGGTTGTATTAAGGTTTGGAATGTGATTTGCTAGACCTTCCCAGCTGTTCAGTATAAACCATTTACCTAATTTTAGCAGTTGCATTAATGACCTTTTCTTTTCTTGTCAGCTTTTGAGCGCTCGGAAGAAACAGAAGGAGCCTACGCCAGCTTTCAGTGGGTTTATCTGTGGAGAGGTGAGTTTGATCCTGCTGTCAGTTATAAGAGCTTGGAAAGATAAAAGACCAAAAAAATTGGGGCAAAATGCTCTACGAGTACAAACTTAAGAAACCATTTGCCTTTAAATGCATCACTTTACACTAGCAGAAAACTTGGCCCTAGGACCAGAGTCTTTTCTCACCTACAGTGGGTGACACTGGTGTAGAATCAGACCCATTGTTTCTGAAATCTGTACGAGAAACTACTATGGAGATACATGCCATTTACCTCATTGCCAATCCCTAGATACCAGAGTAATCTGACATTTCATAAGTATCTAGGTAGATTACTTTAATTATCATGATTCACCACAAGCTTCCATTGTTCCCAGTAGGTTTTTACTGCATGAATATCCCACCCCCAAATTTTTTGCAGCCTCTCTAGAATTTCGTAGGGCTACATACTTCTAGAGGCTCGGCATTGACTCTTTACCGATTATGAATATTTACTGAGTTTAGTGGATTCATTTTGGGTCAGCAGAGTGGAATGTTCAAAAGCACCCAAGGCAGTTCCAGAGCTTTTGAAAATCCATCGCTTAGGATATAAGAACTTTGACCTATCAGAATAGACCAGTGGCTTAATTTGGTTTCTCTCTCTCTGCCAGTGGCCAATGCTGCATTCTTTAGAGTTCATTGTCAAACCTCCTAGAGTTGTCCAGTACTGTATCAAAGACAGGAATTTCTTCCTAACTCCAGCTGCAGAACAGCGTGTATCCTGTAGCTTCAGGATAGATACATGAACCGGCCCCAAAATAGGGGTCAAGTGCAGACTCAAGAGTTTCATCCTTTGGTGCAACTCACTAAGCTGTTTAAATGGATATTAAGGTTGCACAGTAAAATGTTCTTTACTTTGCTGTCATTGGATTTTACAGAACAAACTGTTAGGGAGCTATTGGTCAGCGTGTTTTGCAGAATTTCAACTGGAATCCATATGAGCTTAAGGAACAGGTTTTTTTGGTCTGTCTGTACAGTGCCTAGCATAATTGGGATCATAGTCCATAACCAGGGCTTCTAGGCACTATACTAATACTAGTAATAAATAGCTCTGTTTGTATTCTAGGTTCTGATATGATGATCCGAGTCAAATCCTCTGCATGTGATGCTGCTGTTTTACAAACACAGACTGAACAAATGTTCCCAGGTACTGGGTAGTGGTGTGGTACGCGATGGGGTACTGTTTTTATAGCCCTGTAACTAGCTAAGTGATAAGAATATACTTAGAAATCACAGGCCTTTACAGGCAGGCATGAATATCTATATTCTAACAAAGCATTTTGGGTGATTTTTTTTTTTTAAGACTCACCACCACGTGTAACTTTCTGTATCACTGAAACAAACACAAAATTAAGGACCAACTTATCCCAGGTGGACAGCCCCAGACAAACAAAGGAGACTCAGTAAAGGCTTGGGACTGGACAAGTTAGAAGACTTCCAGGTCACCTGTTAAAAATACAGGATTAGTAAAATATCTGGGGCAATATCTGCAAGAGTCAGGCATTTCATTACTGCACAGCCATGTTTAGGGCAGATGGCCATATTGGTGAATATTTTATGATGAGAAAAAATGAATAGACATTATAAAACACTCTCCACATGCTCAGCCTCAGATATGAATGTGAAATTAGCATTTGTGATCCAAGTATTAGTGTTTCTTTGGTTTTGTGGTTCAATTTTTCACTGACTATTTTAGTGCTTCGGGGATTAAATAGCATGGGAATCAGACAGGGCCAAAATAATGTGTGTTGTGCTCTGCTCCTCCCTTTTGACAAACTGGAAGGAGATCAGAGAACAATAACGTGCCAAGAGTTGCAGGGGATTATTAAAGGAGAGCAATTAAAAAGAGACAAAGATGGCTATGGTTGGTTTAGGCCCAACAATGGGAAGGCATCACAGTCTACAGATATTTGAAGGGAACATATGCCAGGGATAGAGAAGAATTACTTAAAGTGGAATATTTTGGCTGAATATTGGAGGGAAAAAAAACTTGCTGATAGTGGGCTGGGGTGGAACTGGTAGAAATTGCAACATTTTAGGTTATTAAAGCTAGATTGGTTAAAGCACTAGAAAGGAGAGTGTGAGGAATGATTCTGAAATGGCAGGTAGATGGATTGGATAAAGTTAACTGCTTTTCATGGGATTTTCTCCCACAAAAATTCATGCAATAAATAAATGTGTTAGTCTTTAAAAGTAGCACAGGACTCATTGTTTGTTTTGCTGATCTAGACTAACATGGCTCCCCCTTTGGAACTTGCTTTTCCGTCTCTTACCAATGCATTTCTTTTTCACTCCTGGCTGGTGGAGATGCTATGGTAAGAGACAATTGTGCTTTGATACCTCTCCTCCCCAAAGAGACTCATGAGAAAAAAGATAAAATCCCAATTCAAAATATAGTGGTATTATCCCTGCAAGCGTCCTGTTGAAAAGCAATCCCAGCATACATTAACCTTGTGAAAAGATTACAGCTGACACATGTCCGCAGTGGGTAAAGGATGGGAGAAGGAAGGCTCCTGGAAACTTAAAGTGGTGGCCAAAAATAATAAACTTTATTAGTCCCCTCTTTGGGACGCAAAGGGTTAACAGTGGGGCTGCTTGCTGGACTAAACTCAGAAGTCAGCTTCACAGATAACAAGATAGCCCCAGGTGATTACTCACAGTTTAGCATATCATGAGTTACACAGAAATAAACCTTTAGAATAAACCCTCCTTTTGGACTCTTTTGATAATTCAGAGAGAAAGTATAACAAGACAGAGTCCAATACATAAACAATAAACATAACAATAATCCCCAAACCTACACCAATTGTAATACCTAGGGTTAAAACTGAGGTAGAAGAATTATTCACATTCAATCATGAGGAGTAAACGTGTGTGTGTGTGTGGGGGGGGTAATTCGGGTTCACATAGTACCATGACTATCAGGCAGGTGATTAACAACAGCATAACGTCTCAAGGCGGAGGTTGAAATCAACTCGGGCCGGCACTCTCAGGGGAACTCCTACTGCAGGGTGATCAGGCCTAGCAGTTAACTCGAGGAGACTCTCTGTGCTCCATGCGGCATGAAAGCTTTTATGGCCCAGGCCACGGCTTCCTGCCGAGGTCTGTGATTGGCCAGATTTCGCTGCAGCAGGAATTTTGGGGCGAGGGGCTGCCCGGTTCCTCCTGTCCTTATTTGGGCAAAGGAATTTTCACCAGCTCTCTAGGTTCCGGGTCAGAGCCTTCTACACCCCTGGGGGGGGGGCAGAGCAGCCATGATTGACTTGCCCTTCAGCACCTGGGCGAGGGGGATGACCCACCCCTTTGGGAGCTGGCTGAGAGCGAATCAGGGTCCGAATAAAGCATGTTGATAGTCACAAGCCTAGCAGCCAGGAGTTCTCTACATGCAACAAAGCATGTTGATAGTCACAAGCCTAGCAGCCATGAGTTCTTTACATGACCTGGGGGGCAGTATCTGGTATGTGACCTGGGAAGAGTATCTGATAAACAGTTTCTCTACGTGACCTGAGGAGAAACAGTTTCTATGTCTGTATATCAAAAGGGAGGTGGCGGCCAGTTTATGGGGTGCTCATAACAGCACCTTAACAACACACTGTGGAATTAAGAGTTTTATATATAGGCAATCCTAATGTATCCCAGATTGTAAATAAATCTTTTGTTCATTTTTTGTTTGTTTTGCTTTTTCTAATGATCAGATTCTGTAATGGAACTTTTTTTCCTAATGGACAACAGACTGATACAACTTGACCAAAACCGTTCCCTCCCATCCCAACAGTACTGGCTCTTCAAACACAAGTATTCAGCAGAACAGGCGATGCTCTGGTGTCTCACACGTAAGAAATCTTAGACCTTTACTCTACGTGCTAGTAGGAAAACAATCAATCAATCAAGTATCAATAGCTGACTTAGTCATGGGTGTTAGAAACTTCAACATTAATGGAATTTTTCACAGGCAAAGAGCAAAATCCCCACGAGAGTCAGGCGTTGTAATCACCAGCCTCATTGAGAAGCCATCCAGCCCATCATGAAGCTGGCTCCTCAGTGGCTTTGTCAACTGTGGCAAAAATGGCACATGTAACTCATTAGTGGTGCATCTCCACTAGTGGTAACAGCAGTGGAACCTATAGTGTAGTGTAGACAGTCCTCAGCTGTTCTTCTCACCATGTCTTCAGAACAGGTTAGATGATCCAGTGTCATCTGAGTCCTGCCTGTGTTAATGCTACCTGGTGGTAAATTCCAGAATACGAATTTTTGCCAGGGGTAGGTATAGTTCTTAGTAACAACTTAAGTAAGTCCCTTAGATAGAGAATGAAGACAAAATCATGGATTAATGCAAAAAAATTATAGAAGTTGAAGATCTCTCCAGGTTTCCATGACATCAGGACTCGGATATGGGAGATTCATTACTAGGGACTTGGGGACAGAGTCTCCTCTCACACTACAGAGTAACTGCACTGACGTTGGTGAAGATACAGTGGGGTAACACTGGTGTAAGAGAGGGGAACCAAGTCCTATGTTCATCCATTGTAATACTATATTCTTCCATATGCCTGACTTGAAGACATTAAAATACCAAAGAATGGTGATGTGGACATGAGCAAAAAATGGTTGCAGCAATTTTTACTTTTTAAATGTTGCATAAACAAATCCTGAAAGGTTGCTTTTACCTACTGTTTGACCTGGAAACTGAGTAAAATGGGGTAAAGGATAAAGAAGGAATTCACAGCATAATGTTCCCAAATCATCTTCCTGACAACTGTTATCCCTCTAGTTGTTTAACTCTGCAAGACACCATTCAAAATCAAGTACATTGTCTATAGCATATGTATATTATGACACACTACTGGCACAGGGTACAAATATTGGGGGGGGTAACAAGAGCACATATTTCGGAAAGATGGGTGGCTATGTCTCTGGCTACATCAATATTACCTCATAGTTCATACATGGGGGTGTGAACAGCAGGGCACACCTAAGTTGTGTGCTGTAACTCCCCCTATGGGTGCTGCAGGTGTGAACTAGAGGTATGTCACAATAACAGTCCTGTTTGAAAATAATTGTATTAACTTGAACTGGGAACCTTCTAGTTTATGCCTATAGCAACCACCCAGGGCAGTTACAGTGAAGCACAATGCTACCTACTTCAGTTCACACCCATGTAGTGTGCCATGTAGATAAATCTTCTGGCTAATAAGTTGCTAACAGAGATGCCCAACAATACTATACTCATATTTAATTTAAGTCAATGAGATGGTGCTTAAAACACTTGCAAAAATGTTTGCAGCCTCAGGGCATCAACTCAGTAGCACAATAATTGGGATACTGGCTTGATCGGTTTGTTTTTATTTTTTAAAGGTGCATTAGACCTTAGAATTTTTCAGCATTCCTCTACTATGGCAAGGAAGGGGGTGAATTTTAAGATACGCCATTGAAAGTGTAACCTTTGGGTGGGCTAAATTCATTTAGTTGCCCCTCTCCAGTGCCCCACAGAAATCAATCCTAACCCCTATGGGGAAAGCAGCTGGAGACCCAGGATCCAGTCTGTACAGGACTCACGGCGAAGCTTGCTCAGAGCTACACTCACACATTAAAATACTACTAAAAAACAAACATAACAATGAACTTTATTAACTACTAACTAAATGAACCTTATCCTAAGAAAACAAACTACAATTAACCAAGAACAATCCCTTGCATGAAAGATACCCAAGAGTCCCAAAGTCTGTGTGGAGTTCACCCAACTCTCAGCTACAGTCTCTGATCCAGTGTGGAAGCTTGAGTGGCAAGAAAAAGCTGTCCTCTTCTTTCTTTGCTGGGATCCTCTGTAGCATTCCATGCAGGCTTTCTCTTCTCCTCTGCAACCAGCCCTCAGTCCCATATGCATGTCTGCAAGGTCTGTCGCAAATTACTCCTTTACATGGAGAAAACATCTTGTTCACTCCTGGCTCAACTCCTCTCCAGAACACTGAGCACATGGTCTCCCCTCAAGGCAGCTCCTGCCTGCTGTCTGCTCAGGCTGCTGCTCTCCAGTCATCTGACTGACAACATCACATCACACAAGCAGGGTACACTGTGGAGCATGCTCAAATTGCTACCACTCCCTGCTTCTGGAAGTTTCCAGTTGTGGGTCGCTAATCTGCCCAACAACAGTAACCACCCTCAGCAGGTCTCTCAGAGATTGCCTGTTCAGGCATATGGGTTACAAAAGGAAATGGCTCGTATGGTCAATCTGTCTATATTTTTAGTATGGGAGAGAAACTCTCCAGAAATAATTTTACAAACTTTTCATAGGACATTCTAGAATACATTTGCTAATGTTGCCTTTTTTAACTGTATGAACCAAAAGAAATATGCAATTTTTTTAAAGGTTTTTATATATTAAACTAGTTCAGAAACCCTCATAACTGTTTTTTGGGCATTATGACCCCTGCTTTACATCACAAATGTAGAATATTAGGGTTGGAAGGTACCACAGAAGGTCATCTGGTCCAATCTCCTGTTTGAAGCAGGAGCAACCCCAACTAAATTATCCCTCCAGAGCTTTATCAAACCGAACCTTAAAGACCTCTAAGGATGGAGATCCTACCTGCTGTGTTTCACCACCTACCTAGTGAAAAAGTTTTTTCTAATATCCAACCTAGATCTCTCCCACTGCAACTTGAGACTATGGCCTGGTCTACACTGCAGGACTAAGTTGATGGGAGATATGCATTCTGTGGCACACAGATTGTGTATCTCCTGCCAACTTATTTACTTTGACTTACCGTGCTGTCTTCACTCGGCTGCGTTGACTGGAAATGCTCTCCTTTCAATGCAGTGTTACTCTGGTTGGAGGGATGAACTTACTCCATCAAAGGGAGACCACTTCCGGGATCGATTGAGCGGGTCTACACTGGCTGCTCAATCAATCCCGCTAAATTGATCCATGGGGATTGATGCAGGGTTTTCCGCATATACCTGGCCTATTGCTCTTAGATCTGCCATTTGACACCACTGAGAACAGCCTAGCTCCATCTTCCCTGGAATCCCCATTCAGGTAGTAGAAGGTCCTCACTCTTCCCTTCTGCAGACTAAAGAAGCCTAGTTCCCTCAGCCTCTCCTTATAAGTCATGTGGCTCCAGACCCCTAATCATTTTTTTTGCCCTCTGCTGGACTCTCTCCAATTTGTACACATCCTTTGTGTAGTGGGAGGAGAACTGGACACAATACTCCAAATGTGGCCTCACCAGTACTGAATAGAGAGGAACAATCACTTCCCTCGATCTACTGGCAATGCTCCTACTAATGCAGCCCAATATGCTGTTGGCTTTCTTGGCAATAAAGGCACACTGTTGATTCATATCCAGCCTCTTGTCCACTGTAACCCCCAGGTTCTTTTCTGCAGAACTGCTGCCTAGCCAGTCTGTCCAGAGTCTGTAGAAATGGATGGGATTCTTCTGTCTTAAGTGTGGGACTCTGCACTATTTTTCGTTTTTGGGTGAGACTGACTGGTCTGTAGTTCCCCGGATCCTCCCCTTTCCCTTTTTTTTTGAAGATGAATACTATATTTGCCTTTCTCCTATTATCCAGGACCTCCCTCAATCACCATGAGTTTTCAAAGATAATGGCCAATGGCTCTGCAATCACATAAACCAACTCCCTCAACACCCTCAGGTGCATCCAACTCCATGGACTTGTGTATATCCAGCTTTTATAAATAGTCCTGGAGCTGTTCTTTCACCACTGAGGGCTGCTCACCGTCTCACCATTCTGTGCTGCCCCGTGCAGTAGCCTAGGGGCTGACCTGGTCTGTGACAACAGAAGCAAACAAAGCATTGAGTATGTCGGCTTTTCCCACATCATATGTCACCAGGTTTCCTCCACATTCTGTATGGGGCCTACATTTTCCCACGTTACAAAATTGCTTGAAACAAAAACAGACTGTGAGCCAGATCCTACTCTCAGCTTTCCTTGTGTAAACCTGGAGTACCCTCACTCGTACCAGGAATTTACTCTGCTTTTACACCAGTTGAACTGAAAGCAGGATTTGTCCTTATTTATCTTTCTTATATAGTGATAGCATAATAATAAAATATAGATCTAATTAAAGAGATTTGTGCTAAAAATCTGATACAATATTAAGCATTATAAACAAGTGAGGATGTGTCTATACTGTACGCTTTTCTGGGTGTGATTGAGCAGTCTGTCAAGACGCGCTCAATCAATCTACAGCTCGATGCAGTAACTCCAGCCCTGGAACTAGAGTAGTGCTAAATCAACCAGACGGCATTTCCCGTTGCGTTAGCACAGTGTGTACAGGGAGATAAGTGGCCATTACTAAGGTGATGGGAGATACACAAGGTATCACATACCTTGCATATCTCCTATTGGCTGCCACTGAAAAGTGCCATGAGTATAGACTAGGGCTGAGAAATGAGAATGGAGAGACGCAGAACACAATAGCTAAGTTTGTAGAACTGAACTTCTCTGCTTCTTAGGATGTGCACAAGAAGATGCTTTTTGTCAGCTGGCAGCTCTTCAGAATACCACAGATGCACACTTTGCCTGCACGCTCTATCCAGAGGCTCAGAACTGTGATAATTACGTCAACAACATCCCTGAAAACTGCCAGACTGTGTTACCCCAGCAGCCACAGACGGTGTATCACAAAATAGGTGAGCCTTCATTTTTGTGTAAAATTGTGTGCTTCAGACAGATTTATGCAGTGTTTTTCTTCTTTAAAAATAAAAGATGCTGGTACGCTGGCAGGAGCCGGAGGTGGGGCAGGGGGGAAGGTGTCAGGACCCTCCACCTCCACCTTCCAGGCCCTGCCTTTCATAGAATCATAGGGTTGGAAGGGACCTCATGAGGTCATGTAGTCCAACCCCCTGCTAAAAGCAGGACAAATCCCACTAAATCATCCAAGGGTTTTGTCTAACCGGAACTTAAATATCTCCAAAGATGGAGATTCCACCACCTCCCTAGGTAACCCGTTGCAATGCTTCACCACCCTTCTAATGGGAAAGATTTTCCTAATATACAACCTTGACCTCCCCAGCTGTAACTTGAGGCCATTGCTCCTTGTTCTGTCCTCTGTTACCCTCGAGAACAGCCTAGCTCCCTCCTCTTTGGAGCACCCCTTCAAGTAGTTGAAGGTTTCTATCAAATCCCCCCTCAGTCTTCTCTTCTGCAATCTAAATAAGCCTAGTTCCTTCAGTCTCTCCTCATAAGTCATGTGCCCCAGCCCCCTAATCATTTTCATTGCCCTCTGCTGGATTCTTTGCCCCCCCCCCCACTCTCTGGGCCCCTTCCCAGCTCCTCTTGGCCCCCACCCCTGCCCACCGGCTCCCTGCGCCTCTCGGTCCTTCCTCTGCCCCTTTCCTGCTCCTCTCGCCCCCTCAGCCCCTTCCCCACCCCTCCACTGGCTCCCCATTCCTCTCGCCCCCCCAGTCCTCTCTGCCAGCTTCCTGTTCCTCTTAGCCCCCCTGCCCGCTGGTTCCCTCACCCCCTTTCCTGCTTCTCTCGGTCCCCCCCCAGCCCCTTCCCCACTCCTCCAATGGTTCCCTGCTCCTCATGCTCCCCGGACCCCTTCCCCACTCCTTTATACCGCCCCTGCCCCCCACTGGTTCCCTGACCCTCCTGGCCCCCTCTCCCCTTAGCTGGCCAGAGCTGCAGGGGTAGCCAGAGTCGCTCCCTGGCCAGGCTGCTCCTGCCCTGAGCCACGCATCTGAGCATGCTCAGGGCAGGAGATTTGAAAAAGCTCCAGCCTGGCCGCAGCTCCCAAGTGACCGTGGGCTGGATTCCAGTCCCTGACGGGCCGGATTCTAGCCCACAGCTGCGCGCTGCTCCTGGCTCCTGCTGGCCCTGCTGCCCAGCTGGGGTCCTGAGTCAGCAGGGGAAAGGAAACCTGTTCCTTTCCTTGCCCTGCTGACCCTGGCCCCCATCTGGGCAGCAGGGCTGGCCATGGAAAAACAGATGCCGGTATGCAGTACCACTGCGTACCGGCAGAAGAAAAGCCCTGGATTTATGTAGTGTATTCTGCAGCATCAATGAGCATTTCAGCTTTTAATTTCAAGGATCTCAAATGGGAACATAGGGCTGCTATGAACTGTAATGAGACAAACCTCAAAGTAGCAATGAAAGACTATCACGAGTAACTGAAAAAGCATCATGGCAATGTGGTGGCCAGTGTGCTGTGATCCCCTTTCAGTTCCTAGTGGAAGGATATTCACAATGCACAAAATGTCATCTCAGTTAACATCTATATCAGAGATGCCGAGGGAAGCTGCGTCAGGCGTTCTCAGGCCTTTTCCTAGTATGAGCAGTATTTGAATATGGAGAATGTCTTTGGGATGCCTCCCTGCCTGTTCATAATCAGGCGTATTCCTGTGGCAAATACGGTAATTGCTTCCATGGGAAAAGAAATCTTAGAAAAATGTTTCGAGTATTTTTAGCTTCCTTAGGCCTTGTACACACTACAGCCTTGTTGCGCGGGAAGGCTGTGTGCGTACACACACAAATGTTGCTTGTTGTGTTGTGTTGCTTGCTGAGCCCCATGAACCACAGGGGGATTCCCTGAAGCTGCCTGGCTCCTGGGGCAGGGGACAGCTGCTGCCCCAAAGCCAGGACCACAGCTGCCTGGGTTGCCGGCTTCGGGGCAGAAGCTGCAGGAGCATCGGGAGCCGTGAAGCAGGGCAGCTCCAGGGAAATCCCCCTGGCACTGGGGCTCTAGCCGCCAGTGCTCCTAGCAGCTAGAACCCCGCTGCCACTGGGAGTCCCTCAAGCCACCCAGGAAACTGAGCGGCTTGAGGGAATCCCGGCAGCAGGGATCCAGCCGCCGGCATTCCTGTAGGCTAGAGCCCCACTGCCGCTGGGGTACCCTGCCGCTGAGAGATCTCGGTGGCTAGAGAGCCCTACTGCCAGCCTGAAGGCTGGCTGGGCAGTGCATGGTGGGATAGGTGCCTACCATGCACTGTTCCTTCTAACAAAAATGCAAAGGAGAGTGTGACTGCTCCTTTGTGTTAGAAGGATTTCTGTGTGGACGGGGAAAAGGTTACCATTATAATGCTTTGTTTGTCCCGCAGCAATTTATTGTGGGACAAGTCTGCCGTGTGTGCATAGCCTTAATACTTACAGCCCTATTATATCCCTCTGTTCTAAATAAAAGGACTCAAGAGCTGAAGTGCTAAACTTTGACTCTGTTAAGAGCCCAAAGGCAGGGGAAGCTGCTTACAATACCCTCTGTGAATTCTCTCAGTCTACCCAGAGATGCCATGCTCAGGCTATGCCTACACGATCAGATTACAGCGCAGCTTCTGAACTGCGTTGTGAGAAGCACGTGGATTTTATTGCGCTTTACCTTGTACACACGTCGCTCCTTGAGACGTCACAGGATTCCTCGCTGCAATGCGCACTAGCACTCTGAATTCTGGGCACGTATCCCAGCGTTCCAATTTCCCTGTGTACTTGCTTGCAATCATGTGATGAAGGAAAGGAGCACAAAGCACCATTGGTAAACCGGATGTTTCCCATGCTGCATTGCGTTTCCCTAGCATCTTCCTTGTTGCCAATAGCAACTCGCGCCTGTTTTCAATACTGTTTGCACGGAGCGCGCCATTGGATAGAAACAAAATCTGCGTTAGAATGGATCCTGCTCTGGTCTCCACTCTCGCCCTCCACATGCTGAATACATCTCGGATGGTTGCTCATTATGTTTTGAGCTCCCTGCCAGAGGATGACACAGAGGAGCAGGGGCTGATCGATGCCCTGCAGATCAACAGCACCGCATTGCTTTGCTCCTTCACTGATCATCTTCACAGGGTGCAACGCCGTTTCTGGTCGCGAGAGACGAGCACCGAGTGGTGGGATCGCATTGTAGGTGGGACTGTTTCGTCACTGTCATAGAGAGGGTGAGGGGAAGTACAGACAGGACGACTTGGGAATTCTGGGACAGTTCCGGACTCCAAACAATGCGCAGAGACAGTACTGACGAGCAGAAACGCGCAGCAGATGATCCGGAACAGCTGTTACCACTCTCGGCCGAGTGGTGGTTGGAATGCGCAGCAAGAAGGCTCTTAGTGCGAAGGAAAACCATTTCACGTCTGTACAGTTCGCTTATTAACGCACGGTAATGATTTTTAATGCGGATTACGGTGCTCGTGTAGGCAAGCCCTTAGTCTGATGTGGACTTTGTAATTCAGTGGATTAGAATCTATTCAGTACAAGTCCCTGCTCGTCTGAGCATTCAGAACCTGAACTGGAATCCCTTACTGATCAGCACATCTTGCTGCCACTAGAACACCTGCTGGGCATTCATCCTGTGTAGAAATAATTCTCACTGTCAAATATAATTACTGTCTTGGTCTACATTTATCTTCCTGTATTCTGAGAAATCACCACTGTGTCATAGAAATGTTGCTTTCTCCCTCCACTTTGTTTGCTCGATCCTATAAATCATTTGATGGAAAAAGTAACTTTCCCTTTGATTTTTCAGTCACTCTAAAAGAGACTGTGAAGAGCTTCTACACGCGTTTGCCATTTCGGAAAATAACTGGAGCCTCAGTGAGAAACAAGATTGGCATGAGTGGGAAAGCCATTTCTGATGGGTACGATCCAACTCAGTTCAGTTTTGTTAGTATGAGTTCTTTGGCCATATCCAAAATATCAGAATCATTTCATGACAATGGAGTGGATCAGGCATTTTATATTTAATATTTACGAGCAGTATAGCTTTATAGCAGACTCACCAATATAGAACAAATAGTAATCACACAATTTTAAGTGAATTATAATGTATTTTGTGTGTTATCTAGCATATATAATACAATATCATGAAGGGCTTGTCTACACTGAGGGTGCGATTGTGATTTGATTTTAGGCTGTTTCTCTGCTGCAGATACAACAGGCACAGTGCTTCATGCAGAGAGAGGAATTGGTTGAAAAATTCCTGGGGCTGCAGGCAGGGGAGGAGCTATGTTGCTATGGTGAAATAGACTAGAGAAACCAGAAAAGCAAGATTAGAGCTACTCTCTCACTACACAGACCTAAATTCAAAATGGAGATTTCAACCTCAGTGCTATTCCACTTGCAGGGATGGTGCTAGCAGGTCAGATTACAGCTCCAGTTTTTTCGAATTTGCTGCTCTGACAGTGGAGACACAGGCTGCAGAGGGTCAAGGCAAGCAGTGTTATGTTGAACTTCACTGTCCATGTACACCAGAGTGAAATCACTGATTGGCCAGTTAGAACTGTAGTCAATAACACAAAAAAAATGCATCTATGGTAATGTTTTCAGTCTTAAATAACTGTTAATTGTACTAAAGTCTGATTTTTTTTTCTTTTCCCTTTTAGATTTCTTGAGTGTGAGCGTCGATGTGATGTTGACCCCTGTTGCACAGGATTTGGTCTTTTAAATGAGTCACAGTCAACAGGTATTCTTTGCTGAAGCTGGATTTACATCATCATTTGTCTGTATCCATTACATTGAGCACTGCTGTTCTTTCTGCCTGAGGTGGCCATGTGAAAGTCCTTGCAGAGCTTGTCAGCACATCCTCGCTATGGCTCGCCAGAACAGTTCTGGTAATGAGCTGCTCTCCCACTTGGTAGCCTGTTTTTGGGGTCATAACAAGGAATGTGGGATGAGGTTCAAGCCCCTGGGGTGCCTGATTCAGAATGATTTGAGAGTAAAAACTTTAAATCAGGCACAGCAGAGTCTTGAACCTGAGTCTTCTCCCACATTCCAGACCACTTCTCTAGCCACTAGGCAACCAGAAATCTCGCCTACACGTCCCCCCTCTTCCTAAATTGAGAAGCCCACATTCCACTTGGCAGACAGACCTTTTGATACAATTCTGTTTTCACAAAATCATCCAAAAGTTCTTGTCTTCCTCTAGTGCAGAACAAAAACCAATTTTGAAATGGAATTGTCATCTTCTAGAATTTAGATAGCTCTTCCAGAGCAGTGAAGCGCTTGCCAACTGCTGCTCCCATAATTAACATCTCATGGGAATGGCTTCTTAGCAGCACTATAGCTCTACCCATAAGAACATAAGAACATAAGAAAGGCCGTACTGGGTCAGACCAGAGGTCCATCTAGCCCAGTATCTGTCTACCGACAGTGGCCAGTGCCCAGGTGCCCCAGAGGGAGTGAACCTAACAGGCAATGATCAAGTGATCACTCTCCTGCCATCCGTCTCCATCCTCTGATAAACAGAGGCTAGGGACACCATTCTTAACCCCTTTCTGGCTAATAGCCATTTATGGACTTAGCCACCATGAACTTATCCAGTTCCCTTTTAAATATTGTTATAGTCCCAAATATTTCACACAAATGGAATAAATGGTATATCATCCATATCCCTCACTTACTAGCCCTCCTCTAAAGACTTTGGCTGTTTTCTAAAGGGCCTAAGGGAGCTAGACACCCACATATTAATGAAATTAAATGGGATTTGGGCGCCTCATTCCTTTAGCTGCTTTGAAAAACTTTTAAACTTTGGCTTCCTGTGTTCTCACAACCATGATCTTGAACATATTTTCAAATTATCCACTAATTTTGGTTTTCCTCATTTTGGAAGGTATCTAGCTTGAGATGTCTAACTAGGCTAACACGGCTACCCCTTTGAAATTTTCAAACCAAAGTTAGGTTCTTAGGGTAAAATTTTCAGAAGCACCAATGTGACTTATAGCTGCTTGAAAGTAAAAAAGCTAGAGGCTCCTAAGTCACATAGATCTTTGTAAAACAAACAAGGAGTCATGTGGCACTTTTAAAGACTAACATATTTATTTAAGGCATAAAGCTTTTGTGGGCATAACCCACTTCCTCAGAGGCATGAAATGAAAACTGCAGTATGATAAGTATACATAAACATGTAGAGAAGGTTGAGTCACGTTATTATCTGAAGGTTAACAGGGACAATTTGAACAGTTTCAGAGGGGTAGATCTATTAGTCTAGTTCAGCAAAGCAAACAAATTGTTTTAATTCAAATAGTGTGGATATGGGCTTTTAACAACAATAAATAAGAATGTTTAAAGAGGGGAAATTACCTTTAGTGGTGAGCTAGCCACTCCAAGTCCCTTAACAGACCCTGTCTGATGGTGTCAAGTTTGCATATGAATTCCAGCTCTGCAGTTTCATGCTGAAGTCTGTTTTTGCTAAAGTATGGTAACTGTCCTATCTGTTAGAGAGTGTCTTAAAAATCTTATTTAAAACAAGAAATTTACCACTATGACTTTTGTAACTGGATATTTCCCTGGCAGGTGGTGAGGTGGTGTGCTTGATTCTGAACAGTTTAGGAATCCAGACTTGCACTGAGGAAATGGGAAGTGCTTGGCAGGTTTCAGATTGCAGCTCTCCAGGTGCCGACAGCAGAATATATCCTTTTGGCTGGTATCAGAAGCCCGGTGAGTAATAGAGCTGGCCTGCCATTTTAGAGTATTTTCTGTATTATGGTATTTATTTACTTCATAGTAATGCCTTAGAGGCCCAACCAAAACAGGGGATCCATCATGCTAGGAACTGGACAAACAAGTAGTAAGAGACAGACTGTGCCTCAAAGAGGCTACAACTAAAGGAGATTGACAAAGGATGTCATTTTTATCCGCATTTTGAAGATGAGAAACAGGTTTCTAACGGAGAAGTTAAATGAGTTTCCCAAGGTCATACAGAAAGTGTGTGACAGAGCCAGGAATTGAACAATGACCTTATGTAGTCCTGTCTAGGACTTTAATCATAAAGCCATACTTCATTCTCACTGTCTGATTATACTAAGTTTCAGTATTTAACAATATCAACCAATCTTAGAAGTCATACATGTGAAAGCAGGGCTCGACAAAACCCAGGTACCAGTTCGCCATAGTGACCAGGGTTTGTAGCCTGGCTCCTAGCTCCACTGTGAAAATGCTGTGGATGAGCACCCTCTGGCAACCAAAGAGAAAACTGCTGGCAGCTAGCTGGGAACCAATTTTGTCGAGCCCTGGTGAAAGCCAATAGTTTCTTATCCAGGGCTTGATTTTTGTTGTTATGTTTAGTGAGGGTGGTATTATAGCCAGACATTAAATATCAATATTAAATCCATTCTAGTGTGCATTGATTTAATTCACCCATTGATAAAAGGTAGCCTATTTAAGTCAAAGAGTTGTTTGCAGAAGACAAGAAAAGCACAAAGAGGGAAATTTGTTAGAACTGGTCAAAAACATATTTTTCACTAAAAATCCCCCAAAAAAAGAAAATATTATTTGTGATGTATGTTTTCATGGAATTAGTTCAGAAAGAAGGGAGGCTGTTTGCTTTTTATTTTTAAAGAAAACTCAAAACTCCATAGCTTTCAATTTTAGAAAAGTAAAACCAGGATAATTTAGGTTGTTTACAACTGCAAACCAAAACCTTTTATTTTTAACAAAAACATCAGAAATATAAATGAAAATGGAAATTTTCTTGGGAATATGTACATTTAACCAGAGGCCATTATTATCCAAAAATAAAAAAAGATGAAACTTTTCAATCAACAATAGTAATAATCAATCAAAGTTTCAAGCTACCAAATAACTCAAAAATATCATTTATGTTTTTCTCTACATACAGAGCACTGCAGTGATAGTCACATTTCTTTTAGATTAAGAGAACAAAACACAAGAAAAAATAAAAGTAACACGGCTGCTAGTAATTAGCATTTAATATTTAAGTGACCTACCCAGAAAATATGGACATAACATTTTTCACAGCTAAATTTCCTACACAAGGCAAAGTCTTTAGGCCTGGTCTATACTGTGGGTCTAAGTCAATGGCAGATATGTAATCTGCACGCCGCAGAATGTGTATCTCCTGTCAACTTGGTTACATTCACTTACCTCTGGGTCTTCACTGGGCTGTGTTGACTGGCAATGCTCTCTCATTGACGCAATCTTTCTCCACTTGCAGGGGTGGAGTTATTGTGATGATGCAATAGCACTTCTGGTATCGATTGAGCGGGTCTATACTGTCTGCTCAATTGATTCCGCTGCATTGATCCGTGAGGATCGGTGCAGCATTTCGAATGTAGACATGGCCTTGCAGTAGCTACATTAGTGCACTTACCACGAAGTTTGCAGAAGAATGTAAAAGATTTTGGAACACCAAAATCCTTTTGTCCATTTATCTCGTAGAAAAGTAGTCATGTGGCTTCTTGATAGGGTCTTATATATTCCAGGGGTTGGTCCCAGGGAAGATATTTATTAATCTGTTTGGGTAAGGAAGTGGCAGGAGAGAGAGGAACAGAGTAAAGGAATGGTGTATGTTGGAGTGAAAGTTCTCCTGCTGTTCACTTGTTTTCTAAGAAGTTGACAATCTACCTCACCTGCAAAGTTCACCAGGCCTGGATTTGAACTTTCCCAGATTCTGGGAATGTTCATAGATTTATTCATAGATAAATTCATAGATTTCAAGGCCAGAAGGAACCACACTGATCATCTAGTCTAATCTTTTGTGTAACACAGACCGTGGAACTTCCCCCAATTAATTTCTAGATCATGTCTTTTAGAAAAAATACCCAGTCTTGATCTGGGATCTTAGTTTAGGGTCATTTCTGAATAAAATATTTTTATTTTTTTTGTGGTGGTGGAAGACAGAGAGGTAGGAATGACAGTTTTTTAGAAAGACTTGTTTTACCCTGTTAAACTCAGCCACCCTGAAATCTCTCTCTGTGTGGCCTAACAGTTATGGGCCGCAGACCTTCAAGAACATGGGGGAGATTTCTGCCTGCTGCAGGATTCCCTGAACACTGTTAGATTGGCAGTCCCTTTTTTAGATTTGCTAAATTCATTAGAATCCTGCCTGCAGGTGGCTGTTCTGCAAGTACCACATTTGAGCCTAAACTGTTTATTTTTTCTTCATCTTCTTGGAGAGTATTCCATTATTTTGAGCAACAAACTCTGTGCTGTCTGACTCGCTCTGACCACAGTGTGTGGGTGGGGTTCCGCTTTCTCAGGCTTTCCTTTGATGCAGCAAAAACACCAAGAGAAAACAGAGACATGTCTGAATCCCATCCTGCTATCATTATCCAGGCAGACTACAATGGGATTAGTTCCATAGACCTGAAGGCAGAAGGCACCATTAAATCAAGTAGTCTGGCCACAGCCTATTAAATGCCACCTCTGTATTGAGCCCAAGAGGGGTATATTCAACGATTGCTTATGTGGAAGATGGGTTATTGTATCAGGATCTACCAGATAGAGCCACCATCCTGCAATCCAATCTGTGTGGGTGGGCTTTGCTTCCGTGCAGAGCCCCCTGAAGTGCAAGAGCCTGCTGGAGTGGATCTAACTCAGGATCAAAGCCAGCCTTTGTACCAAATGACATGAGCAGGGACCCAATCCTGCTCCATGCACTGAAGTCAATGTGAGATTTTGCCACTGATTTCACTGAGAGCAAGATCACACTGCGTGCTGCCCATTGATTTGTTACTGTTATTTTTAATAATGTAATGGAATAATGTAGCTCTGAAATGCGTCGAAAGCTTTCACTTCTCTCGTCTTTCAAAGGAAACCTGTTGAGCTAATTGCTCTGAAACAGCTAAATGTTCTGAAACAGCATTTAAAATCTTCCTCTGGGTGCCTATTAACATTTTATCATTTATTTTATTAGAGCTAATAATCAAATAATAAATAAATAAGTATTAGAAATAATTAAGCAGTTAATCCACTGTTTACATTATATTCTGCATTTCATTTAACTTGTACATTGAAATTAGGCAGAGCAGTTACGGTTTATGGTAGATTTTCATTGTTTGGTTCTCATATGCTGGCACAATGTCTAAAGTACAATAATGTGCTCTGAAAGCAGGGAGATCGTCTAACTGGGGGCCTTTTTCTCTGTAAAATCGAGAGTCTGACATAGCATGACACCCAATGGAGACTGAAATCACACTAGCTCCTATGTTCTAGTTGCCCAGCGTAGGTGCAGAATGTCCTCCTTAGTCATTTGCAGCTTGACTCCATTTTACAGATGCCTATCTGTATCAAATATTCCCCATCCATAATTCATCTGGGGTTAAAATGATTCATTCTTCCTCATGGGTACGTCATACTAAAATGGCCGATGCTTTAAAATGACTAGCTATTTATCTTCGATACATAAGGATCTTTTCATGTATTTATCCTCACAGCAACTCTGTGAGGAACAGAAGTACTATTACCCTTATTTTACAGAGGGGAAATAGATGCACAGACAGGGAAAGTGACTGGTCCAAAGTCATAGAAGAAGTTATTGGTGGAACAGGAACTTGAACCCAGGTCTGTCAAGGCCTCAGCTACTGCCGTTACTACTTCATTATTCTTCTCACTAGCAAGCAGCTGTGTTTAAGATCAGAGGATTTTTCACTTTGTTCACTCTGAGCTTGTTTATTATATGGCAGTCCCATCCACAGAAGACGCCACCACTTATTGGACAGAGTCCTGCGGCACTTTTAAAGAGTAATTTAAAAAAAAAGCGCCACAGGACTCCTTGTTTGTTTTGCTGAACTAGACTAACACGGCTACCCCTCTGGAACTTATTGGACAGAGACACTGCAGAGAGTAGCTTGTGGAATAGACAAAATGGAGAGCCAAAGAAAGATTGGAGTCAGCTGCATTTTTTTTAATAGGGAGGAAGTTTTAAATGCGTTCCCACCATAACATGCACCACGACAAAAGTCTGCACAGATGTTAATGCAAATCAAGATATTTGCAGACAAAAATGTATACCACTTGTGCAGGTGTGTTTCGGCTCTGGGCACTAGGAAGTGGAACAATTATGATGAAAGTTTTGAAGCTGAAAAGAAAATCTGTCAGTGGTGAAACCTTCAGGGCCTTAGTGAAGCGAATGGATGTTTAATGTAATAAAGGCCTTGGGATTTAGTGCAGTATAAAATCTTTCTTTTGCTGTGGAAATTTTGCTGAAATTCTTTCTAAATCTCATGGTATGTTAGCATGCAAATAAAAAGAGCTAAAATAACAGCAAATGTAATTCATAACGAACAATCTGTATACCCTATGGACAATGTTTGGGATGCAAAAATATTAGTCTACATTTTTGTTTGCATTGTGGATGTGCAAATCTCAGAAATGATGTAGATACAGAGATGATATATTTAGGTTTAACGCTATCTCCCACATTGTTATAACAAGTTATGTCTTGTTTTGTTTTAGCAACCACAACAGCTATAGCCAGTGTGTGCCCACCCGTTCTGTTACCTCTCAGCTCAGAGAATGGTGAGTGTCTTAGTGTATTACAGCAAAGAAAAGCGTTGAGGAAACATGTAACCTCAATTTTTCATGCCCCCCATAAAAACCACTTACATAATGATCCACTTGTGTTTCCCTTTCTTGCTCTGTACAGGTATAATGGGTAATTTCTTTCAGATGTATCATTTAACCAAATAGACAAGTTACTGGCTGGTGTGATTAGCCCGTGGAACTCATTGCCACAAAAGTATTGTTGGGGCCAACAATTTAGTAGAATTGAGGAAGAAATTAATCACTAGTAAATGGAATGGGAACATGTACAGTTATATTATATATGATTTTAAAGAGAGATATTCCCTCATGTTTTAGTGCATAAATCAATCACTAGTTAAAGAAGTTAAGAAAAAACTTTCCCCGTGGGCAAGTTATTGTTCACTCTGGTGTTGGCCATTGTTAGAGACAGCATACCAGACTAGACAGACCACTGACGATTGTTATGTTGCTCAAGGCTTTGCCAAATAAAGGGAATCAAAATAAATTTTCAGGTGATAATGTATGTGATGTACTGTAGTCAATATAAAAGTTTCAAGTATCTGGGTCCAGAATCGAGGAATATGGCGGATGAAATCAAAGCTAGTATAATAAATGCTTGGCTGAAATGGAGGGAAAGAGAGGTGTTGTAATATGTGACAGGAAAATACCACTGAGATTAAATGGAAAAGTCTATAAAATGGTGGTCTGACCAGTTTTAGTGCATGGAGTCAAGTGTTTGACTACAAAGAAGAAACATGAGCCAATGATCTGTTCCACAGAAATACAAATGTTGAGATGGATGAGGAGTGTGAGGAAGAAGGACAACATGAGGCATGTGTATGTTACAGATGTGGTCCAAGTAACACCCATAAACACAAAAATGAGGGAGTGCAGATTTAGATGATTTATTCACATAAAGTGCAATCCTGACAAGAACATGGGTAACAGAGTCCAGCAGATCAACACTGAAGGAAGAGACAGAAAGGCCAACCCAAGAAGACATGGTGGGACATTATAAAGGAAGATATGTTAGCATGGGGTATGATAAGGATATGGCACTGAACAGAACACCTTGGAGGGAGAGGACTTGTAGGGCAGACCCTATTTGATGGAGTTATTGGAAGGAAGAGAAGTATAGCAGCCTGCAATTACTGTACAAAATTGCAATTAAGTTAACTTTTATTTCTGAGAAAGAATTGTTTTTTTTTTTTTTAAATCTTTCTTTTTAAGATTCTCTTTGAAATCAGTGGAGAAGGGAAGTGGTGAATTGGGTCTTTCATGGTTTCTTCGTTTGTTTCCTGTGATGGTGAAAATAATGTAACAAATGTTGTCTGGTGTGTTGGCTACATATTAAATTACATCGATCAGTTAGAAATCCCATTTAGCACTCTGTGGTTTGACGCAACCTGTCCTCATTGTGGATAGATCTCTTTAATGAATGAAACTTAATTGCTGTTTGTTGGGCCTTTACAGTTATTGTCTACCAGCAGCTAAGAGGCTTTGCAAAATGTGGCTTTCCATAAATAATTGGCGTTTCTGGATTCATGCTCTATATAAATAGAATAAACATAGTGGTTTATATCATAGTAGAAATATGCCTGTCACATTAAACTTTTCTGCCACTGACTCGCTATGGGGGCATGGGAAGCCATTTAAATTCTTTGCTTCCATTGCTCCATCCGTAAATGGGGATAATACAACCAACTTATCACACAGTAATTAACTGGCATTTGTAAAGCACGTTGTAGATATTTAAAGCAATGTGTAGGGTTATAGGGTTTTTTATTATTATTATTAACCATACAACTTGAACTTGGTTGTAAGGTGTGTGTAGATGTGGCTATATAACAGGAGGAAAAACAGCTGTTGGGATGGGCATGTACAGAGATGACTCCTTTGATGAAATACTTCAGTGAGCTAGCAAGGGTTTCTAATGGATAAGTGCCCAGGCCAGAAAATTCTATTCTTTTGAAAACTTTTCCCATGGAAATCCAGAGAAGGAAGTCCTATTTTAAGCCTCTCTTCCTCCCCTTGAAAAGGGGGCACTGACCTCCTCAACTTGCCTTTTCATTCTCCTGTAGGAAAGTAGTGGTCTTCAGCCATGCTTCAAAAGATCTAGGCCTTTACACTCATCATTTGCTTTTTACTGTGGTGAACCTCCAGAATTCAGCTGCAAAGAGCAAGAAGCCCATCTTACCCTTAGAGGCAGACCTTAGTCTCTCATACCCCCTTCCAGGATACCTTCCTATCAGTGCAGCCTTCCAAATTCCAAGAGTATCTCTAAGTAAGGAGATTGTGTTTGAAAATTGATACCATGGATAAGTGAGTGAGTGGTCTTGGTATCAGTATGCGTCCTGTACACTTCGGGATTCTACACCATGCAGCAGTACTTTCCAAATGCTATATCCAGATTTACTTATCACCATCCATCTACCTCATTTTGATGGTAACCGTACAGGGCTCTATATCTTTCTGTGACTTCAGTGTATAGGAGGACAGCTATTATTTTAACTGTCTCTGGATAAGGATCTAACTTAGCATTTTTCAGTCTCAGTATTGTAGGTCTGATTCACTTGCAGTGATGTAAATAGGATTAACTCCATTGAATTTGGTGGAGTCACTCCAGGGTAAGACCAGGGGTATAGCTGTACCTCTATATTTGTGGAGGCAGATCCAATCAGGCCATTGGGGCTGCAGAGGTGGGGGTGGCAAATTCTGTGCCTGCCCCAGACTTGCAGTTTGGGGGGAGCAACTACAGCAAAGGATGGGACTGGCATAAACGAGAGGCATCTCATACCTTGTGTCTCAAGTTAAACGTGATCTACCACAGATTGTAGAATACACAGAAAAGTGGGGAATATTTTGCAAGAAAGTGTATTTTTGGGTGGTTTACAATGGCACAGTTCTGTTATTCTTTGAGTATTTTAGTATCTGGGAGTTGAATTTTGTACTGTTAAGTCCCCTTTCATCACTGAGGATAAAAGTGGTGGAAGAATCAATGAAGCATCAAGTCTAACCCTTTGGAGCTGAGTTCCTTTGCATAAAAGTGAAATAAGGAGCTTGGAAATGTTCCACATTTATAGAGCAGAAAAGTGATGTATTTGTAAACTAGTTATGTTCTTATGTGAGTAGTCAAGATCTTCAGCTCCCACTGGGCAAAGAGATTTATGAACAATACACAGGATATGTATAAACTAAACAAATGTTTGTATGTATGTACATGCATATGTGTGTGTGTAAGTACATATGTACACACATGTTTAATATGTATGTAAGGATGTAAGCAAGGTTAGGAATCTGAGAGCCTCTCTTGCTTAGCAGCTAAGTAGGGAGGGGGGCCACTGATTTACCTGTGCTTGGTATTTGCATGACACTCAGCATAATTTCACCCAGAGGCTGGGCATGATGGGAGTTGGTATGTGTGACTGGTTCAAATCCTCTAAATCTGGTGTTTTATCAGAAGGGGGAAAGGAAATATTGTTCTTTCATGATATGCCACCCTTTGATTGTATATCTGTTATTGACCAAGGAGCTGATGGAAAAGTCACCATCAGCAATAGAGAACTTGGAAAAGTGAGCAACCCTAGTTTTCAGACTTGTAAAACCAGGTGGGGAGGGGTGTGAGCACTAGCTCTGCTGGAGCTGTGCCTTAAGTCAACACCTATTTCCCCACCCATTGTTAAAGAATAGACCTAAAGATTCCTTGTAGAGGCTCTATTGTTACTTTGATTGAGCTGGAATCACCAGGGAAACAGAAACTTCCCAGCGAGCTGAAATCACTGATGAGGAGCTGAAATCACTAGGGAAGCAGAAACTTTCCAGCAAGCTGAAATCACCAAGAGCGGACAGCAGGTGGAGCCAGCGGACAGCAGGTGTGACCAGTGGGTGGAGCCAGTGGACAGGAGGTGTGACCAGCGGGCGGTGCGGCGGAGCCAGCGGACAGGAGGTGTGACCAACGGGCGGTGCAGCGGAGCCAGTGGACAACAGGTGTGACCAGCGGGTGGTGCGGCAGAGCCAGCGGACAGCAGGCGGAGCCAGCAGACAGCAGGTGTGACCAGAGGCCAGCGGCAGAGCCGGCGGACCCAGACAGCGTCTGCGGACAGCGGGTGTTAGTGGCCAGAGGGTGGTGTGAGCAGACCTTGAGGTGGCAGAGGACAATTGGAGGGGAGGACTGAGGGCTGACTCTCCCTTCTCCCCTTAATGGTGGAATGAGTTCTGTCTATTGGGTTTGGTGGGAATCTTTGCACTGTATCCCAACCAGTGCTGCGTTTTGATGTTGCTTTTATTTAGCCTTATTAAAAGTCTTGTATGTTACACTCAGACTTGTGCTTGCGAGAGGGGAAGTATTGCCCTTCTAGGGCGCCCAGGGAGTGGTGTGTAATTTCCCAGGAGACTGGGTGGGGGCTCGAGCTAATTGGTGGTGTGACATTATTTGGGAACCCCTAGGAATAGAACCCGGTCCTTTGCCGCTGCCGTCACGGCCTGGCAAAGGGGTTACATGTATGAAAGGCCAGATCCTCAGCTGGCTATAATCACTATTGTTTTATTCAAGCCAGTATATATTTGTTAATAATAAATCATGCCGTACCAACCTAATTTCCTTCTTTGACAGGGTTACTAGTTAAGTGGATTGAGGGAAGCAGTAGATTTGATGTATCTTAATTTTAGAAAGACTTTTTACACAGTCCCACATGACAATCTCATCAGCAAACTATGGAAATGTGGTCTACATGAAATAACTGGTTGAAAGATTGTATTCAAAGAGGGGGTATTAATAAAATGTCATTTGTAAGACCAGAGAGGTAATTGTCCTATTCTGCTTGATATTGGTGAGGCCTCAACTGGAGTATTGTGTCCAATTCCACGTGCCACATTTAAGAAAGATATGTGACAACTTGGAGAAAGTCCAAAAGAAAGCAACAAAAATTATCAAAGATTTGGAAAACCTGACTTATGAGGAAAAGTTAAAAGAACTGGTCATGGTTTGTCTTGACTAAAGACCTGATAAAAGTCTTTAAATATATTACAGACTGTTGTAAAGAGGATGATGATCAATTGTTTTCTACGTCCACAGAAGGTAGATCAAGACATAATGAGCCTAGTCTGCAGCAAGAAAGATAGATTAGATTAAAAGAAAAGCTTTCTTAATTCCAAGGGTAGCTAAACTCTAGAATAGGTATCCAAGGGAGGTTGTGGAATCCGCATCACTGGTGGTTTTAAAGAATAAGTTGAACAAATACCTGCCAGGGATGTTCCAGGTTTAGTTGGTCCTGCCCCAGAATAGAGGGCTGGACTTGATGACCTCTCGAAGTCCCTTCCAGCCCTACATTTCTATGATCCTATGACATATGATATTTAAAAATCAGTCTTTGCTCACTGTGGTATCTGAGATAATGCATTTCTCTACTTACAGTCGAACATAACTAATTAACTACATGTCTCAGATACCATGAGGTAGTAACGACTAATAGATATTGACTTTTTAAATGGTGACTACATCTATATTCTGTGCCTTCTTTTTGAAAAGGAAAAGTGATATTCATGGCCCAATCAAACTGGCCCTACTCAGTCCAAAATCAGATAAACCTGCCACTTACCTCATATAAAGTAGGGTAGCGGTTCTCAACCACTGTGTCACAGCACAAAAGTGTGTCACGCGCAGTGGCTGAATGTGTTGTTTGAAATCAACCTGATGCCAACAGTCAAAGGAGAGCTGTGTCAGCAGGCCGATTTTATGCTGCCCTGCAAGAGCCCCATGGAATCAGCTGTTACGTGGCATCAGGGCCTACCAGTCAAGCCTCCCACTGCTGAAAAATCCTTTCAGAGGGATGTTTCTTCAGCAGCGGGGGGAACAGAAGCAGTGGGGTGTGTTGTACACAGCTGGGAGCCCTCCCAGCTATGTTGGGATGGTGAAGGGGTTGAGAACCCATGCAGTAGGAAAGAGTTCTACACTGGTTGGGGGGCGGTCAAGATGATCTGTTACTCCCTTTGCCATCTTCTCCCTCTTCTGTGGTTCTCTGATAATGGGAAATTCTCCAAAGCAGGATTGAGAAATGACTGAGAGTTTTGGCCTCAAGAAAATACATTTATCAGCATGTACTTTTTATATCAGCAGTAATGCCTCCCACCTCAATATAAATGTTTAGCAAAGGTGAATGCACCATAGCATCTAATCAAGAGAAAGAACCATATGTCATGCTGCAGACAGCCTGAGTGAGGTAACAAAACGAGAGAGCAGTAAGCCAAACAGATAGGAAGGACTGGTTTCCTCCTTTTCCCCTCTTTCCTGTCTCTCCCAGCAGATGAAATTCACTCTTCTGCCGATGGCCGCCACCAGCAAGCACCTTTATATCTCGCTGAAGCCCACAGAAAAGTAGCTGGTGGTTGCATAGGTTTTGTTCTGACTCTCTGCTGTGGAATGGATTTCATGCTTTTTGGACAAGCTTGAAAATTAAGGGGCCTGATCCTGGGAAATGCTATAGGCCTTGTTTTTTAAGCCACTCCATTGATTTAGCTAGGGCTGCACTGCTGAGAAAGGGCTTCTCACTTGCCTACCAGGTCCAGAGAAAGGAAAGGAGCTGCTGAATAAGACTCACAATAAGTGGCATTCTGCCACCAAGTCAGAAATGGTCAATAATGCAAATTTGGGCACACTCTACAATATGTCATTCACCCTATTATGGCCAAAGTCAGTCTTGTATTTGCAGACCAGGCATATTAAATGGGGCGACATTTAGACACTTTGCTATGTCGTTCCAGGCCCAAACCTGCAGTATTTACTCCTGTGAGTAATCTTTGCTCACATGTTTTGTCCCACTGATTAGTTACACAAGGACAGTTGCAGGAATGTGCCTGGAAGTTATTGAATTGGATTGGTCTGACATCTTCCTCCAAATGCTGTAGTATATCAGAGAGAACCTTCTCTTCCTTGACCATCTCCTTTGATGTACTTAGCATTTTCCTTGTCCTAGAGCGAGGTTGTAACTATCTAGTCTGAAGAGGTGTAGCTTACCCTTTTTAAAAACTGGATAAACATCACTACTTATAATTAGTACTACTGAAAGGACCCAGGCTTCCATGTCACATCTGCGTGACATCGCTCCTATGTTTTTCAATGCCCTAAATAACATCTTTGGGTGTAGGCTAAAATAGCAATCCCAGAAATGTGATTATAGTTATTATATGGTGGGTTTAAGAAAATGGTTCATTCTAATTCATTCATAGCCAAGCAGGTTGGCAAAAAATGTGAACAAAACCTATTTTTAAAAGGGGTGTATTACCTGCGAATACGTATTGCATTGATAGTCGCCACTGAACTGGTTTTGGAGAGTAAGAGAATAAAGGCATTTGCTGAGAGGCATCATTGGTAGGCGTGAAGGCATACATATCCTGTATGCTATATACAGCTATGCTGAGTTCTCACCGAGCGTTCTCTGCTATTCAGAAGATAAAGTTCTGGATAACTTGACATCTGTATTTTCCAGTCATAAAGTGAGGGATGAGTAAATTGGTTCTGAGTGAGGGAGAGGTGTTGTGTGTGTGTGTGTGTGTGTGTGTGTGTGTGTAGGGGGAGAGGGGAATCAGCCTTAACCTTCTTCTAAAACTCAAACTAAACTCACTCTAAAGTTCAAAACGTTTAGATGACCTTTTCATTTTCATGACTCTGTGTTCTTAGTTCTGCCAATGGGAGCAGAAACACTTTAATACCATGGGAAAAAGTTATTCTCGGTCATTAATCTCACAAGAAATCCTATTTTCAAGAGATTTTCAGTGTTGCCAAGTCAGAAGGAAGATGCTTTGAAAAAATCATTGAAGTGTTATGGCACCAATTCTCTGAATCTTTTGAGATTGTCCATCACTAGTAAAGACACTTGGAACTTTTGTTCATTATGGTCATCTTAGACTTAGAGAAAATGAACCAGTTCTGCTCTGTATCAAAGTGGCAAATCTACCATTAATTTGTCCAGACTGAGTAACTCAGATATTGATAGCTGTGTATTTGTTATGTTGGTGCTTAACTAAGGCCATGTCTATACTCAAAATGCTGCCAGCATACACCCACTCAATCAATCCCGGAAGTGTTCTTGCATCAACACAATAACTTCACCCCTCAAGTGGAGTAATGCTGTGTCGATGGGAGAGCATTGCAGGCTGATACAGTGGAGTGAAGACAGTAACAGTGGAGTGAAGACAACTTGAGGTAAATGAGAGTAACTAAGTTGACAGGAGATATGCATTCTGGGGTATGCAGATTGTGTACCTCCTGTCAATTTAGCCCGCGGTGTAGACTAGGCCTTAAGATGCAATGTAATTTAACATCATGGGATAATGAAGTGCAGATCTGATACAATCATGTCATAGAGAAGAAACCCAGTCTATCTGATCAGGGGCTTTAATTGGAAGTTAGTGATTTTCAGTAATCTTGTGTACCCTCAAGTGATATTTACATGAAAGTCTTTGAGCTTTAAAATCTCCCTCCACTACATTTTAAAATGAACCAGCCACATTTTTGTAGGAAAGAACTATTATAGAAGACAGTTGCAGTATTCAGATATAGATTCAGAGCTCCCCAAAATACAGGGGGATTTAGATCTGGGATTTTGGCTTCACCCATTAATGGCCATATAATCATAGAGATCTTGTAATCATAGAGGTCACTTGCAAAATTCAGCTCTATACATGAATTTTAAACATCCCAAAACTTTGGGTTTGCTTGCACATAGATGTTCAGGTTAGCCCAGTTTAAATAGGGGGCCATTTATGTAGAGTCAGGTCAGAGTTTGTCTTGCAAATATAAATTAGGCATGTCAGATCCAGGGATTTGGTTTATACCTATCTCTAAACACATTGTGCATTTTTCTCTGATTTGGACTCTAGTAATTACAATAAGTGTGCTTCAACTTCCAGATATCCAAGGTGGGATTCTCCAAAATGCTCAGCATTAGCCTATCTCTGCTCCCACTGAAATCAATGGGAGTTCATTATTGAATTCGTTGGGAGCAGAGATTTGCCAGTACTGAGCACTTTTGAAAATTGCACCCTAAACCTGGTATACTCTAAAACATCTGGAAGACAGAAACCTTCTCTATGAGACATCTATAATTTTTCAATAGCAGTTATAGAGCTGGATGGATTCCGATTACTATAATTATGCAATTTAAGCAATTGCTTGATTGTGGGTAGGAAGAGTAGAGTAGAGTGTAGTAGTGACTTTTCCTATCAAGTTCCCTAAGTACATTGGATCAAGCAGCATTTCTCTGGATCTATATACCTTGTAAGATATTCAAAAAACAATTTCCGTTTGAGACAAGTTTAGATCAGACTAGGGAAGGCTCAAGTTGTAGACTGAGTGGGAATGAACTGCACACACAAGTAGTTCAGCTATCAAGTGGGGAAAAGAAGGGAACTACTAATTGGCCAAGTCTAAGCTAGTGACTAACACCAACATGCACAGCAATGTGATCAATAGCTCTGCATTTAAATGGGCAGGTCCCAGAATTCACATCATGTTTGTCATCTGAATGGTTATTAGGATTTTTTGCACTTATCTGTACTTGTGCTCGGCAGGCAGGGAGTCGGTGAAGCTGAAAGTAATTTTTACAGGTATTATTTGAGAAATAGAGAACAGCCCCATAGTGGCAAATGGGAAAGGTTTGCACATGAATGATCTGAGGAACACAAGCCAAAATCTGAGGTTTAAAGTGAAGAATGAGCAAGGATTGTGCCTGAAAAGGAGACACGGCATACATCACGTATGTGCCTTGTATCTTTGCACTGTGCTTGTGTGATCTTTCCACTGTTCCTCATATGGGTTGTCAAGCAGCCGCTGAAGTCTGTGCATTTTAATGTGAAGTGGAATGTTTCGATTGAGCTCACTCTCGTGCACGTGTGTGCACACATACCAGACAGGTGGCTAAAATCTATTGCCTACTAACTTCTAATCAAGATAAATAAGCCACCTGTATTCCTTGTTCCACTTTGGGTATATCTTCACAGCAACTAGTGCGTGCCTTGACATTGCCAGCTGACTCAGGCTTACGGGTTTCACACTGCGGAGCTGTTTCATTGCTGTGTAGAGATCCCGGCTCAGACTGGAGCCTGGGCTGTAGAACTCTGTGAGGCTAGAGGGTCCCAGAGCTTGGGTTCTAGCTGTCCCCTGAAGTCTACACAGCAATGAAACATCCCAGCAGGCGAAACCAGCAAGCCCGAGTCAGCTGGTATGGCACAGCCATGGGTTTTATTTTTCTGTGTAGACGTACTGTAGGAGACAAATATAAACTATACTAAAATAAACAATGAGTCTTGTGGCACTTTTAAAGAATAACAAATTTATTTATCTCATGAGCTTTCATGGGAGAAAATCCCACTTCGTCGAACGCTTGAAGATGAGGAATTGGTAAATAAATTTGTTAGTCTTTAAAAGTGCCACAGGACTCCTTGTTTATTTTGATGAACTAGACTAATGCGGCTACCCCGTTGGAACTTATAAACTACACTAGTTTTTGCTAATAATGATTCTACACTCCCAGAGAATGTTTCATCTGAGCATCTGAAAGCAGCTGCCACATGTTAACCAAATAAAGCTCACATAGCTGTTTTGAGATAGTTATAATGGGCAAAATTTAATACTGGTGTAAATCCAGAGGATGTCCATTCACGCTAGTAGATTTGCTCCAGATGGACTCCTGTCAGAGCCAAATTTGGCCCAATAAGAATTATTATGAATATTTTATAAATGGATAAACTAAGGCACACAGAGGATACAAGACTTGGCTGAGATCACATGGTCAGTCAGTGGAAGTTATGGAAATATAATTATCCCAGAGAAAATATCCTCCAAACCTAACAGTGCATATCAGATCTGTTGACTTCCAATGGAAGCCAGACAAAGTTCTCTTTTTTTAGAACATAATTAGTAATTTGAAGTTTTGTGTCTGAAGCCAGACATACCACTAGTTTCATGTGTCAGAATTGAATTACTGGTACTCTATGCTCTGCAAAATTAAACTTAATTATTATGTAAAATTAAGTTGCTTATATCATAATGCTAAAAAGGTTATTTTGTTCTGAAACAGCTATAATAATAAAAAATAAATAAAAAAAATTATTTAAGTGGTAATTGGAAAAACAAGTCACCAAAATTTAACTTAGGAAAAAATAAGACTGGATTTTTAACTGTGTAGGTGAATAAGTATAGGACAAGATTATCAGGGGAAATGGTAAATTCTTTATCGCTTGGACATTGTGAATAAAGACAATGTATTTCTAAAAGTGTGCTGTGGTTCAGATGGCAAATTATTGGGCTATATGTGGGAACCACTGGAGGAAATTCTTTGTTTGTCTCATACAAGGGTCTGACTAGATAATCATAAGGCCCATCTGGCTTTAAAAACTGTGAAATCTTAGGCTATGTAGACACCAGAGACTTGTCCCGCAATAAAGTTGTTGCGGGACAAGCAAGCGTTATAACTGTAATGCTTGTTATCGTCCACAGAGCACTCCTTGCAGCCAAAAGGAGCGTTCACACGCTCCTTAAATTTTCATTACAAGGAGCAGTGCATGGTGGACACCTATCCCATCATGCCATGTAGCAGCCTCCAAGGTTCTGGGTCCCAGAGACAATGGAGCTCCAGCTGCCGGAGTTCCCTGGGTCCCCAGTAGCAGCAGGGCTCCAGCCTCTGGGGTTTCCCCAGTCCCCTGTAGCTGCCACTAGAGACCCTACACCGCTGGGAACCTCGGCGGCTGAGCTGAAGCCCCACTGCTGGGGGTCCCGGGAACCCCAGTGACTGGAGCCCTGCTGCCGCCGGGTAGCCCAAGTGGGGGGATAGATAATCCCTGCTGGGGCTTCCCTTCAGGGCAGCAGCCCTCCTCCCCCATGTCAGTTTCATTGCTACAATAGAGCTGTGAAATTGACATATTCCATTGTCACTTTCCCTGCTCTTTTAGAGTAGGGAAACTGACATGTATGACAGCTCAGGTGTCCCAGGGTGGCCTTAATTAGCACTCTGGGACTTTTCTGGCGGCCAGTTAACACGGAATAAAAGTTACTCTCCATCTACACAGCCTCTTTTGTGGAAAAGGTTTTCCACAAAAGGGCTTATGCCTCTCGTTTAGGTGGTTTTATTATTGCGTTGCAACAGGGTTGTTGTAACGCAATAAGAAGCTTTTTAGTGTGTACGGTGGTGGTCTTATTGCGCAATAAGGTGACTTATTCTGCAGTAAAACCCTAGTGTGTACAAGGCCTTAGGTCTCATAAAGAATAAGATTTTAAATTATGATTCATATCATTGCTCTCCTGAGCATTTTGCCTCTTGCCCTAGCTAATACTTGGTACTTCAAGAAAACCAAAATATAGTGCACCTGTTGTGCAATGCAGAGACAAGTTCACAGTCCCACTGATTGTATTTCTAGTGATGACTCTAAGGCCAAAATTGAAAACAAAAACAAAAACAAAAAACAACAACAAAAACAGGTGTGTAAGCTTAGATCCTGAGTCAATATTTAGTTGTGGGTATGGTGCAGGCTGAAAGTCTATGCCTTGTGTTACACAGAAGGTCTGGCTACAGGATCAGAATAGTCCCTCTGACCTTAAAATCTGTGGATCCATGAAAAACCCCCTTTGACTTCAATAGGCATCAGAGCAGATGCCATATAGAAATCAGCTTTAGGTAAGTCAAGGGGTAACATTTTCAAAAACACTTAAGTGACTTAATGCAAGTCCGCTATTTATAAGAGACTGAAGGTATGAAAGTGTTTGTGAAGGAGCCTGATGAAGCATTTAGACATCCAGATGGGTTTACAAAAGCTTTTAAGTTAGCCATGTGCCCATCACTTTCCATGGGAGTTAGTGGGATTTTCAAAAGCACCGAAACACATTAGGCATCTTAGTGTCTCGCTGTATCTTTAGGTGCATAACTACCTTCAGAAATCTGCCCCTCAATTACTTTTGAAAATGGGACTTGATCTCCCCAGTCACTGAAGTGCTTTTGAAGTTTACCCAAGATGTTCTCAGTCCATGCAAAGGTAAAGCAAGGTCTGCTGATGCACCATACCACTTTTCTTCCATGACTAGTAATGAATGTCCTGTGAAATTTTTGTTTATTTTCATATGCTTTGTCTTATAGGGCATTTGGACACGTGGCAGCTCTTGAGTGCCTCCTCAGTACTCATTGATCCGTCCATCGTAAACTTTGACATTGCCCGAGTCAGCAGAGAGATTTCTGATGGCTTCTCCACTGCTAGAGATTTTTGTCTGTCAGGTGAGGAACTGATTTTTACTGATAATGAAGTCAGTTGTTTCCTTTGGCTTTATAGAACATAGGTGTGTCGATTTATGACAGTGAACCATGTTATTGAGCAAAAGGTGATTTTTATTTTTATTTTAAATTGTAGCTTAGCATTTCTTGAATTGAAAAAGGGACCTGAAATAATTTAACTCACGAAAGGCCTGACAGAAAGTCATCTGGTCAAGTGGCATACTTTTTAGCTGCCGCTGCATATAATTTTGACACCTCACATGGTCAGAGACCTTTTAACATCTCTTAGGCACTAGGCAGTTCGGGGAATAGCAGCAAAAATATTTGAGGCACTGATGGGATTAATCGATAAGGAACAATTAAAAGATAACTATGTGCAGCTAGGCTAAAAAATGACTGAGACAGATGTAACAGCCGCTTACAACTATTTGAAGGCTCCAGGAACTGTTTAGTATGGCACAAGGGAGGGGTTTTAATTAGGAGTAATAGCATGCTTAAGCTGAATATCAGAAAAGGCCTACAGTATCAGTCTCCTTTTTCTAACTTCTAGGATCCACAGGTCCTGGAAAAGTGGGTAATATGAGAAGAAGCAGCTCTGAGTTTGAGGGAAAGTTTCCACTTACCACAGAAGGCTCTCTCTCTGCAATGTCATTCCTCCTGTTGTGTGTCTGTAGTGCAGGTGGAGATGTAATTCCCAGCTTGGATAGACAAACAGACACTAACTCTGACAGAGCAAATGCACAAAAATCGTGTGGCTGCACCAGTATGGGCAGTGGTTTGGGCTAGTCCCACACGTGGTCTTACATACATACTCAGGTGGCTAGTTTGAGCCACGTTATCACCCTTTACACTGCCACTTTTAGTGTGCTAGCGCCTGTCCGTCTACCTGAGCTGGAATCATACCTCCTCCCAGCTGCTGTGTGGGTGTGCGCCCCCTTAAATTCTGCTAGAGCCAGCAGTACTGCCTTTTTCATTTCATTTTTTATTAAATTCTTTTCAAGGGCGATTTCCAAAGGCAGACAGGGGCTCAGTTCTGTTGGAAAAATCAGGAGGAGTTAGGAGCTTCATTCTTTGTTGTGCTTTTGAAAAATCTCCCTCTTAAATTGTTGGGGGATTTAACATTTTGGAAACACATGTCATCTGCTTGCCTTTCTTTCTCTCTCTTCACAGCCTGTTCAAAGAGCCAGTCCTGCACAGTGATTACCCTTGAAATCCAGCCATCAGCGATACGATGCGTTTTCTACCCTGATACACAGATATGCACACATGGCCTGCAAGGTCACAGCTGTCGCATTTTGCTCAGGGAGCCGGCTACTTACATCTACTGGAGACAAAGTAAGCTCACTATGTTGAGAAATAGGCTCAGTGGTGGTCACTTGTAGAGTGTCCTGATTGATGAGAGAATAGTGAAGTATCTGGTAGCCAGATTTGCGACCCATCTGATTTTTATGGTTGATGGTCCCAGTTTGTGTAAGGTTATTGTGCTGAATCCCAAAAAGCATGGGAACCACACCCAAAATATCTTCTGTGCCAAAGCCTAATGTCATCATAGGGTGATGTTGCATCAGAACGGTGGGGTGCAACAAGTTTGGTCTGCAAAAAAAGATTTTGAAAGAGGGTAAACCTCTAATAATTTAGTAAAATTTTCAGCAGTACCTAAGTGACTCAGAAGCCTAAATTTCATTAGTGTTTAAAGGGGCAGGCTCCATAAGGCCTAGATTTTTAAATATTTAGGCACTGCTGATTTTGGCGACTCCTAACTGATTTAGAAGTCTGTTTCATTTTCAAAAGGAATTTGGGCCTTCAATAAGTGCAGAAATCCCTTTTGAAAATGAGATTTAGGCTTCCAAAGAAAACATCTTTTCTTATTTTTCTCTTCTCCAAATAGATTCAGTCTCACCCATCTCTGAACCTGATTTAACTTCGTCCGTGTACATCCCATCTCATGGCGTTCTGCTCGGCACATCCCAAGTGATCCGGATTGGTTCTGAGTGGAGAAATGTTAGTCAGTTTCTTGGGATTCCATATGCTACACCTCCAATAGCAGAGAAAAGGTTTCATCCTCCAGAGCCCTTTACCTGGCTGCAATCCTGGAATGCTACTATGGCTCGGTGAGAAGGCATATTTTTTAATTAGTCCCCTGATCATCTAATGATGTCTTTGTCAGTGATGATCTATTCTAAACCCATTCAGGCACTCAGCTACCACAGAGATGAGTTTGATGATATATATGCCTAGATATATTGATAAAGTAATATATTATGGCGCTGAAAGAAAAACCACCTTACACTACACACAGCCGAAAAGTTTCTCTTAACTCTACACCATACAGACTATTATAAGTTCTATAGTCTATTATAAGCAATACTCAGATTCCAAAATTAGAGTGTCTTCTATTTTATTTCTTAATTTTTTTCTTGATCTCTCATATTTCACCCCAGTACGCTCTGGAGGGGGTTGATGCGGTTTGAGGTGGCTGGTTTTTAACTCATTGATCATAATAGATATGCTCTTGCTCAAACAGAAGTCATGGGCCCGATGCAGGAATTACTAAATGAAAGTCTTTGGCCTGTACTATATGGGAAATCAGATTAGATAATCGTAAGGGTCCTTCCTGGTCTTCAAAATCCAAGAAAACACAAATATTGATTGAAATGGTCTGAGTAAAAGACAAGATTCTGAAAATTATGTAATGCAGAATCTGATGTTCAGTAAAAGGAGTACTTGCTGAGCATTGGGTATGCTACTTTGCAAGATTTCATTCATCTTTGTGTTATGAAGCCAGTTATCATGAATATATCCAGGAGAGCCAAAGTGACATATAAATATATGTTTATAAATATAAATATGAATTTACTAATGAAAGACAATTTAGTCTAATACATTTGTACAAAATACCCGTGCAGTTGGAATAGTTAAGAGTTGAACTTGGGAAATTAGTTTAAAAATGCAACAACAAAAACGTTGTAGAAGTAGATATGTATTTATTTAAACTACTAATGGGGTTCCTATTGCAAAGCGTCTATGCTCCATAAAATGCAATGCAGCAAACAAAACACTTAAAACCAATTAAACTGAGCCATGCTGCACAAACCACACAGAAAGCTGGTGCAAGAGGAAAATAGGTTGCCACAAGACAGGAACTTTCACTTGAGCAAAAGGGATCAACTCCCAGCTGGTACAGAGAGAGGCAGACCTTTGTCTTAGTAGATGCAGAAAAACAAAGGCGGAAGCCTCACACAGGGACGTTGCAAAAGCCAGAACATTACTGGATTAAAAAACAAGTTAGATAAAGAAATCTCATGAGGCTCAACAAGGACAAGTGCAAAATCCTGCACCTAGGACAGAAAAATCCCATGCACTGCTACAGGCTGGGACTGATCGGCTAAGTAGCAGCGCTGTAGAAAAGGACCTGGGGTTTATGGTGAATGGGAAGCTGGATATGAGCCAACAGTGTGCCCTTGTTGCCAAAAAGGCTAATGGCATATTGGGCTGTATCAGTAGGAGTACTGCCAGCAGATCAGGGGATGTGATTATTCCCCTCTATCTGGTGAGGCCACATCTGGAATATTGTGTCCAGTTTTGGTCTCCCCACTACAGAAAGGATGTTGACAAATTAGAAAGAGTCCAGCGGAGGGCAACAAAAATGATTAGGTGGCTGGGGCACATGAAAGAACAAGTCTTATTTAGGTTGCAGAAGAGAAGACTGAGGGGGGATTTGATAGCAACCTTCAACTATTTGAAGGGGTGCTCCAAAGAGGAGGGAGCTAGGCTGTTCTCAGTAGTAACAGAGGACAGAACAAGGAGCAATGGTTTCCATTTGCAGGTAGGAAGGTTGAGGTTGGATATTAGGAAAAACTTTCTCACTAGGAGGGTAGTGAAGCATTGGAATGGGTTACCTAGGGAGGTGGTGGAATCTCCATCTCTGGAAACATTTAAGGCCCAGTTAGACAAAACCCTTGTGGGGATGATTTAGTGGGAATGGTCCTGCTTTTAGCAGGGGGTTGAACTAGATGACCTCATGAGGTCCTTTCCATCCCTAAGATTCTATAAGTTCATGGAGGATAGGTCCATCAATGGCTACTAGCCACCATGGTCAGGAAAGCAATCCTATGCTCTGGGTGTCCCTAAACCTCTGACTTTCATAAGCTAGGGCTGCATGATGGGGTGGATCACTTGATAATGCCCATACTACAAGAAGACAGGATACTGGTCTATATGTGCCATTGGTCTGAACAATGTGGCATTGCTTATGTAGAAGGGACATGGACAGACCTAGTGAAGGGCCCTTGCAGACCTTTTCTGAGAGAGAGTTTAAGAATTAAAAACTATTGATCAAAACCAGTGATGCTAACAATCAAGAGCTGAGCCATGCTGGGGGATAGATAATAGCTCCAGTATTTGTGATCTGTGTTACCAAAGGCTTTTCAATAACACACTCAAGAAGCAAATACAACTAAAGATACTTTCTTTATGGGTGGTTGAAAGTGTTTGGTCTTTGGTGGCCTTTTGCTGAGCACGCACCTGAGCCTTGTGGGTGCCAGCAATGTAACCACATTAGCCATGCAGCTTGACATATGCTGGAGGGATCTGATGAGCTACAGGTGCGCAATGATGTACATTTTGATAGAACACAATCTGTTGCAGTAACACATGCGGCATCAATTCTTTGTGCCTGCAAGCAACAAGCTGCTTTCCATATCTGTTGTACATCTTTGGTAAGAGCTATCTGCCTCTGCAATCGCCACCTGAAAATCATCTCTTGCCTCAGTGCGAAGAATTTGGGTGAGATTTTCAAAGCTGGGGTGCCTAGTTCCCATTAATTGTGATGGGAGTTGGCTGTCCAAATCCCATAGGAGACTTTGAAAATCTCAGCCTTTATCTTTTTATTATTTGTTTAAGATTAGAAGCACTGTTAGGAGTTGTAAGCTTAGATTCAAGGAGAAGTGCTTTGGAGAATCACTCAGACCGTAGACTGCCAGAACCCCTCGTACATGTAATGAATGCAGATCATTATAACATTAGGGACCATAGGGTATTATAGCACAATATGTTTTTCTCTTTATAACAAAAAAATCAAAATATTAGACCATCATTATGAATATGAGAGGCCCTTTCCCTTATATCGCCATTGTCAAGGTTGGACTGGGCCGATACCTTGGATAGAGAGATCTTTAAGAAACCACAGGTTGCTGAAGCTCCTGCGGTGTTGATGAAACACCTGTTGTGCCAGTAGATGGCTCTGTTTCCCCTGAGTCAGCCCTGAACAACTTCCCTTGCATGTTGTTAGGGGAATTCTGGTACTGTAGGTGCCATCTTTTTGATGAGATGTAAACATGAGGCTCTGATTATTTGTGATTGTTAAAAATCCCCTTGGTGTTTTTCCCTGGGTAAATTCATCGTGTGTCTTGGTCAGATTCTTACTTGGCAAAATATGTTGTTTGCCCTCCTGGTGCCCCCCCCCCCCTTGCAATTTCCATTTAATGTGCTGCTTCACTTTCTGTTTTAACCTGTTGCATGGCATTGTTATGCTACACAGCTCCCTTATGGAAAAACCCGGTAGAATTTAACAAAAGATGGTGATTTTTCTATACTTTAGTGAACCAACCTCAAGAATTGAATAGAGAATTCTATTCTTGAGATCAATTTCTATTGGACAGTTAAAAACAAACAAACAACAACATAGAGCTCGTTCTGAAGGTTTTTAGGTAGCTTCTTTAGAACCCTGTCAGTTCCATCCCTATTAAATTTATAAGAATTCCCCACAAAGGGTTAAGCAGTACAGATGTGGCTGTATTTTAATAAGTGGGATCCTCTGAGTCCAAAATAGCCACTACATAAGACATTTGTTTGATACATTTTTTTTGGAGAAGGCTGAGAGTACTCTGTGATGATGAATGGCTGGAAAGCAGTGTTTGCAGATTTCTAGCTGATTGAGTTTCTGTTAAAGGAACTGTTTGAATGCTCTTGGGGTTTCATTATAGTTATTGATTGTTACCGATTGGCTAGGGCACCTATAACATTAGATAGACATCCTTCTGTTATTTTAAATCTAAACACATAAATATGCCCTTCATTTGCCTCTCTGGGGGCAATGATGAATGCTAGGGATGTGTTTGAGATACACCGATATAAAGATGCTGTAGAAGGGTAAAATATTATTTTATGGAACTTCAGCTCAAAATGAATTGAGTTGCAATGGTGCAAAAGCAATGCTAGTTTGTCAGCCAAAATTAATACAGTTTATATCTTCAGGGCTAATTGTTGGCAACCTGGAGATGGAGTGCTCCAATCTTCTCCTGTCAGTGAAGACTGCTTGTACCTGAATGTCTTTGTGCCTGCCAGCTCTGTAAGTACTGAATTGCTAGAACATGATGTAGCACAATGTTGTCACACACTCTGTAGTGGCTGATGAGCGTGAACCCCAGCCTCAGGGCAAACTTAAAAAGCTGTGCAGAAACCCCAAACTGGTTGTGAGCTCTATGGCTATGTCTACACTGGCAAGTTAGTTCAAATTAAGGAGGCTTAATTCGAACTAACTAAAGCTATGGCTACACTAGGCTTTAGTTAGCTCAAATTAAGGCCTTCCTTAATTCGAACGAATAAGTTCAAATAGGGTATTCGAACTAAGGGGTTAATTCGAACTAACTAGTTCGAATTAACCAATGTGGCCATGTTAATTCGAACTAATTTCTTAGTTCGAATTAACCGGCCATTGAAATGAATGGGAATCGCTAATTCGAACTAAGCAAGCGCTTGCTTAGTTCGAACTAACATTCCAGTGTGGCCATGCTAGTTCGAATTAAGCTAATTCGAACTAACTAAAATTAGTTTGAATTAGTTAGTTTGAACTAACTAATTCGAATTAATTTTAGCAAGTGTAGACATAGCCTATAATTAGATTTCAACAACCAAGTACCAAGTGTAAGCTCCTCAGGCGTTATGCAGCCTTAAGATGGAGTCATAGGCAGTCACGTTGGGCATTCTGATATTGCCACACAGGCAAGCTGACTCTCTGTGATGGATGGTCACTTTACACCAGAGATCACAAAATATTCAGGTTCCAGAGGACTGACTTACTGCAGATCAATTTGCACCTTAGATCTCACAAAAACAACATTTGTAACCAATCCCATCATAAACTAACTGAAGGTGTATTAAATAGGAGAAAGAAATGAGTGCTATTTAAAAGTTAAAAGAGAGAAACATGCACACACAAATGAGTTGCAGTCCTAGGTTTTTGGTGGTGGTAGAAATGCTGACATATTCCAGCTCTTACATGTCCATTAGTGCAAACCTAAAATAGTCCTGGGGATCTTTTGCCTGTGTTTAGGAATCTTTGCCCCTTAGTTTGCAAACACTATAGAAAGACCCTAATTCTTTCTAGTGAGGAATTTTTATCCACATCTCCCTAGAGTTCAACCTAATTGGATGAACACTTCTGCCCGTAATCTGTTGAGAGTGGGGGAGCAATTGACAATTGTCTTTGTTCCACAGTGTCCCATTTGGATTCAGTAGTCCCTCCTGATGGGTAGGAAGTAACACCTTCTCTAGGAATCCAGCGTTTTGCATTAGAGGAAGATTTATTTTTTTCCTGATTCCGTGCATGTTTGCTTGAAACTCTACGTTTTACATCTCTAGAGCAAACACTTAAGTATTACTTGATAGCATGGGACACAGAACTGATATGTAGGATAGATACATGTAGCATCCTGCAAGCACTGCATAAAGTCTGAACACTAAACCCATGCTTATAACATTAATATCCATTTACATTTTAAACTGTACTATCCCAAAGATAAGCTAGACTGGCTTTCACCTATGCATTTGTTAGTATTCAGTGAGACCAGGAGCTTTGTATCTGGTCTACTAGCTTCACAGCTGTATAGTTTGAAAATGCTTTTCTCCACGATAAGCAGAAGTGTTTAAAGTGGTATCCATAGTATCCTAGAAGTAAGAGTTGGAGAAGCCTTAGCAATGATGAAGCACCTAGTTCAGTCTCATGCTATTGCAAGACTCTTCCCTAAAGTATGTTGATTTGCGCTTTGGCTAAACTTTGTCTTAATATGTCTGCAGAGCAGGAAGTGCGAATGGGCAGAGAGAAGGACATACACAAAGGGCTAGTCTATACTACCCAGGCTCTGATGATATAGCTGTCACAATTCAGGGCCCTAGTATTTGTATTTTCCCACTGTGGTTCACTACTCTAGGTTCCCAGCTTCTTAGCCATCATTTCTCTTTGGGTCTCCCTCTTTCTCCTTCCTGGGTTCTTTCCAGTCTGCACGGTTCCTTCCTTACACTTGTATCTGACAAAGTGGGTTGCTGCCCATGAAAGCTTATGCCTGAAGAAATTAGTTAGTCCTTAAGATGCCACGGGACTCTCGTAGTTTTTGCTGTATACAGACAAACACAGATATCCCTCTGGATCTTGTGATATGACTGGCAAGCCAGATTTCCACAGGAGGCCAGCATCTACACTTGGCTCTCTCTTTGGAGGCCATCAACAGTATAATTGCCAGAAACTATATATTACTACCAGCCCTTTCTGAGCAAGCCCATTTGTTCTTAAAGCATTACAAAAAAATTAAAAACAATAAAACAACCAATGTGCATGCTAAAATGCTTTCCAGAGGTCACACCAACTCCAGTCTTGGGCTCCAGTAGGTGTCAGTCCCCAGTCCCTCCAACCCTTCCCAAAGGATCTGCCCCCCCATTCCCCCTCGGACAGCAGATTCTATCCATTTGCTGGATCATGAGGAAGACTCTGAGTCAGTGTAAACGCAGGTTATTTATCCAGAAGTCCTTTCTTTGTCTTTTGGTCTCTGGAGAATCCAGTCTGAACCCGTACACGCAAGCCTGTCCAGGTCATTGTTCTTCTCTGGAGGTGTTACAACCTGAGTCAATTTGCCTAACCCCCACCCGCCCCAACTGTTTTTAATTTCTGGTGGCTGTAATCACTTACCCCCATGGAATTAGATGTAACCCTGGGCCCAAATTGAAGATAAATTTAATACAGTAAGATCTCCTAAAGATACCGCAATTCCCTGCCCTGTCTGTCACAGGTGCCACCCCAGGATGGATATCCTAGCACGGCCCTTTAGTGTAAACACAGCGTGTGTCTGCTGAATGTAGTAGCACTGCCTGTCTGAGCAGCATTAGCTATGACAGTGACAGATGCCCTTTTTCAGTTTGTGTCTGTATTTGGGCTTTTGCTGGTGAGGCTGCGTCAGTGAAGCGGTGTGGTTTTTTCACATCCTTGATCAACACAGTTATGCCCACAAAACACTGCAGTGTCGGGCCAGCCAAAGAGGAAGAGAAAAGAGGATGAGGAAGGAAGGAAACTAAGGGCGGAAATAGCAGTGTCCCTAAAACAAGAATGGTTTCCCAGCGGGTGATAATGAATGCGACACAGTTAAAGGTGGTGAAGACAAACAGTTTAGATACTACAAACAAGACATGACCTACTCTTGATCTTTGTGCAAACCTCCTACTGATGTTGGCAGGTGGCAGGTCTGCTGTGGACCGAGAGTAGTAAGCAGTGCTAAACTGACGTCCCATCCCATGGCTCACAAAATTGTTCCTCTCCAAAAATGAGGGTGGAACCCCTGCACTAAGACAAGCTGTCATGTTAAAATTTTAAGATCCTCTTTATAAAAAGTAAAAAAAAAACCAAAAACAAATGCCCCCTTCATCCTGGTTCCAGTATTCTAGCTGAGCTTTTAACAAGAGATTAAACTGGGACTGGAGGGCAAAGGGTACTAGGAGGAATGTGCCTAAAATACAAACCTGCGTTTCTGTATGCCGTATTACTTGTGCTACTGGAGTGTAACTGTATGTGTCTTTTAGAAGTGGACAACAGTTTTGTTTCCTGTCCGCAACACTAGATTGTTATCTACTTTCTGGGCAAAGTCATTGCTTTATAAAAACTTCATGTCATTATCTCCGGCAGCTTGCTGTTTCCCTTTAGCTACTGCTTTCAGAAGAGCACTATCTGAGAGCACTGAGAAAATCCTAACTATTCAAATGGGTTGTTTTTCCTTCTTGGTGAGTCTGTGGGCCTAGTATCCCTCTCACTCAAATCAGAAATAGCATCACTGAGGTCAATGGAGTGTTGTGCAGATAAATCGGGTGTAATTTGAGAAGAAAATTAAACCCTGTATTTTTACAGCAGAAAGTGGGAACGGTATAATATGCCACAGGATGGCACTTTCCTTTTCCTGATTGTGGTAAACTGTGGTGTTTTTAGCCATATGCAAAGAGCAATAGGAAGTAGCTTCAGTCTTGATGAAGTTAAAACAACGGCAAATGAAGTGCCCCTGAGAGAGAGAGAGAGAGCCAGTGGCTTGCAGAGTAATAGTCTGCATCTGAAGTGAAACACAAAATGGGAGCTGCCTCCTGCAACTTGGAAGGGACTCTGTCATTTAAAACTTCAGAACCCAGAAAGCATCTCTTTTGGTGACGTAGCTACTGCACCACGTAAACTTCCACCTACAGCTGCATTTCTGAGCTTCCTTTCCCACCACGAACCATTCTGACCTGTCACACTAGCCAAGCAGGGCTGGGTTTTGGCTTGGGTTGCCTGCTGCCCCTCAAGCAGAGGGGTGATAACGTTGCTGGATGAAATAAAGAGTTGAAAGACGGGTTAATATTGGCTGGGCACTCTTCATGGTGGGGTGGTCTTCACCTTCCCATCCTTACTGTCAAGTCTGTATGACGAACACCTCCTTGTGCAGCCCTATCACAGGTTGTTAAATATCCTAAAACCCTAACTTAAGCAACCTCAAACTAGACTGGTTGTTAAGGGTTAAAATGCTCCTACCAAGCACATTTTGAAATGTCTTGCAGTGGAGTGGAGAACTGAACTTCAGAAAGCCTTTCATAAATGTCTTGTATTTTCTGGTTTCACAGACACTAAAGCATTCAAGGCTCAGCCCTAGTCTGATGGTTGGCTGGTTGTGGAAAGCCAGGGACTAATTACGGTCCTTAGAGTTTCATATTACTACCCATTACCATAGGATAGTAAGCTTTAGCGGCTGAGTTCAGCTCTATGTTCATATCCTAACGTCCATGAAATTCCAGCATGCTCTGCTTCTGGCTTTGGGGTCAAGTCCATTCAGTCCTGTCCTGAGTTCAGCTCTGAATCCAGCCCTGTCAAGACTTGAAGAGTGTACAGCACTGGGATTGGCATGGGCCCAGAGGACCCACAGGTCTTGGGCAGTCCTAACTCCTTCTCGTTATCTCTCTGATGAGGTTAGGTTTCATTTTGGGCCCAATCCTGCCAGGTACAAAACCGCTTCTAGGACATGCTGAGTCCCCAGGATCAGTCCATTGGGACGGCCAGCTGCTAAAGAGCACATACCCAATGAGTGGAGACTCTACGCAGTAGCACAAAGTCAAGATCTTGGCCTCCTGAGGCAGCAGCCGCAGCTGCTCCGCTGTGGGAATCAACGGGCGCCTTTCTCACTAGCTGAGCTTGTAGGAGCCGGGCTGGGCTTGTCTCAGCTGAAAGTCTCTCTGTATTTTACTCCGAACAGGTTGGCTGTCTGTGCTTTGTTCCTAAATGCCAAACCAGATCTGTTGAAACAGTGTTGGTCAATAGCCACAGGGCAGTTATGGCGAGTGCTAGCGTTTGTGTGTGAGGAATTTGCTGGTCACAGTTTCCAACTAATTGCAGACTTTTTTATATTATTCTTTTGTGTTGCGGGCAGTAGGCCAGATTCTACTGTCATTTATAGTGGAATGTCGTCATTAACTTCAGTGCAGACGCTCCTGGTTGCCACCTACAGTCCAAACATGGTGCGAACCAAAGGTCTTTTGAGGCAATGGAAAGGGGTGGCTTCACTCCTTTCTGGCTCAGGCTCTACATTCTTTCAGCCCTAATGTTTAGCTGCCCCCTGTCCTACCTGAATATAGCTGGTAACTCAGGATAGAGAATAAAGGATGTGATAAATCCCTTTGTTAAAAAATGGACCAAATATCCCATACACAGTATAACATGAATTAAATACCAAATACGAACCTGGACAATACAATGCATTACATGCCACTTGCAGGGGTGGTGTTTACTGCTCTGACAGTGGGGAGACAGGCTGCAGAAGGTTGAGGTAAGCAGCATTATGTCGAACTTCACCGTCAGTGTAGGCCAGGGCTCAGAGAGAGCAGCATTTTTTAGTATTTCTAGATCCAGGAAACATATTTCTCAGTTGAGCTGGATGCCACTTTGCTCATAATAACAAATATCTGAACTGGTTTTCCATCAGAGGAGAATGAAACACATTTACAGTGCAAAAATCAGGACCATGCCTGAACAGTTAGAGGATGCTGAGGATAGTCTGATACTTGCTCCTGGCCTCCTATTTTTGCTGGTAACTGACATTACTGTGATGGCTTTCCTCCTGCACAGATGGTCACACATTTGTTGGAAACAGATGTGCAGCCATCTCTTTGGCCAGTGCAAACAAGATCAGTGTGTTTTGTTAACTGCATCCAGAAAATGACAGCAGCAGAGGCCAATGGTATCTAGTTCCAGACAAAAATAAATCTTAGATGTGCTTTGATCTCTTTGTGGATGCAGGAACAGCTGTCGACATCATATACCTCGACTTTAGCAAAGCTTTGGTTATGGTTTCCCACAGCATTCTTGTCAGCAAGTTAAGGAAGTAAGGATTGGATGAATGGACCATAAGGTGGATAGAAAGCTGGCTACATCATCGGACTCAGTGGGTAGGGATCAATGGCTCAATGTCTAGTTGGCAACTAGTAACAAGCGGAGTGCCCCAGGGATCGGTTCTGGGGCCAGTTTGATTCAACATCTTCATTAATGAACTGAATGATGGGATAGATTGCATTGCACATTCAGGAAGTTTGTGGATGACACCAAGCTTGGGGGTATGGTAGATACGCTGGAGGATAGAGATAGGATTCAGGGAGACCTAGACAAATTAGAGCATTGGGCCAAAAGAAATCTCATGAGGTTTAACAAGAACAAGTAGAGCCCTGCATGGATACAAATATGTGGATCTGTATCTGATCTGCATCTGCAGGAAATGGTCCACAGATATCCGCGTTGTATCTGCATATTTGCAGGGCTCTAGCCTTTCACAGATAAAAAATATGTGACTCTGTATCCGATCTGCATCCACAAGAAATGGTCCGCGGATATCAGCATTGTGGCTGCGTCTACACTGGTAAATTAAGTTGACTTAAGCTTGCTCAAGTCGACTTAATTTACCCTGCGTCTACACTACACTTTGCTTAAGTCAACTTAAGCAGCTTGCTTAAGTCGACTTAATGAAAATTAAGTCAACTTTATTAAACCTGCTTTTTACTCAACCTAAGGCTTAATTCGACTTTTTAAAGCCCTGGGGTAGCCCTAAGTCGATTTAGGGCTACCCCAGGACTACACCAATGCCCTCCCTGCTGGGGGGGGCACAGGGGGGGCCTGGCATGCCCCCCAAAGGGTAGGGCAGAGCCTGTGTGATGCTGTCTGGATTTAGAGAAGCATTTATGATATTATTTTCTATTCATATATCCTAAATGCTCTATAATCCATAGGAACTCTGTCATGTTTGGTATCAATAGAAAGGTAGTAATTTGCTGGGAATGATTATATATTTGTCTAGGAATTGTATTTCGATTAGAAGTTAGTTTAGTTAGGAATTTGGTGTTCTATCTATACTTTAACTAGTGTGATTTTATGGAAATGTCTGAGAGAGGCGGGTGTGTCTGACCATTGTGTCCTTAATGTTTAGGAATTTTCCAGCTACAATGGGCCCAGGGAGTAAACTGATGAGCCATTAAGGACACAATGGTTGTATTCCTTATGTCCTTAATTGGCTCATCAGCCCTGTCACATGAGACTTGACTGCTTATTAAAGCACATGAGACTGCACAGTAGGGAAGAGTCCTGGGCGGTGGGGGATTTACACTGGTGTGCTCCGCCACATACTATCCAGTGAGGGACAGATCTCTTCCATCTCTAGTTTCCCTGATTCCATGACTTTTCTACAGTGTATCTATAAAATAAGCAAGTAGCAATGTCCAGCAGTGACAACCAGTGCTAGGCTTCATCCAACCAAGCCAATGCAGTGGTCCCTTATGAGCAGGCTCGTAGATCTTCTATTTGTTAGACTTGAAGCGTCTTTGTGAGTCTCTGCTGCACAATGAATATAGGGGCTTGTCTATGCTTGAAATGCCACAGCAGCGCTGTAGATACTACCTATGCCGATGAGATTCTCCCATTGGCATAGATAAATGCACCTCTCTGAGAGGTGGTAGTTAGACTGATAGAAGGAGTCTTCAACTGACCTAACACTGTCTTTTCAGGACTTAGCTCAACTTAACAGTGATGTTAATTTTTCATATCCCTGAACCACATAATTATGCCAAGCTAATTTTTAAGTCTACACCTGCCCTTAGGAAAGTTAATCTAAATTAATTTAAGGTATGAATTTAAATGGCACTAGTTAAACTGTGTTAATCTCCTCCATAGACACACTCATTCAGAATTAAAGTGGCCTTAATTTGTTTTAGTTTAATACATATTTTTAAAATTAAGATGAATTGAATTACGGTCCCTTAAATTCTGAATAAGAAAATCCACAAAGGGGTTTGATACAGTTTAATGAATCCACTCTAAATTCACATCTTTAGACTTTTGTTAATTCAGATTAATTTTCGTGAGTATCCCCATGTAGACAAAACTTTAGGATTAAGGGACTGGATTTAGCTAAATTTTGCATAGTCCTTTCCAGGGACTGGCACCCGATAACAATCGTATTTAACCTTAGGGCTGCAGCCATACAGACGGGTATCATCTTATTAGTGTTACTGCCAGGCAGTTTTGAATTGCTTAGACTGTTTCATCAGAAAGGGGAATCAGATTTCCAGCAATGACCTGAACGAGACCATGGCCATATCAGCTGGTATCATTTCTCAGATAGACTCATTGTTGCATATATTTGTGATCATTACAGGGCAGAAACAGGTCTGTGCTGCTGTTCTTCCACAACGGTGTGAGTGGCGAGGGTGAGAAAGTGAGGACAATCATAGACGGATCATATCTAGCTTCCATTGGCAATATCATCATTGTAACTGCAAGTTACCGCGTTGGAGTTTTCGGCTTCCTTAGCACTGGTAAGTCCGCATGCTGCCATGAATCTATCAGCTGCAGGCAGATCACATGCTGCAGTGTTTGTTTCCAAAGTGTTCCTTAGTTCTGCTTTCTCCCAAGCCACCATCTTTGAATAAGTGCTTTGGAAGACACATGAAGGGAAAGTCAAATCAAAGGGACATGAGAGTAACAAGAGCTGAAAGGAGGGGTGGGGGGAGCAATCACCCTACATCGAAAGAGCAGTTTGACTTTATTTAAAGATAAAATCATGAATGTTTGGCCAAAGAGCGGATCTGGTTTTAAATCTTCAGGCCTGATTTCCAGAAGTGCTGTTTCACTGTCATTCTAGTTGATGCCTCTGTGGTGAAGGTGCTAATCTGGTGATTGAGTGAGTGCGGTTCAATTCCCTGCTCAGTTACTGACTTCCTGTGTGACTGTGGGCCTGTTACTTAGTCTCTCTGGGTGCGTCTATACTTGTAAATTAAGTTGACTTAATTTACCCTGCGTCTACACTACAGTTTCCTTAAGTCGACTCAAGCAAGTTGCTTAAGTCGATTTAAGGAAACTGTAGTGTAGACGCAGGGTAAATTAAGTCGACTTTATTAAACCTACTTTTACTTCGACTTAAGCCTAAAGTTGACTTTTTAAAGTCGACTTAGGGCTATTCTAGGTCTACACTGGCCTAAGTCGACTTAGGGCTACTCCAGGACTCCACCACTGTCCTCCCTGCTGGGGGGGGGGGGCCCACGGGGGAGCCTGGCATGCCCCCCCACAGAGCAGGGCAGAGCCCTGTCCCCCTTTGCCCCATTGTACCCATGTACAATGGGGAAAAGGCTGAGCCCCCTGGCACTGGGCAAGGGGTGCCCCCCTACCACTATGGACCTGCCCAAGGTCTCCCTAAGCTCCTAGAAGTCGACCTAGGCGTCCAGTGTGGATGCTCTAGGTCGACTTTGTAAGTTCCCCCATAAGTCGACCTTAAATTTAGGCGTAGACATGCTAAGTCAACCTAAAGTCGACTTAGCTAAGTCGACTTAGCTAAAGTCGACCTAAATTTACAAGTGTAGACATAGCCTCTGTGCCTTTCTTCCCCACCTGTAAAATGACAGTTCTTCCCTACTTCGTGGGGCTGCTGTGGCAATAAGGCATTAAACTTCGTATAAGATTAAAGATGTTGATGGGTAATCGCTCGGCAATTGTGATAATCACCCCCTGGGGCTTTACACAGGTTATACAGGATTTGCCACTACAATGTTGAGTGACTAGTTGAGGGTTTTTTAAAGACAGCTTAAATATCATTGTGTCGGGGCCTCATGGAACCAACAGAGATTGTCCATGTTATCATCTGACAGAGAGGGATCCATCGATTCAAGTGGTTACCATTTCACTTTCCAGACATCACAGCAAAACCACATGGTTCATTACTCCAAGTTGGGAAATTAGTGCACCTTCCGTATCATGTTCTTTAATGCTGGGAACTTCCATTTTTCCAGTGCCCAGTGATCCTGACTACTATAAATAAATTGCTTTTTGGGCCATATTTCCAGAAAACAGGTACATACTTTGCATACCCAAAGTACCCATTCTGCCTGTGCAAATACATGCTTGCAGCTGCCTGTGCCTGTCTGATGAACACAATGCCATTGCCTGCTGTCTGGCTTGGCTTTTATTAGGTCTTTTAGTTTCATTTTAAACACTTAAAAATATTTTTCTTTCACGTTATTTGTCTAACTGTTTTATTTGCCTATAAATAGGCCAGGGATGAAGGGATATGGGAAGAATACCCAGCAATTGAGTGCTGACTTCTGACCCCTCTCTCCTCTGACTACTGGAATACTGTTTATGTCCCTTGTCTTATACCAGACCCATCAGTCCTTTCTGGCTATACAGAGTTTCCAGGATTTTTTCCCCCGGCCATCAGACCCCGCCACTGCTTTATTGGTAATCTAACCTATGCACATAGGGGGATCTGAGCAGGGAGCTAACTCTTTCCCTTTGGTCTTAGTTAAGGCGGCTGCACCTTGCCACACAACATTTTGTTACTTGTCATTTCCCTTCTACGGTGTCGTGTTTGTTTCGACTTCATCTCCAGCGATGCCTGTTTTTAGTTCAGCGACAGAGAGCCAAGCTCTGCAAATTCCTTCTGTATTCCGGTCTCAGGTTGGCTAGGGCTGCATCTGGGGAAAGTGTCACTCCTGGTAGTTTTTTGTGAACCAGATGCTTGTGAAACTGACATTTTGTGTTGGGTAGAGCCAGACAGGGTGCACAGGCATTGTGCAAGCTTCCATGACGCAGTACTGCCCACACATCTGCCGCTATCCTCCTTCAACCCCACTCATCTCATCTAGGTCTCTTCCTGAGAGGAGTCATCGAGCTGCACAGCAGCATTGCGGTGTGGTCAGATGCCGTGCTCAGTACTAACACAAACACGTCAAGCCCTTTTTCACCTGTATTCCAGTTGGGATTGGAATTTGGGTCTCCAGAGATGAGGGGCAGGGTGCAAAGCCGCCGTCTTGCGAGCAGTGAACAGGTGCATCTGTAGATCTCTTTGCCACTTCTTCGGGTGTCCACATAGACTTAAAGGTCAGAAGGGACCAGTATGATCATCTAGTCTGACCTCCTGCAAAATGCAGGCCTCAAGACCAGGGACTGGACCAAGTGTGGATATCTTGGCAGGGATGAGGCAGGAATCTCCCCTCGGCTCCTTGGCCAAGTTCACACAGACAGCGCAGGGGCTGTTACCATCTCTGTGTTTGGAAGAGCTCAGGGATGCATCCTCAGTGTACCCCAGGGGCCCACAAGGGGCAGGGAAGAGGTGAGGCCACGCTTCACAGCAGATTAGGCAGACCAGGGAGTGGAAGCTCCTTTAATGCAAACATACCCATCTCCCCTGGGGTGGTGCAGTTCCCACCTCCCTCACTGCAGCCAAGGCCAAAATGGCTTGTTTTGGTCTAGCCCAGGGGTCGGCAACCTTTGCCCACACCCATGCCAGCCCCGCCCATCGCATCCTCAGCAGGTGCTGGGGGTGGGGCCAAAATGGGGTGGAGCCAGGTACTCCGGGTTGAGGGTCCCTGGGGGCTGCAACTCGGGGGGAGGGGTGGTGGCTGGGGTCCCGGGCCACACTGCTGGGCTGTGCTGAGTCCTGAGCTGCGCCGGCCCCTGATCCCCGAGCCAGCCCCCGAGCTGGGCCGGGCCGCGCCAGCCCCCAAGCTGGGCTGTGCCTCTGCCCGGCTCCCCCCACAGCATTTACCTTGCTGTGGAGTTGGGGAAGCATGGCCAGCGGGAGCCGGGAGCCGTGGCACACAGCTGGCCCCAGGCCACGCTGGGGGCGGGGCCAGCGGGGGGAGCCTGAGCAACGCCGCGTGCGGCTCAGGCTCGCCCCACGTGCCAAGGTTGACACACGAGCTGGGGGTTGCCGACTCCTGGTCTGGTCTGAGGGGAGAGTTCACATGTTCTTTGCTTTCTGTAGCATAATGGAGACTCCCTAAGATGCTTTCCTCTTTTGTGTAGCAACAGGAAATCAGCAAAGGTTTCTCAAGCTGCTTCAGATACCGTAAGAACTTTAGCTCAGCACATGTACCAAACCGAAATAGAAACTCCTGGAAGGCTTTCCTTTTTCAAGTACTTCTTGAATGAAATCTTGGCTGCACTGGCGTTAATGGGAGTTTTGCCATTACCTTCAATGGGGCCAGGCTATTGCACCTTGATTCTGGCTAAATGTAGATGTGTGAATATTAAAATTCCATATAAATAGCCCAACGTCACAAACTAAAATCCTGACTCTCCAAGAAAACCAACTTCTGGACCCTTTGATGTTTGCGTATTTTAAATTGTGAACCCAGGAATGATTGGGTTAAAGCTAGTAGGGTTTATTTTTTTGCAAGAAAAAAGCTGTCTTTTCTAGTGCTAGCTCTGCAGTTATTCCTGACACTGTCATGTGGCAGAGCTGTTTTAGGGCTAGGTGGGTCATGAATAGAGGCACATGGTGGTTACTTTGAGTGCAGAAAACACACATATGGGTTACACCTGCTTTTTTGTACATATTTGAAAGGGCATTGTTCTGTGTGTAGATATGTTAGGATGTAGGCAAAAAAATTGCTAAAAAACAACTTTCCTCATCGTTGATACAAACAACACCTGAGGTTGTTAGAACTGAACAAATCTGAAAAATCGAATCCATTCTGTGTTGTGTGATTTGGCAATGAAAATCAGCTAGTGCTTACCTTTAAGTTCCAGCAAGTGGGCTTACTCAGAGGCTTAATGTTAAGCCCTTTATAACTATTCTCAGGAATGGAGCATTAGTTGAAGTCACCGCCTGCGTCTGTCCCGACACCAGTTTCTTTTCACACTTCCGTGGTCCTGAAGCATGTGCTCTTTGTCTCAGAATAGATTGTTCTTAAGATCTACATCCAGGCCCCACCAAAGTAGAAAAAATAATTCCTGGTGGACATGGAGCGGGTGGGTGAGGATTTGTGGCCTGCGTTGTGTAGGAGGTCAGACTAGATGATCATACTGGTCCCTTCTGACTTTGGAGTTACGAGTCTATGGATCTTTGGACTAACCACAGTAAACGTTAGTGCATGAATCCTTTGCTTATCTGAGTTCTTTGGCTCATTAAGTACATGCCACAGTTTTCCCGACTCTTGCCAAGAGAAAAGGAACTGGTCATATTCCACGCTCCCTGCCCACTCCCCATATTCATTGTACTAGTGGCCAGACCTGTCTCTGTGGTTAAAGATTTCACTTCCTTAGGTGAGCTGTCATGAGACTTGTAACAGAATTTAAAATAAGTGCCGTTAGTATTGGACTGACAGCTCTGGGACTGATGAGGCCCATCCATAAAACGGGCGGTGGTAATGAAAGAATTGCCATACAATTTAGAGGGTTCATGGCTATAGGCAAGAAATTCCAGTTTCCATGCTCAGTCAGTCCTTGCCAGTCTTAGTAGAGGGAACAATAGTTGTAGCATAGGCACTTTTAAGAACGACAGAGATCACTAAACTTCTGTTTTATTCTGATTCTTGTATTTCAGCTATTACTGTGGTAGCTATGAGCCTCATTTCATTCTGCTGGTGGGCAGCTATTAAACAATGAGAGCTTTGAGTCATCATAAGCCTGGGTTAGATTTGAACTATTAACCTACACACCCGAGAGCTTCTTATTCCGTTACCAATTTGTTCCCCACTGTTTTGGTTTTTTTTTTAAATGTATCTTGATTTTAAATATACATTATTTTGGTCTGGCAATGGAAGAAACAAATATTTTAACTAGGTTGTTATTCGTGGCTCTTCTGTCTCCTTCTAAAGCTTTTCTAGTTTTGAATAGGAAGGCTTTGAAGACAGATGAGTAAATATAAATAGCACACTGTGAATCAAAGTAATAGTCAACGAACAATTATTTTCAATTCCTTTTTGATACTTGACAAGGATTTGCTTATTTCTGCTTTTATTGCTTTAAGTTCCAGTTTCTTAGAAATTGGTGTCATTGAGATACTGCCAAAGCCACCCGACATTTGAAATATCAGATCACTGTAGGTCATGCTACATAGATGGCTGAGCTTTGGGCAGTCCTGTAGAATGTATGTTGTTAGAATTTTCTCAGCTTTTCTGTGTTGCAAAAGAGATGTCAGTGTGAATCATAAACAATGTATTGTTATGTCAAGCAAATATAATGGGGCCAAACTCAGGGGTGCTGTATTAGTTGGTTGTATTAGTATAAGACTCTAGGGGGGGTACCAAGGGTTGTAATTTATACGACAATAGGTGGTACAGGAGGAAAAGATGGCACAAAAATCTAAGTATGTATAGTACAGAATGCACCTTTATTGACAGCTGCAGATGCTCAGATTTTGAAGATGAAGTCCCTTATTTAGGTAACTAGATATGGAAGAGAACCCTAATTTTAGGCACTCAACTTTAGAAATGCTTGGCCTCAGTCAGTAGATAGTATAAAAGCCTGTTGTATAACTACTCTATAATGGATAGCTTGCTGTATTAGCTTGCAGCTCTGCCCACCAACTGCCCTTTCCTTGTTATAAAAATCTAACCTCTGTGCACTCAGAGCTTCAGTCTCTCTGGTTTAAGCTGCAATGTTTTGGATTGTTACTGAGAAATACTGTAGTACTTCATTTTATTTTTTAATGGAGGATAGTAGGTCTTTGGTTAATTTCACTGAGAAAGAAAAAATCCTACAAGGCAGATATAAAATGAAAACAGAATTCATAATTGATAATTTTTCCATTTGCTGAAAGAGAGAGGTGGTGTTATTGTTTAACAAAACCTTCTTTCTCATGTCAGTCTCTGCAGCTGGAAAAGCCATTCATTTTATTCATTTTGTATAAACTGGCAACTCTTCGGTTTTCATTAATATTCTCTGGGAGTGGAGTGGAACATGCTCCTAATACATCCTGGAGGCTTTGAAGAAAAGTTTCATCAGTAATTTGCTGCTCTCGTGGTGTGTTATTTGTTAGCCTTCTGCTTCACAGAGCATTGCCAGTGAATATGTGAAATCCTGAGGTCGGTGGTAAAGTTCCCAGTGACTTCAGCAGAGCCAGGATTTCATCTTTTATGTCTGGCTTGACCCTGCTGCAGAACTCTTTAGTGGTGCCCACAACATTTCCTACGTCACCCATCTCAATTGTTTCTTTTATAGACTTTAGAACACTTATCTGGGTCTCAGGACATCCAGGTTCTATTTCTGGCTCTACTACAGACCTATTGGGTGATCTTGGGCAAGTCACTTTCTGTCTGTGCTGCAGTCTCCCCATCTGTAAAATGGGGATAATATCAGTGTCCTCCCCAGTACAAAGTGTTTTGAGATCTGCTGAAGAAAAGCACTTGATAAGAGCTATGTTTTTGTTCTTATTACTAGTATTACTGCTCTGTTATACTGGAAAATGGGACCATATCTCCCCATTCTTCCAGCACATTCAAAGGCTTTCTGTCTGTTGTGTTTTCCCATATACTTTAAATTATTTTTATTTTAGAACGAGGGAAAACACAAAGCAAAAAAACACTGTGAACAACTAAGGGAAAACACTGTCTGCCCCCCAAAACTCAGTGTGCATCCCCGCAGTACTCGACTTCATCTGAACTGAACACGCAACAGCAGTAGTCTAGCAGACCACTCAAAATAGAAAATTTCGTTACAAACCCGGAAGTTACACAGTTCCGATATATATGTCCAATATCCATCTCCCAGTTCAGTTGAAATTGATCTCAAGCTTCCCAGTGCTGTCTATGGATTTATTCAATCTGCCCCTCTCATCTCCCATCAGCCTTCATCTCTACCCCTTCCACCTACTAATATGGTGCCTCTGTAGCTGGTTAAATTGAGCCCCTAGGGCTTATCTCTTGTAATGGAGGCAGCTCTATGAGAGATTCTCTACACAGTGGCTGTCATGGAGGAAGATGCTACAGGCCTCAACAAATCAATGTTTCTGGTTGCCATGGTGACCAGTTTTAGAAGCTTGCCGCCTAGTTACACTGCAGAAATGTAATGGAGGAGCAGCCCCTGGTGACCAAAAGTAAAATTGCTAGCACCTAGCTGTGAGCCAATTTTGTCCACCCCAGTGCTATAAGATAGTAATAGCAGGTGTCCTTTGGTCTCAGAAGATCTTGGGTACACACTCCTGAGAGGTAAAAAATTTGCTAAGTGAGTTTTATGAGCTATGGTATCAGTAATATCAAGGCCCAGCTATGGGAATGATAGTAAAAATGTAACATTCCATCACTTAAATGTTCAAGGATCTCACATGTCTTTCATTTCTGCTTACAGAGTTGTAACTGCCCTCTTCCCATTCCTTCTAACAGGTTCTAGTGTGGCACATGGAAACTGGGGCCTTCTGGATCAGGCCGCGGCTTTGCAGTGGGTGCAGAAGAACATTGCTAGCTTTGGAGGGGACCCAAGTCAGATTTCGATAGCAGCTGACCGTGGTGGGGCAGACATTACCAGCATCCACCTTCTTGCAGGTGGAGCAGATTCGAATCTCTTCAAGAGGGTGTTGCTGATGGTGAGTCTCATTCCTCTGTATCTCAGTAGTGGATACCAATAGAAAAGATATAAATTAATGTGAACAGAATTAAGGAGTGTGCTTACTGGTTTTATTTTGTGCAAGCCCCAGACTCTCAAAAGATATTGCGGTATAATACCATTAAACAGCCTCACCTGAGAGCGGGGTCCACTTACGTTAGGCACTTTACAAACAAAAACACGGTAAGACCCATTTAAGTGACTGATTTAATCAATCTGACATTTTGATTCCTCTCACTGTGGTTTTTCTTGTGTATATACACAGAACTGGTTCATTATTTATAGAGTTTCCATTCTGCAAGTATCTTTGCTATTTAGCAGTTTTTAGAGAACAATGCTGATTTGCCAAACATCCGGTGTCTTGGAAGGATCCGGCCTCCTTGAGGTATTTTGTCAGTCCTGTGACAGATTCTGATTCTAATTTTCATTTAGAAGAAAAGAGAGTTGCCAGTCTTTGTGGTTGTGATGTAAACTCTCTGATGGCAATTCCGTGTAGCCCACTCCTACACAGCAAAAGACGTGCCCCTTGTGATTTTTAAGAGTTAACTTCAGGTTGAACAAGAGTGACTGAAATGTGCAGCTGTGTACTTGATTTACACATACAGTTTCTGCGGTAGTTCTATACAGACTGGAAAATTGAATTCGCAAATGGCCAAGCGAACAGAGAAATAATACTGCTCCTAAAAGTGTACTGATTTTTTTTTTCCATTTAGTGATAGAGTTCAACTGTGACTTGCATGCCTCTGCAAGTACCTCATTTTGAGGAATGCTACTTACTGTAGTCCCAATGTTCAACATCAATAGTATGTCCCCTCACTTTGTGTGTGTGGGGGGAGGGGGAGGAAGGGGGGGAAGAACTGGTTATGTCAGTCAATGCTTGTTTTGTTTTTAAAAGGGGGGGGCATTATTTGGCCAGGGACCTGGTGTGGGGGAAAAAAAGGTGCCAGTACTCAGTAACCCTGAGAACCATCACAAAAAAATCCCTGATGCCAGTAATGAGAAATCATGAAAGTGAGGTTCTAGGAAGAAGTGGATACCAATATATTTCTATAAGCATTTTAACTTTCCTGTCTGAATAATTTTTCTCCCTCTCATTTTGGGTCTTTGTGACACCCACACACAATTCCACATTTGGATCATCGCATGTCGAAAGGTATGACATTACCAAGGCCGCCTCTTAAAAGTCGCACCTGGGAATGCACAGGGAATGAGTCTGCTCTAACAGATTTAACAAATTCATTTGAAAACTGATTTAGTTAAACCAATGCAAAATTCAGGGAGGACTCTCTTTTATTTAAACCTGACTAAAATCCATTTAGCTTAATGAGGTAAGGAATTGAGTTAAGCTAAATTGATATGACCAAGGTTTAAATCGAATTAAGAGTCTATATGGAGCCTTGTGCCAGTCTAAGTAAATCAGAGAGACAAGGTGGGTGAGTTCATATCTTTTCTTGGACCAACTTTTATCGGGCAAGCTTGTCTCTCTCATCAACAGAAGTTGCTCCAGTAAAGATATGATCTCACCCCCGTTGTCTCTCTGATATCCTAGGACCAACACAGCTACAGCTAGACTGCACACAGTAACTGTAACTAAATCCATTAGTTAAATCAGTGGAACTTTGAGATAGAGATGTATGCACTGAAGTCACTCAGGAACTGAGGGTCCAAAATAAATTAGCTACTTTTGACAGTTTTACCAGACCTAATTGGTTGAGTTGTTATCCTCTGTCTTTGCGAAAACCCCTGATTATGATTGGTGGGGAATCTGCTAGAGATGGAGGGTGTTTTATGATCCTTACTTCAGAGCACCAGCCATCAAACAATAATAAATAATGTAATTTGTCCCTTGTTCATTAGAATTAATTTGATAGCTCACTGTAGTAAATACTAAAATATTCAGTGTGGACTCTTTTTAGTTAGATTGATTTTTTTTCTTTTAATATTCATACACAAAGAAGGGTGTGTGCTAGTAACCTGAAACTGGTTGTTGTAATATCTATATGTTAATGATCCTTCAGTTTACCATAAGTGACAAACTTCAAATGGAGCAAAATAGCGATTACATTTTATTTTAACGAAGAATAAATACAGAGACATGATCTAGAAAATGGTAATGCTTCACATATACGTTTCCTTGGTTAAGAGCCAGACACTTTAGTAACATTAACAATGAATGGTAGCAATATATTAGAGTGTACAAACATCTTGAGTCCATTTTGTTTGGTGTTGGTTACTATTTGTAAGTAAGTTACATTCAAGTTTTAACATTCCCAAATGTGTTTAATCAGACTATGGACTGTTTACAAAGATCATCATGAATTTTTATCACTAGTGCAGATGATCTGTGATAGGATCTAAAAAGTACAGATATACACAGATTGTGCTAAGAGGCAACTGCAAAAGATGTCCGTAAAGGACCCAATTCACCATGTTCCCCACCTTGAATAGTCATTTAGACCTGTGCAGGATGGGTGTATTAAAATCAAAATTCTCAATTCATGAGTACGGGTAGGTGCAGTTTTACTCCTACAAGTGTAAATAACCACCTGAAGCTGAAGGTACTATTCAAAGGAGCAAATTGTGATTTCATTTACAGACATTAAAAAAGAAAAAGACACAAACATGCATCAGAAGATACTCTAGTCCATGATGGTTTACTCGGTATTGGTTGATGGATTTAAGTGCTATCCTGTTGCAGCTGTTCCCAAATGATGGGTTGCAACCTCAGATGGGGTTGCATCAATTGCTGATGTGATTGCTGTGGTCTTTACCATGTGAAGGATGCCATTTTGCTCCACAAAGCATGGCCTCAACATGTGCAGTGTGTGGGAGATTACAATGCATGGAGAATGCTATTTTGCTCTCCAAAATTATATCCTTCTCATCACGCATGTAAGGTCACGCTCTAGGGAGGTTGCCATTTTGTAGAGCGAAATGGTGTCCCCTCTGAGGTGTGAATTCCATTCATGGTGCATGCGGGATTGTATTGTTTGGATGATGGATGCCCTTTTGCTCTACAAAACGGAGTCCTCCGTGTTCTCTGCCGTCAAGGCAGGAAATAGTCTGTTAAAACAGAGTCGTGCAAAAGGTTTGGGCACTCCTTTTTATTGCTATTTCATGTATCTTTTCAGAAAAGTGTCAGGAAAAAAAAATCTTTTGTGCCTGTTGCTGCTGAACTGTTATATAGTTTAGATATAAGAAGCTATTATTATAAATACTATACATAAATATAGGCAGCCTTCAAGAGGTTAGGTTGAGATCTGAGCAGTTTCACACAAATTTCAAACATACTGCAACTCATTATGGCTGTAGGACCTAATCGGAACATATTTTACATTTCACTTTGCTTCCTGGTGTATATTACTAGTTTGGGCCTGAGCAGCTGAATTCTACTCTGTTACAGCCATGGACCCACCTTGAAGTCAATTAACTCACCGAGAAGAACAGCTCCAAGGTTTTTCTGTCTTGTGATTTCACATGGCATTGCCAGCATCTGGGTTAAACCATTGTGAAGAGCAAGTTGTTTTTTTTTTTTTTCTCCCAAGTAGGTGAAATTCAGTCCAGATTCAGTGTCACCAAAGCAGTTCTTGGAAGCTAGAGAGACCAGTTGAGTTTTAATTGTCTTTGGGGAGCCAGGAAGTTCCTGATTTCTCTGGCAATAGAGATGGAAATAACTTTGCATCCAGAAGAGAACAGCTTTATTTCCCAGGGTCTTCTTGTGATGCAGGGAAGGTGCCATATAGGAAACCCTGTCCTCCTATAACAACACTGTGATAGTCACACCTGTGGATGGTGCCAACGTAAGGCCTCCTCTGAAGGCTCCAACTGGGTCTTAAGTTGTGCGTCAGCCTTGCTCTGGCCCGTGATGCAGTGGTGATTCCAGCTTTTGCTGAGAAGTCATCTGCTTCACTTTCTCATTTTTTATTTAGAGTTCCTCTCTCAACTTAAATTATAACCTGTGCATGAGCAAATTAAAGGTGCAGTATGATGTTCTCTTACACAGTGGCTGAGATGGTATTTCTCTGAAGTATCTGGTAAACATTCAAAACACAGAAGCAGACGAAACCGTCGCTAATTTAGCATTTATTTCCTTAAATCTCCTCTTTGATCATCAGCTGGTATGCTTGTGTTTTTCTACTGTGGTAGGACTTCTTGATGATCATGGTTTGCTCGTACATCTCAGTTCTTTTTCTGTGGACTGCGTCCATCTCAAGTTCAATCTTCATAATATGGAGTTGGCAAATGGAGGGTGCTCTTGCGTTTGCTTCCAGTGTATATGACAGATTGGCTTTTCTTCTTTCTGCCACTCAAAAAAGAAGAGTCATCCTCCCCCGCTAGGGAGATGTAAGAGGCAATACTTTCTCTAAGCCCATAGCTGAGGCAGGAATCATCCATGGCCAGCATGTTTCCAGTTTCTTCATTACTCATCTGCAGCCTTTTAAAAAAGAAATCATGCTTAATGTTTCAAATACTAATACTGCATAAAACTACATGGTTCCATAAAACAAACAACTGCTAGCTCATAGCTGATTGTGATCAATTCTGTGTCTCCTCTGTTTCCTTAAATGCCCCCTCATCACAGTAATATCTGAGCAACTTTGATGTATTGAAAATACAGAAAAATGAAGTACAGTCTCTTTCTTTCTTCCTAGCTTGCAGGAGAAATAGCTCAAGTAGTGTGTGTGGGAGGCGGGGGGGGGGGGGTTGTCTGTGTGCAAGTGAATTAGGTTATTTTGAGGAGAGGAGGGGACTGAATAGCTTACTGAGGGAAGGCTGAATTGGAGACGTGAGTTGTGCATTTATTTCTGAAACTGATTTATTTCTGTGTAGTTATTCTTGTATCTTGTGGGAGTAGCTTCCTCTGTCCAAGCCCAGTTCCATGCTTTCAGGAACCTCTCCCACACTGGTTGACAATGCCACAGGTCAGATTGAAAGTAACTGACTTGGTAGGATCAAGTTGGGGCAGGGGGTGATCTGTCAGGTAGCTAGATCTACCTACAAGCAGCTCGAGTTGTAGGAAAGACATCTCTACAGAGTATGCATAGAGGCCAATGTTCTATACTGAAAGGCACATTTGAAAAGCACCTACCAGAGCCTCTGATGTGATTAGGGTGGCCAGATGTCTTGATTTTATAGGAACAGTCCCAATATACTGAGATTTTTTTATATATAGGCACCTATTACCCTCCACCTCCAACCCCAATTTTTCACACTTGCTAGGTGGGATGCCAAATTGTCTCCCATCTGAAGCCTCACCATCTTTCTTCAGTTCCTCTCATGGTACTACAAATCCCATGGCAGGCTTTGAATATCATGACATAGACCTTCTGCTGGGCTCTGCATTAAATCTACAGCCAGCGCAGAGAGCTGAATTCTGGGATAGTGTGTTCATGGTGAACTGTGTTGCTAAAGGGATGGATGCTGGAATCTGGACAAATTGAAGCTTTTTCAGATTATATGGATTCATTCTTAGTTATAGTGAGACAGGTTCTTAGCTGGTGTAAACATCTTGATTGGGAGAATATCCTTGGCAGACTTCATTTCCAACCATGTTACCCAGAGCAGCCCAATATCTTTGGATAAGAACCCTGAGACTGGTAGTTAAATGCACTAAAATTTGCAACAGTAAACACTTAGACTGAAATGTTCCATCATTTGAGAGATTTGGATGCCCAGTTCCCATGTTACAAGGCCCTCAGGGGCTTGGGAAATTTCAGCTTTAAGCCTTAATACTGACCTCAGCAGAAGCGAATAGCTACTTATTATTTTCTATAACACAAGTATATATTTAACATGCCGAAAACAAACATGTAGACTATGAGGCTGTATGGAAGATGTGGTACCTGTGTACGTTTTTCCAGTTGAAGTTTTTGTTCCTCATCACCACAGGAGGATCTTGGTTCATCACTGCATTGTTGTTAGTGCACTGAGCAAGACAGGGTGTTGTAAGCACACAACACAGGCCATCAGGGACCTCTGAATGAAGGAACCAATACAGGATGAGTTATCCAGAATTGCACAATAGCTGCTTATTTTCCATCAGACGAAGTGGGATTTTCTCCCACGAAAGCTCATGCAATAAATACATTTGTTCGTCTTTAAAAGTGCCACCAGACTCCTTGTTTGTAAGTAGAATAGTCATTTTAGATCCCAGGAATTGTGGCATACAGTTGTTGAATTGCCGTGGGCATTATGGCATCAGAGGTGGCTTTCGGGGTAGGTGAAGCAGGCGGACGCCTAGGGCCCTGAGCAGCAGGAGGCCCCATCACCTGCTTTCCATACCCCAAAAGCCGCATCTGCCGCGGTCAGCAGCAGGAGGAGGAACTGGCTCAGGGAGCTGGGGCCAGAGGGGGAAAGTGGGATGACAAAGTGGGGTGGTGACGAGGGAGAGTGTGGCCACACAGGGGCCCCATAGGCCTATAGGGGGCCCTGCAATGGGAGAAAAGAGAAAAGACTTAGCTAAAGTCGACTTAAATTTCCAAGTGTAGACATAGCCATAGGCTATGTCTACACTTGCTAAAATTAGTTTGAATTAGTTAGTTCGAACTAACTAATTCGAACTAATTTTAGTTAGTTCAAATTAGCTTAATTCGAACTAGCATGGCCACACTGGAATGTTAGTTCGAACTAAGCAAGCACTTGCTTAGTTTGAATTAGCGATCCCCATTCTTTAAGGTCAGAAGGGACCAGTATGATCATCTAGTCTGTCCTCCTGCAAAATGCAGGCCTCAAGACCTCACCCATCCACTCCAGCAATAGGCCACCAACCTATGATTGAGTTATTTACCTCCTTAAATCATGATTTAAGGACTTTAAGATACAGAGAATTCACTGGTAGGTGAGCCATGCCCTGTGCTACAGAGGAAGGCGAAAAACCCCCAGAGCCCAAGCCAATCAGCCCTGGGGGAAAATTCCGTCCCAACCCCAAATATGGCAATCAGGTAAACCCTGAGCACGTGGGCAAGTCTCAAGAGCCAGTTATCCAAGAAACAATTCTCTGTAATAACTCAGGACCCACCCCATGTACTCTCCCCTCTTAGGCCACTTGTATATCCACCACCCGTGGCCAAATATCAGTAAATTTCCAAAATAGGCTATCTAATCATACCATCCCCTCCATAAATTTATCAAGCTCAGTTTTGAAAACAGTTATGGATTTTGCCCCCACAACTCCCCTTGGAAGGTTATTCCAGAACTTTACTCCTCTAATGGTTAGAGACCTGCATCTAATTTCAAGCCTAAATTTCTTGATGGACAGTTTATAACCATTTGTTCTGGTGTCTACATTCGTGCTGTACTCAAATAATTCCTCTCCCTCCCTGATATTAATCACTCTGATGTATTTATAAAGAGCAATCATATCCCCCTTCAACCTTCTTTCGGTTAGGCTAAACAAGCCACGCTTCTTTTTTGAATATTTTGAATATTCTCAGAGAGGGAAAAGTCACTGAGAACAACCTATAATCCACAGCATCTGGATGAAAATGGTGTTACCATTTTACATTTCAGATTCTCATGTTTTTCCTTTACAGTAATACTTTTTCTAAAGCGGGAAAGTCAACTAACCAAATTTCAGAAATGAGATCAGTATCCTGTCTAGTTTATTACTACTACTTTCCACAAACTGGTCTAAAAACTCATTTTTATTACATTTTTACATAATCATACACATCATTAAACATAATATTTTTCTTCCTTACATTGAAGAAGTCTTTTTGTCTAATAGACAGTATTTCAGTTTGCCCAGTATTATGCAAATATCGTGGGTTCACACCTTTTAAGTTATTTCATTGTTGCTAGTAATTGAAATACTAGAACCATGTATTCTTTACATGTATGATGTGATCAATTTATTCCAGTTCTCTTTCCTCTTTCATTTTAAGCCTTTCTAGTTTTCATATGATGTCACTGCAGCACTTAGTTAACTCTGGTGTTTAATAGAAGTCTACTTTCTGATCTGAGTTGCACTGACCTAAATCTGGAGTAACTCCATTAAAACCAATATAGTTGCTCTGGACCGACATCAGTATAATTGAAATCAGAATTTAGCCCATAATGGTTACACCAGCTTTGGTCTCTTAGGCTAAATTTGCTCTGAGTTACACTAATAAAAATCCAGCACTAAGCAACAAAGTTAAAATAGAGTAACTGCCTAATTTTAACGGCAGGCACTGATCCAAACAAGGTTGTGTAGCGAAGTACGATTGAACAAGCTAATGCACTCAATCCAAAGGAGAAATACTCTCGCTGCACTGAATAATGTTAGTGGTAACCATGTCAGAGCCTGGTTTCATTTAACACAGCTTTGTCTATCTGGACTGCCAGTGGTCGGGTGAGTGTAACCTGCTGTGTTAATTGTGGAGGAACAGGGGAGATATAAAGGGGAAAAAAGCGACATAAAAAATAAACAAGGCGGAAGCCAAATGTCTCTGTTATTATTTTGTACTATGGTAGCACCCAAAATCCCCAGTTACTTCCCAGGACCCCAGTGCATTAGGCACTGTGCAATATTTTACAGTTGCTCATGAAAGACATTGTGTTTCCGCAGTTAGAGAGAGCTGCAGGGGGCTTACCTGAATAGTGATTCACAAGGTCCTCAAGGCACTGAAAGGTTTGCCGTGGAGAGATGTAATACCAGTTATTCGGCAAGCGGTAGATCCTGTAATGTTTTACTTGCCTGTGCCGGACTGACAATGAATATAACCCTGACGAGACAAGAGAGTCAAATGACATCAAATAGTCCTATTCTGAGGAAAACAAAGGTGCATTTTACAGACTTCTGTGGCTGTTGACTAAAATCAGACCAGTTCTGAAAAGCGATGATATACTAACAAGTGTCCCCTTGGAGTATTTGAAAAAGAAAAGGGACCTTCCTGATTGAGAAATCTGAAATACAGACAGAGGGAAAAGGCTTTCTGTGGTGATAGCCTGATGGTGATTCACTCTAAATCTCCAATAATTTTTTCTTTATGCTTGTTAGTAGTATTTTCAAAAGGGCCAAAGGGGTTAGGTGTTGGGCACTTAAATTCCTTAGGAACTTAAAAAAATTCCACATCTTTTTTCCCCCTAGCTGGCTTTCCATGGTGCTCTGAGGATTTTTTCCCCATGTAATTCTTCAACCTGCATTTTGGAAGCTGTATATCAGTACTACCTGGGCAGGAGGACTAGTATAGAAGCAAATACATACTAAAACTGAAAAATTGTGCCTCCCAGCCAGACTACATTTCTCATGAAATACTGTGGCCAGGGACACCATGATGTATTGCTCAACAACAAAGGAGACCTTTGTGCCTCATAGGAGATGTAGCCCAGCCTGTAGAGGAGAACAAGTGCACAAGGTAGTCACAGCACAACTCCGATGAGGCACCACCCAAATCAGTGTTTTCTGGCTGAAATATTGTAGGTTTTGATTTTTTTGACAAACCAGGGGGAGGAGGGATTTTTCTGATCAACTAATCTGATGGTGGAAGGATGGTCTGAAGAAAATTGCAAGCATTTATTTTGTTGGTAAAACAAAACAATCTCTCCACACAACTGAGTAAGATATACAATTAGTCACACTTTATGTATTTTACATTTCTTTCCACATGCTCCCACCTTTGTGAGTGTTTGTGGACTGAGGCAATGGGTCCACCCACCCTTTGTGGACTTTTGGATCTTCCTCTCGGTTTGAAATGCTTCATGACGTTGTGTGCATTAACAAACAACATTTCAATAATGTTTTATATATGTCAGTGATTATGGAATTCTCCAAAGCCATTTTTTCCATGTTTCCAGCACTACTGGTTATGTAAGTGATTGGTGAGGAGATTGCACTGTGTGATATATTCTTTTTTTTAAAAAATGTGTTTATTATATATAATTTAGGATTCTGGACTGATGTGCATGAAGTGAAGAAGGAAGGCAGAGAATTAAGGGCTGTAGAAAGCCCAGCTGAAAGGAAATGCTTTAGTCTGAAATGGGGGAGAATTATGATATGTTCTCACCTTTCCTAGTTTCGCTCTCTCTAATCATGAAGGAGCCAACCTTGGTGTCAGGAAGCTGTAGCAGTTCCTCTGCTTTTTCTCTTCCCAGCCCTTCAAATAACCAACTGTAAAACAGGAAAATAAGTTCTAAAATGACGGGCGAGAAAGAGTGCAGTGCGTGGCCCTTAAAGAGCAGGACGAGCCAGACAATAAACTGCAGAAAGAACAGAGTAACCTTCTGAAGTTATTTTCTTAACTATTCCCATGCCCATGTCCTTAGTTTATAGGGTAAATCTTGCTCTTCTCACACAGGCCAGTAACATCATTACGAATGTCCCTTAAAAAAAAAAAGTCAAAGCCCTTTAAACTCAATTAATCTGAAACCTTAACATTAAACAAAGTCACTGAGTGTAAATAACTAAATCTTTTATTGTTGCGAGTCAAGTTACCCACATTTATTAATACACGGACAAAGAAAGATGTAATTATTCTGCATATGTTGGCCAGATTCTGATCTCACTTTATTCTGGTTTTACACCCAATCTAATTCAATGAGCTTTACTGGTCAGAGAGTAGAATTGGAGTCCATAGAATTTAAGGATATGTCTAAAGTGAGGCAGGTAAAATGCTTTTCTGAACAGTGATGGACTTGAACATGTGCTTATCTGGGATTTCCTCACCTGGGGCTGAGTGCAGGGACTAACTTCTGAACCTAATGCTCAGAGATTCAGTCCCTGAATAATCTCATTCACCTTCTGAAGATCTTCTTTTGGTCTAGTTGGCTTGTTTTTCATAGGAACTCCAGTTTTAACTTTGGAGTTTTTCCTCACGAGGGGAGGAACTCACCCCTGTGCAAGAGACCATCCCAGGGACCAGAAAAGTCACCACATTATCTTAACTCAGACTAAAATAAGTCATAAGCCTTTGTCTGATCCTAGGCATAGGACTGAATGTAATCCCAGTTCTTATTAATTGGATCTCTTTATCAATGTCTTAAAATGAGAGAGGGGCCCAAACCACAAAGTTTGGATCCAGAAGTAGATCACAAGTTTCTGGGTGTTTGGATCTGGGGTTTTGCTTTGGTTAAAACAGCTGCTAAATTTAGAACTGGACTGAAAAATCCCCAAAGTTCATAGGAACTCAAATGTAGAAACTTAATTCAGGTCACTTCCGCCTGACATAGATTTTTCTACGAGGCTCTTGTGGTGGTGGTTGTTATATTATTTGGATTATGATTGTACCTAGGGTCCCTATTTCAGGAGGAAAACTTGACACTATATTATATGTAAAATAACAGTACCTGTAGTTTTGGGATCATAGACTATTAGGGTTTGAAGGGATCCTAGGAGGTCACCTAGTCCAACCCCGTGCTCAAAGCAGGACTGACTTTATGGAGAAAGCATGTACTCACCCATGGTAAACTTTTGCTACGCATTTTCCTGGAATATAGTTTTCTCGACCTGAAGTGAGGGAATGGACTCTCCACCAACCTCCTTCACTGTCAAAGCAAGAAGATGCACAAGGTCAAATGTTTTTGGGGAGCTTATCTTCATTTTAGGAACATGCTAAAGCAGAAAATGGGATAGCATGCAATATTTGTTAATTAATCCGAACATGCACACAGATGTAAGGGGTTTTGTTGTTGTTGTTTGTACAGTTTCATCTTCTAAATCTCAATTTGCTACATTGTAGTTTAAATTGGTCACAGAAATAAGCTAAATATTAAACAAATGTTCATTGTTCCATTTGCTGCTTAAGTAGTGAAACCTGTTTCTGTCGTCTTTATTACAGCTAGGAACAGAGCATTAGTGGAGACTAGTTGGAGCCTAGATTCACAGTCTGATTTACAGCTCATTGATGGCAGTGGGAATCTTCTTCATTTATTTCAATGACCTGCACATCAGGAACAGAGGACTAGAAGGATAGTCTAGTGACTGGAGCATAAAGTGGGAATCAGGACACCTGGGTTCTTTTCCTGGCTCTTCATCAAACTTTCTTTGTGACCTGGGGCAAATCAGTGAGGCCAGATCTACACTACAGTCCTGTATCAGTGTAACTATGTCACTCGGAGTCGTGAAAAATCCATATCCCTGAATGGTGTGTTTATACCAACCTAACCCTCTGTGTAGACAGTGCTATGTGACGGGAGAGCTTCTCACCATTATAGTTAACATGTCTAAGCTATGTCTACACTTGTTAATTTAAGTTGACTTAGCATGTCTACACTTAAATTTTAAGTCGACTTTGGGGGGACCCTACAAAGTCGACTTAGAGCGTCCACACTGGATGCCTAGGTCGACTTCTAGGGGCTAGGTGGACCTTGGACTGGTCCACAGTGGCGGGGAGGCACCCCTTGCCAAGTGCCAGGGGGCTCAGCCTTTGCCCCATTGTACCTGGGTACAATGGGGCAAAGGGGGACAGGGACCCTGGCAGGGCATAGGGGCAGGGCTCTGCCCTGCCCTGTGGGGGGAGCATGCCAGGATCTCCCTATGCCACCCACCCCCAGCAGGAAGGGCAGTGAGGGAGTCCTGGAGAGCCCTAAGTAGACTTAGGGCTACTCCAGGTCTACACTGGCTTAAGTCGACTTTAGAAAGTCGACTTAAGCCAAAAGTCGACTTAAAACGAGATTTGCTTGCTTAAGTCAACTTAAGGAAAGTGTAGTGTAGATGCAGAGTAAATTAAGTTGACTTAAGCAAGCTTAATTCGACTTAATTTCCAAGTGTAGACGCACCCTCAGGGAGGTGAATTAGCTACTACAATGGAGAACCTTTCTTATTGGCACAGTAGCTTCATCTCAAAAGTGCCGCAGCTGTATCCGAAGCCAAGCCCTTGCTTGCTTGTGCTTCATTTCTGTTAGAAGGCAACAGTAACAATAGCTCTCACAGGCACAGTGTGAAGCTCAGTCCATTAATGGAAGGGGTTAAAGCAACCCCCGGCACATGTGCCATCAGTGGCACACAAGTCATTCGGAGCGGCACTTGGCATCCTCTGTGGCGCCACAGAAATTGCCACTCCTGCCACCTAAAGACACTCTAGGTGGCTTCTTTCAGGGGCGGCTGCAGTGCGGAGATCCCTGCCACGTCCATGCCCCGGGTATACCATGTAAAGAAGCCGCCCAGAGCAGCTCCTCTCTGGGGCGTGCCACCGTCAAAAGAGTCACTCCAGACAGCTTCTTTCCATGACGTGCCTGGGGATAGGGGTCCCCAGGCACGCTGCTGAGAGGAGCCACTCCAGGTGGCTTCTTTCTGCGAGAGGGCCTTCGGCACCAGCTGAGGGTTGAGGAGGAGGGGCCGGCACAGGGATTGGCAAAGGTGGCTGCCCCCTGGGTTAAAGAAGTCATAGTCCCCCCTTGTCATTTTTTCACCTTTTTTTCAGCTCTTATGCGGTATTGCAACTGTGAACTGCATGCAATTTGAATGCTCTTTTGTGGGGTGGTTCCTCATAATATTTACACAGAGTGAAAGTCAGTGTTGGGCCCCACCTCAGTTTCTAGTACTGCATTTACTGTGGACTAGAGCCTCAGCTGGTGTAAATCAGCATCCCTCTGTTGAAATCAGCTGAGATGTGCCAGTTTACACTAGTTTAGGATTCAGGTCAGATTGTGTATGTGGAAGTGACCACAATCTACGGAATATAAGTGAGAGGTTCCAGTTTCTGGCACACTTGTTACTGTCATGGATGAGCAACAGTGATGGGAAAACCTCAGAAGGTTCTGCTTCAGTAAACACCCCAAACTCAGATAATTGCCTGCATCAACCAAGTCTGTCAATCAGGGCTGGAAATACCAAAGTTCTGGGTTTTTGTCTGTGAAATGCATGGGACTTCCTCTTTCCATTTGAGGTAAAACACCCTGAGGCTAGCTTTGTTGGCAGTATTTTCACATGTGCTCTTCTTATCCAGCCAGAACCAAGAATATTTAAACAAAAAACAAAAAAAACCTCAACTCCAAATATTTCTAACCCTGCCCAGAAAAAGGTCTCTTGAGTAAATCCTCCTATTTCTTCTATTATCCAAACTAGGATGCCTGTCCTGAGTTAACTCTGCCCCTAATGAATTATGTCCAGGAAGTAAGGAGACTGTGAGGGGCTCTCAGAGGTTAGGGCCTGACTCTTATAGCAGAATTTTCTAGCTGGAGCCCAGCTTGCTTTTGCTGAACCATCACCTTCTCTGGGAGAACTCTGCCTGGAACCTTCTCACCCAATCCACGGAAGGTAGTTTTCAGCCGGGTCAATTGTTGTGGTTTCTTTTCTTTTGATTTCAAATCTCCACAACAAACAGATCTGTCCCTCACTCTCCTTAAGTTTTTCAACCCAAAGTTCCTGTCTCGTCCCTCAGAGCCTTTTCATAACAGGACTTCCCACAGTCTCCCTTCTGTCCATTTTTGTATCAGGGAACAGTTACTCCCAGCAATAGCTACAGCCTCCCTCCATTTCCTGCTCCTCCTTGAATGAGGATCAGCCAGTTAAACTTCAGGTTTTTCCAGCAGGCAAAGTTAATCAACCAGTCAGTCAGCCAGCCAGACTTCTACTGGCATCTGACCTCAATTGAATGGTATCTCTTATACCATTACAGGTGCCAGTCTTTGCTAACACTCTTAACCATCTCCAGTTGCTAATGACCGTGACAGGTAATATAGTCTGAGTAGATTCTATTTATTGCATTGCATCCTGGACCCATGTGGATGAATCACAAGTGAGTATGATGATTTCAGCATTATTCCATGTGAACAGTGTCTCTTTTACATTGTTGTTTGAAGAAAAGCTGTTGAAGAAAATAACACAGAAGGACAGTGCGTGCAGCATGAAAAGGCGGAGTTTGACAGGGCAGCTTTCCTGGTCACTGCTGCTCTGACCAGAAATAGCATCTGTGCTTTTCTTTCTTGCTGTGGTATGTTTCTTGAATGACCTGAGAGAGACTATACCTCCAGCTAGTCTATGCATACACAAAGCATCTATTAACATCCATATATACCCCAGTGGAGAGAATAGATCCTCCGTTTAGAGAAGTTATGTCTAGTTTATAGGAATTGCAAGGGTTTTTTTTTTTCCTACACTATAGTTGAATCAAAACAGGAAGAGAAAGTTTCATTATTATGTGTTATAATATATATTATGGGTGGAACTCCTTAGATAATGTAAATCAGCACAACTACTTTGGACTGGTTTCTCTATTCTGCTAAGATCGTTTAGCACCATTTACACTACATAAATTGGATTTAAATGGCCAGCAGTCACTGGTGAAGAATTGCCCTTGCATAGGGAAGTATTCTGGCATCAGAAAGCTGGTGGAAGCCAACTTCTTCTGGCTGCCTCTTCTGAAAGGTGGATGTAGGAAATCATCAGGGCCATCAGCTTCAGTTTACTCCAGCTAACGATCTGGCTCTGTATGCCTTTGTGTGTGGAACTGGCTTCTGTGTGACTGTAATATACTAGAGAAGTGTCGGAATGGGGCCTCAAGCTCTGCATCCCTCAGAACCCTGAGAAAGTGTTGAAAAGAATCAGGATACAGAGCTGAAATTCATGACTCAGGGTCATTTCTAGCTGAGGGTCCATGCAGGAATCTAGAACCTATGGGAAAATGTTAAGTAAGGATAAAGTGTTTTTTCCTTCCCAATTTTAAATGCCTTTTCAAAGTTGAATCACTGTCACACAAGTAATCCCAGATTATATCATGCAGGGTGAGTCCACATGGCATTGACTTGACACCTGGAAAGCCCTGTTACTCAATCCTGTGAGGTGATGGATGGCCTGAGTTCCCAGTGGGAGTTAGGGCTCAATCCTGCAAGGGCTTATGTGAGTGCCTGAAAGGAGGCATTCTTTCTAGAACTGTCCAGTGAGCAATGACCCTCTGTCTCAGCAGAGGTAGGCCTTGAGCGTTCTCCTGTTAAGTAGACACAAAAACCATAGCGTCCATCTCGCATCAGATGCATAAAATGGAAGCTGTTCCTATCTCATGTCAGCCGTATTGGGAGGTAATTTTAAAAAGGGGCAACTTACTCTGATATCACACGTAGTTTCTCTCCTACATGAAATATTGGCTGGCTTATATCCGGGGAAGGGTAATCACAGAGGACAGCCAGGATATCGCTCTCCTGACCTAGGGAAAAGGAAAATGTCATTGTTTAAAAAGGGATAATAAAATTCATAGCTAGTGTGGATGTCTTCAAAAAGTCACCCTCAAACCGTACTGTGCACCAGTGTAAATAAGAGCTAACCTGCACCTGTATGTTTGTACACCTTTAAGTTGTTTACTTCTAATTCGGCAAAAGCTAGTGCAGACTGATCTTGTCTAATAATTACCATATGTAAAGGAGACAGTCTGAAAGTAGCAAAATGAACAAATATGTAAAGTATTAGGAAGTGGCCTCCTTTGAATAATACCACCATGCATGAATGGCTTGAATTACCATTTCAGTAATGTTGATGATCAGGTGTGTTATATTGGGTAAAGGCGTACGTTGGTTTCATTGCATTGTACGTCTTTACTGTTCTTTTCAAAAGTACAAAAATAGTTTAACTGAAGGATAGCAAGAGGCTCAGCTTTTCACGAAATAATAGGAAACCAGAAAATCAATGTCCCCTTCCTATTCCGTTTATGGTCTATGCCTAGATGAAGCTGGCTCTCCTACCCCCGCGCTACAGCTGTCTTGGGGATGGCAGACATCAGCTTTTTCGTTTTTAAAAAAAGGAAAAGTAAATTTGTGTGGTTTGCTCATTCATGTGCAAGTGAATTTCTGAGAACTGAGGTCAGAGAGGAGGAAGTCTGTAAGGAACATCCTGCACCGGTCCAGAATCACACTGCAAATAAAACCGCAGGATCTGAAGTTGAATCTTCATAAGGCTGAACTCAAAAGGTACCGAGCGTCTACAGCTCCCAGGGAGAGGTTACTCAGGGCTTCCTAGCATTGAGCTGTTAGTGGGGATCTTTTTACAGTACAGATATGGGCCTTGATGCCTTCTTCCAACACACACTAAAGTTCAGGTTTCCTCAGTAATGGAAATTCTGTTTGGAGGAAGGTTGTGGCAATGGAAGGCAATTGCAGCCCCTTCTTCACTGAGTAAAGCACTAATAGGTGCAGTTGGGGGAGAGCTTGACACAACGTGCTACTTTGTGGCTTCCAGTGGTGCCGTGGCAGCTGTTTAAAATGGTTCTCTTTGGCAAAATGTCTGCTCTGCCCCCCACCCGGGCCACTGCAGCCTCTGCTGGGACTGGCATAGACAATTTGTGCCAGTTTGCTGTAATGAGGATTGCCTCAAACCCAGAGTTCCTAAATTACAGCTATTGAGCCTATTTTCCAATATGTCGATATGACAATATTCTTTATTTAATGAGAACAGTCAGCTCTTTGACCTGTGGCACTTGCCGGTTCAGTTCAACATAATGTAGAAAGGGATTACAATAAACAAAGGGCATCTGGGATTGGAGAAGGAAGTTTACAAGAGTGTGTGATGCATATACGCAAATGCGTGCACACACTCCCCCCCTCCCCCCCCCACACACTTCCCGCTATGTCTGTTTCTTTCTAATTCCTCTTCAGATCATTTTTAACACATGCAATGTATTAAAATCTGGGACTAGCACTGTTAATGAAGGCCAGGAGGGACCTGGACTGAGACCCTAGGCAATACCACACTGCATATTATATAATATAAAAATAGTGGGCTTTGAGGAAAAGGGATCTGAAGGAGGAGAAGAGGGTTATTCGTATACGAATGAGGCTGGCGGGTGGGATACATCAGTGGAATGAAAATAAATGAAAAAATGTTACAGAAATAGTTAAAAGAAATGTAATTGCCACATCAGTTTTGTATGGATGTTTGGTCTCATGCCATAGCCTAGGGGAGAAGGGATCTGTTTAGTGGATATATTTAGGGGTTGCTTCAGTGATGGTCAGTTTGCTATTCAAAAAGAGTTTGGTCCTGTAAATCTTCAGTCATGGAAGTAGCCCTGTTAGGTAATTAGTAGCTCTAAGGTTTTGTAAGGATAACCTTAAGAAGGTTCTGCTCAAAAATCCTTCAGCATACGAAATTGCAGAATCAAGCTCAGTGGCTATGTCTACACTAAAACAGTTAAGACGACTTAATTAAGTCGACTTGAAGTCGACATTATTAAGTCGACTTAACAAAAGTTGACTTAACTTTTCTAGTGTAGACATAGCCCCTTTTCTATCTTATTAAGTAAACTTAACGCTTTAAGTCGACTTAATAAGGTCGATTTAGGCACTAATCCCCGTCCACACTGGCTTAAGTCGACCTAATAAGGTTGACTTAAGCGTTAAGTGGCCCTAAAACGAGGTGTTATTAAGTCAACTTAAGTTTTCCTTAAGTTGACTTAAAGAAATGCTTAAGTCGATTTAAGGAAAGCCCAGTGTGGACATGGAATTATTTAGGTCGACTTAAGCTTCCTTAAGTCAACCTAACTTGTAAGTGTAGTCGCACCCTAAGGGAGGAATGGGTTGATCAACAACATGTTGGATGTGTATGAACAGTGTCAGGAGCTTCTCACTGGACCTGTGCTAATGAATTAAGTGGGGTGGGTTTCCCAGGATGGCTCTTGAATCAACTCCCAGTTTTTAGCCTAGTGTAGCATGCTTGATGTATAGTATGCTGGATAATTTTAAGAGACTAAAGGCTGAATGGGCTTCAAATTATCTTTGTGTTCTGGAACAGAATTTCACAAATCCCTGTGTCTTTGAAAGGTAGCCTTGTTCGTCAGTCTGCATTAGTGTACATTGGACCCACTAAACAATCTGCAAAATGTAGACTCCTTTCCAGGAATGGCAGAGAAATGAATGCAAGGAGAAAAATTATATGGGGGAAACATACTTAAAGAAAATACACTGGAAAATGCGTGCTGCTTCCTTGAGCTACCAGAGCCAACTGACAGGAGAGGCTGGGGTGCCAGTTCTAAATTAAATGGAATTTGCTTAAACTGGTCACGTTTTATGAAAGTATCTTGGTATCACATTTTAAACTCATGAAGTTATTTATACAAGGTTTAGTTTCCATACTAAGATATGCAGTGGAAAACTAACTGTTCTTATCAGCACTTCTGGCTTGCTTACATGGTAGCGTGCATTCTGTTATGCATCAGTGGATGTGTTATTCTGTCTCTAGACTGCAGAATCTGTAATTACTTGACATACACTTTTATCTTCTGTTTTTGTTTCAATTTTACACATTAATTTGCTAGCTCTGAACATGAGGCATGGTCATGACAACAGCTACATTTGGGCAAATGTTACTTTTTAGAGTTTATACTAGACGTGGTACAAAATAACCTAATTTATCTGAACCCTTCCGCTGTTCCGTCACTTCATGAACATTGGTGTTCCATTTCAAATTAAATCTAGTTTCAGACCTTCTGGAGCTTTAGTTTTGTAAAACCAAAATCACCCTTGGGTTTGCTAGTGTCTCCATCAAATACTGGTACTTTAATGCAGGGACCACACAGTCCACCCTGCTACCCTAAATCCCAGCTCTCAAAGGATCAGATACATTTGATCCAGCACCACCCAACAAGTTTATGGTTATGTGAAACCAAGACCTGACTAAGGATTTTGAAACCCATCCTCTCTTTAGCAGTTTATAAGTTGTATAAGAAATCTCTCAAATGGAACAGTCCAATAGTTAGAAAAAAAATCTAATAATAATTAGAAAAAAATCTAAAAATAGTTGGAAAAGATCGAAGAATATTTTTTAAAAAAATCTAAGAATAGTTATTTCCACTGAGTCAGGTCCTCTCTCTACAGATTTATGCCAGAATTCATGGTGCATTGTTTGTTAGATACTTGTATCCCCTGGGTCTCTTGTGATGCATGAAACTAAAGATGAAATTCTTTAGAGTACATCTACACTGTGCTGGGGCATGAGCCTCCGAGGCTGGGCAGATGGACTGATGTGAACCAGGCTCAAACTAGTGCACCAGAAATGGCCGGGGAGATGCTGTGGCACCGGCTTGGGTAAGCCACACGAGCTTGAATCCACCCGACCCTCTGGATCTCAGCTTGAGCGACTAGCCTCAGCCTCTGCCACAGCTGCAATATCCAGACCGCTATTTGCAGCATGCTAGCTCAAAGCCCTGCTAACATAGATATGTTGCCCCCAGCTGGGAGGCTTCTTCCAGGTGCCAGAGGGGTAGCCGTGTTAGTCTAGTGCAGAAAAACAGAGTAAAAGTGCCACAGGACTCTGTTATTCTAGGTTGTATCATGACCACACCCTTAACCTGTTCAGTAAAGGCCAGCTGATTCTCTCCCTGGAGTAAGTGAGCAGGAAGGAGTGGAGAATGGGCAGAGGCTGGTCCCACACTCTTGCTCCCTGGCTAGCAGAGCTTAATTGGCAACATCCTGCAGGTATAGGCTGGAAGAAGCAGGGGAGGAATTGTGACTCAAAGGTGCCTGCTAGGGTAGTGCCGCTTACGTAATACTCCTAGCTTAATGCTGTGCTTAAAACACAAGAGCCTCTGTGCTTTGGGCAGTGAGCTGCATAAAACAGAGGGTGGAGGGGAAATGTAGGGGTTTGACTTCAGCATGGGTCTGAATGGAAGGAAAAACTAACTAACAAAATAAGAGTGTCTGCTGCAGAACAGCTAGTCAGACGCAAATCAGTGATCCACTTTGCCTTTCCTTCCTCTTGTGTGTTCTTTTCTTTACCTTTTTATTTCCTCCCTTCGGTTTCAGCATCCCTTGTTGAAATGAGCCAGGATGATTTTTTCCCCAAATTATTGAAAATGCTATAAAATTGTGACCCAGATCCCAAAACCTTATTCTGTTAAAACACCTCCTGGCAGACTGAGAGAGAAATTCAGTATTTGTCAGAGTGAATTTTTTTCTGAAAGGTTTCAGGTTGAGGCCATAGAGACAAAGGGCCTTATCCAATGCCCATTTTGGTCAGTAGAAGGAATTCCATTGACTCCAGTGGGTATTGGATCATGCCCTAAAGTCCTGGGTTTATCCACAGAACACATACAGCCTGACCATTGCAAACTTCATCTGCCAACTTCATCTGCCCTACCAATGTTCCCCACTGCCAACCGGAAAGGGCCATGACTACGAGAGAAAGAGACGGTCAGTTTTCAAGGCCTTTCAGTCCTTGTTTTCTGTTTGGAAGACCAACAAGTGCCCTGAATGGAAATCGGACATCTCGCAAAGACTGGAATTGAGATTATCAATTCACTTCACATAGGCCACGAACCTAGGCCTCTGATAGTAGCAAACTTTCAGTAAATACCAGTCTAGAGTGGATTTGAATTGGGGATCTTCAAGAAAAATACTTCTTATGCCATTACCAATCCCTGAGCTCAGGGGTTAAAGTAAGGGGGAACACATCGGAATGCAATTCCAGGACCCACAAATTTGAGGGGCCAGAGTTCCGGGGCCCCTAAAAATAGAAAAATCTGGTGGAACACATGTTCCGCCCTGCCCTGTCTGCTGGCAGGTCCTACGCCCCACCATTGTTAATCACAATAATTATTGTGTTATGCAGTATTTGTTAGTTTGTGACAATAATTACTATAGACATAAACACCATATACAATTATAAATACTTTTGTGGAGCGATAACTGATGCATGTGGTACTGAGAAGTGGTTGCAAATGCCTACCTGGGCTGGGGCCCGCACCTGCATGAAGGGGGCCCAGACAATATGAGAAGGGGGCCTGGAGATTAGGAGGGTTCCGGGACCCTTCAAATTATATTTAAACCACTGCCAAGCTATTTGTCTACCCAAAACATCAATAATTTAGAAGTCCTAGTCCTTGGCTCACTTTAAAAATAATGCTGGAGCTTCTGCCCTTCTTGGCTGGATTGATCCATTCCTGAGTCATTTAGTTGGGCCATCCTTGAAGGTGCTTGGGGAAAGAGCTATGACCTAGATCTTTCTCTGCTTCCCTCTTGCACCTGAAGGAGAAGGAATTAATTGACTGCATCCCTTTATGAGGCTAGCTTACTTCTCCCTTGTGCCAACTGGCTGGCACTTTTTGGCATGTGAGCTAAGCCCATTCCCCACCTATTTGCTTGTAGTGGGGAGTAGCAATCCCATGAGTCTCCTCCTCCTTCTCACAATCCAGGCCATGCAGTGGGAGGCATAACACCATTTTTTCCTGTGTCTATATATAGGGCCAGATGATAACCAACCCCCACCCCCACCCCTCCCTTTTCTAAGTGCAGTTCTTGAAGTGTGCCATTGCCTCATATAACTTTTAGCAGCATGGAAAGTTCTCAGCATGTTAGTTTTGCTCCAAATGTTTGAAATGACTGATGTGAGTGCAGACTTTTGAGGATTCCTAGATTTAAGTTAAAACCCCTACAAAGCAAGATGTGGGAACAGAGTGTATAAAATACGCCCAGGAAAAAATCCTAATTCACAATTTTTGTTTATGGAGAAGGTAAGAGCCTCCTGAATTGTGAGGCGCGTATTCCAAAGCATACTATTGAAGGGCAATCATTTCTAAAAAAAAATTAATTGAAAAAACAAAGACTCAGAGAATGAGTTCTAACTTGCCTACAAGTAAACACCTTGGACTGTACACCTCCATTCTTGCACTGTGTACTTAAACATACTTTTTCATATGTCAGACGGGTGAATGAAAATGCATATGTGAATATACCATGTGCTTGCCTGTAAGTTTTTTCATCAAAGAAATTAGAGTACTTACCAGGTTGGGAAAGCACGTTCATTTCAGCCGAAGGTCTTGTCGTTTTCATGGTATTTCCCATTGCTCTCTTTATTTTCATCAATGCACTTCAGAACTAAAACAAAGGAGACATTAAAAAGGACTCAGGATAACACCTGCTGCACCAATGCACAAAAATGACCCAATTTCAGACTCTTGGGTTTTTATATAGTTGGCTTTTGAAAGTTGATGTTTTACATGCGTTTGAGAATTGTCTCTCTTTGCTAAACTCTCACCACTTTGGTGCTCTTATCAGGGGAATAGCAGCAAACCACAGCTAGGGAAGTTGCTAAGTAGTACTGTACGTAGCAAAAGTTTCCATTACCACTACCTCAGCTTAATAGGAAGTCTCAGCAAAGCATTCATTTATTTTATTTTATTTTATTTTATTTTATTTTATTTTATTTTATGTACTTCTCAACATTTGAAGTCCTGAAGTGATGTAGAAATTGATTAGATTGACCTCTCTATTGTCAATGCTGGTTTTGATGTTTCATTGCTAAATACAGACAAGAGTTTTTTTGGCTGTTTCCTCTTGATGCAATTCTGGTATCATGGTATCTGCTCAAAAAATAAGAATGGCTTAAAAATATTCAGATCTTGCAGGGTCCTGTAGTAAGGTAGAGTTGCCAAACTGGATGAGACAAGGATCAAGATAGTCTAGTACTTGTTTTTGGCAATAGCCAATACAAAATGTCTGAGGAAGATGCATCCAATACTTCAGTGGGCAGCGATAGCATTTGATGCCCATAGGAGAAGTTCCTTCTAAACGCTCTATAGAAAGTTCCTTCATGACCTGATATAAACATCTATCTAGTACTGAATAAAATAGAATCACCAGTTGTCAGAGGTTGGCATAGCCCAATTTCACAATCAGAAGAGTCAAAATGCCTTGTTTAAAATAGCAACAAAACAAAATGTCCTGACACCATTACCTAAAATCAGATTATTTTTATCTCTTTCCGGCTGCTAATCTGAGAAACTGGCAGCATATACCCAAACAAAATCCAATAGCATGGCCTACTGTATTTACCAAAAAATCTATGAACTGTGCAGAAAAAGTTGATTTCATCTACTTTCTCTATTATAGGTTTTTCAAAAACACCTTAAACCTTGAGGCCATGGTCTGCTGCCCGTACTCACAATTGGCTAGCTTTAGATACTCTCTCATTTTGACCAGAAATTCCATCCTGGAGCTGAGAGTCCTTCTCAGTGAAAGCTTCATAGAAACTGACGCGTTTCCACTAAAAGTTTCTGTTTTGACAAACCAACATTTTCCAACCAAAAACCATAAAAAATTCCCAGTAAGTTCTACTCTTTAGTCATTCAGGCCCTTATGAAAATTTTACCCTAAATCTCTAAACCTATGAACCTTTTTAGTTTCATGACTCCCATCCACTTCAGTGGGAGTTGTATTGCTTAAGCTCATTAAAATATGCAACATGTTCTTGAATGTTCAGGGTTTACATATTTTGGAGATGAAAACTATTCACTTGAGCTGTATGTTAGACTTTCGTACATAGTCATGAATATATTTCTGGAACGTGCGCATTAGCAGAGCATACAGTTGTCTGAAGCTAAGAATATATGGTCAGGTTCTGTATCCTTATTAGAATTGTAGGATTGGAAAGGACTTGGCTGCATCCACTATTCCAATGACCTGCACCTGAGACAAGATGAAGTGTTATGTAGTCCATCCCTGACAAGTGTTTATCTAACCCTTTCTTAAAAACTCCCAAAGATGGAGATTTCAGACCCTCCTGAGATAATTTGTTCCAGTGCTTAACTGCCCTTAACGTCAGAAGATTTTTCTTAATGTCTAACCTAAATCTCTTTTGTTGCACTTTAAGCATATTATTTCATGTCTTGTCCTCAGTGGATAAGGAAACAATTTATCACCCTTCTCTTCATAACAACCTTTTACATACCTCAAGACTGTTATCGTGTTCCCACTTGGTCTTCCTTTCTCCAGACTACACAAACCCATTTTTTTCCAATCTTTCCTCATAGGTCATATTTTCTAGACCTTTAATCATTTTTATTGCTCTCCCCTAGACTCTCACCAATTTGTCCATATCTTTCCTGAGATGTGATGTTCAGAACTGGGCATAGGACTCCACTTGAGTCCTTATTAGTGCTGAATAGAGTGGAAGAATTACTTCTTAGGTCTTGCTTACAACTGTCTCGCTAATACATCCCAGACTGATGTTTGCCTTTTTTTGTCAATTCTTGTTTTGCTTGGGGTCTATTAAAACCTCCAGTTCCTTGTATGCAGTACTTCTTCCTGAGCAGTCAGTTCCCAATTTGTATTTTTGCAATCAATTATTCTTTCTTTAATATAGCACTTTCCATTTGTCCTAGTTTTCATATTATTCCAAATGAGCCTTTTAGAGATCGGTGGATTATTTAGCTACTTGAGGCTAAAAGTGGCAGAATTTGGCCATTAGGAAATTAAGAAGTCCAATATTGTGCATTCGTTCAAATACAATTAGGGGTTTTATGTCACCACAGCTACTTTTTAAAATATATCTCAGTAACCTTTTCCATATTAAGATTCACTGCCATTAATGACTGTTGTTTAAAATAAATAATTTGAGAAGTGAATGAAAGGGTGTGACCCTTTCTCACAGTTCACTTACCCAAAATGCAAAGAGCAGCCCTTGGACTTTAGTTCATTTGGCAAACCATATAGTTTGCTATTGTGCACTTTACCAGAGTAACGGTGCATTCCATGCACGTCAGAGCATGTTCCAAAACTCGTCTTTCCTCCCTGGCGTTTGAAAAGGAAAAGGGAGCTGTTTGGGGGGATATGTTAATTTTTCAAGCTGCTCATTGTTGCACCACTGCTTTGAAGCTGTATTTTTAAGAAAGGCCAATGGAGGCTAGAGAAGCGGCTCTCAACCGCAGCATGCGGCTGAGTGTGTTGCTGGGAACGAAGCCCACTGCTGAAAGAATGCTCCCCTCCCCAGGCTGTTGAAAGAAACCTGCCTGAACCTAGGAGTGCTGTAGCGATGGAGGGAGCGGGAGGGGAGCCAAGCCCACAGGTGCTGGGCTGCAGGGGGAACCAGGCTGGGAGCGGGGGCGGGGGGGCTGCAAGATGTGGGGTTGGATGGAGCACCCAGGGGAGCACAAATGTGGGCTTGGCCCCTGGGTGCTGGCGGGTGCTGGACACCTTTGCTAAGCCACTGATAGCCGCCCTGCTGGGAAGCTGCAGTGCGGGAAGCTGCTGCCACATTCCAGCTTCTCACAGGGTTTTCTTCCGCCAGCGGTGGGGGCTGGGTTCCTTCAGCAGCGGGGATGGGGGAGGACTGGGATGGGTTGCTCGAAAGAAGAGGGAGCTAGGCTGTTCTCGAGGGTAACAGAGGACAGAACAAGGAGCAATGGTTTCAAATTACAGCTGGGGAGGTCAAGGTTGGATATTAGGAAAAACTTTCTCACTAGGAGGGTGGTGAAGCATTGGAATGGGCTATCTAGGGAGGTGGTAGAATTTCCATCGTTGGAGATTTTTAAGGCTCGGTTAGACAAAACCCTGGCTGGGGTAATTTAGGGGGAGAGGTCCTGCTTTTTAGCAGGGGGTTGGACTAGATGACCTTGTGAGGTCCCTTCCAACCCTATGATTCTATGATTCTATGACTGTTGCAGTGGCGGGGGCTTCTTCTGGCAGTGGGTACACTGTGTCGTGCACAGTTGCATATGCCGCCAACTGTTTCATGACAGGGAAAAGATTGAGGTCTAGAGTATATGGATAGCAGCTTTATATAGACTATGCAGATAAGCAGTATGCACTTACATGCCGTGTACTGCATCAAGATATGGTAATATAAGCTATTTTCCTTGAATTTTGCACACAACAGGAACCGATAGAAGACAGGTAGAAAATTCTCTGTCATCTAACTAGATGACTGTGAAACTGACGTTGGCTAGCTGAAATTCACCTGAGAATGGAAAGTCTACTCAAGGCATTATGTACCATGCAAACCTTGTGAAATCTTGGTACATGGGCAGAGCAAACCCACAGAGTTGCATCCCCTGTATGCTATATTGGCAGATCTGTAGGCCACGCCCCGAAAGGATGGTACAGAGAGGCCTGCTGGATGTAAGATAAGGAATGATTATAGAATCTGTTTACATGGCTTCAGTGGGCCAAACTTCTGTACTGAGAGGTGGGAGCTGCTAGACCTGCTACTGAGGACCTCTTGGATCATAGAGTCCAGGCAACCATGTTATACAGTCCTATTGTAACATTATCAAACTTGTATATGAAGCTTCAGCCCATCGGAGGAGCAGCCACTGAGGGGCTGAATTAACACCCTTTAATCTGCTGCAGGTTTAGGGGTGATTTTCCCTACACAGAGACCACTTACTCAGGCTTTAATGAAAGTTTGCATTTCACCATAGGAGCCGCATATTCCATCCCAACTCCGCAGCCACTCTTGTGTATGTTCCCATGCAATTTTATGCAGTGCTTTTTTTTTAAGTGCGGGTACTCTGTACCTCTGTGTACCCTCACAAAAAAAGCACTGATTTTATGAGTGCAAATAATTGGAGCCGCAATTGTAGGAAAGCACAATTCAGATTGTTTTGGCATCTTGGTTTTTGATTGCACTCACAAATCAGGTATATAAAGGGCTATGACCCCGATCCTGCAATGAACTCTTCATCTGGGGTGAAACAGAGCTTCAGTGACTTCAATGGGCACAGGGGTCAGGCCATATCTAGCTCGTTCAAGGACTTAAACACAATGCACTGTATCAAGGTGCAATAAAATAAGGTATTTTTCCTGAATTTTGCACCAATAGTAGACGGATAGAAAATACTCCGTCGTCTAACTAAATGACTATGAAACTGATATTGGTTAGCTGAAATTCATCCAAGAATGGAAAGTCTACTCGAGGCATTATGTACAATGTAAACCTTGTGAAAGCTTTGTACATGGGCAGAGCTAACCCACAGAGTTGCATCCCCGGTACACTATATTGGCAGATTTTTATGCCAGTCCCAAAAAGGACTTAGCAACTTAAACTGTGGGCCCAAATCAGTGTGCATGCAGTTTTGCACTAAATATATGCACCTGGAGGAATATATCTGAATTTGGCTCCAAATGCATGTACCATTCAATTTTTTTTTTCACATGCAGTATCTATTTTTAAGACAATGTCATGTTGGGGTATTTAAATTAGGGATGCATATCTGAAATTAGTCTGCCTTCCCAGGGAGTTTTCAAAGATATATGCTGAATGCTCAAGAGATAGTGCTCAAAGCAAGAACATGACTAATCCCAGTTCTCCAAGGAACATGTTTACACATGAGAACATTTCAAATGAGAAAGTCCATGGTTATAATCTATAATATGCTGGGTGTTTTTTTCTCTATTAGCATCTTATTAAATCCCTATATTTGCAAAGAATTAATCAGAACTTCTCTCATAGACTTATAGACTCTAAGGTCAGAAGGGACCAATATGATCATCTGATCTGACCTCTTGCACAATGCAGGCCACAAAACCTCACCCACCCACTCCTGTAATAAATCTCTAACCTATGACTGAGTTATTAAAGTCCTCAAATCATGATATAAAGACTTCAAATACAGAGACTCCACCACCAAGTCACCCATGCCCCATGCTACAGAGGAAGGCAAAAAAGCCCATGGGAAATGTGTGGCTAAATCCCACACATCTTTGGAAAACATAAGGCACTATGTCACTTTTATTCAGTGACACTGCTCATTCCATAATGTATACATTTGAAACAACTCATTTTACTGTTTGTACTTCCCTTGCCATGTTTTACAAAGCCTTCCTTACGAATCCCTAGTTCCGATCAATGTATTAAAATTTTAGGCACCTGAATATATCAAGACTGTAGTATGCGCTTAGAAGCTCAGGTCAGATTCCTAATAGTAAACTGGTATGAGATTGAAAAAATTGCAAAATTCAAGTCCCATGCAAAACACAGAGAAAACTCATTTGCTAATCTCTGGCAATTTGAGTTAAAAAAATTAATCTGCTGTTGTAGTTGTCATGTTTCTCATTGTGCATATGTGTTTGCCACTGGCTATCTGGCTCTCTCTGTCTCTCCTTTTCTTTTAAAATTTTCAGTAGAAATATATAATTTGCCCTCATTTCCACGTTTACAAGCAGCAACAGCAAGGAGGGAAACTGGAAAATCAAATGGACCTTTTGTATCTCTCTCTTTATGGTGCTTCATATTTAAAGTCCAAATCTTGCACTGGGACAAAATTGCCTTTGGCTTGAATAAAGAATGGAAGGTCTGGCACAGTTGGCAGCGAATGCTATCCTAAAAGCGTGAGAGCAATGATTACCTTTAAATGCTGAGCATGGTATTCCGGTTTGCACGATGTTTCACAAAAGGATCAGGCATAATAGAGTTTTCATGTTGCCTGTGGTGTCTAGCTGATCAGGTTGAGAAGCAGCCAGTCAAATGAGACTGTTGTGAACTTCACCCTATCATATAGAACAGCTCTTGCCAAACAGGCCACATACTTCCTGTGTGAGAAATAAGGAAGGCATGAAGTGTTTGCAACAGATGTGGTTCCTGTCACTGTTCAAGTTCTCAGTGACACTTTTTCTCTGTGGCTGTGGAAAACAGGGAGGTTTTGAATATTTTGCTCAGGGGTCTGTTTGATCACATAATGAAAATGAGCAAGGAGTAGTAGTTTATCATTTATAAATGCATAATAATGTTTTAAAATTGTATATTATGCTAGTGATACATAAAGCACAGTTCTTTTTTTTCTTAATGTGTGTATCCAGTAGTGTTCAACCTCCAAAGTAGAACTTCAGCAAGGCAGCATGATGCACAAATCTTTCCCCAGATCAGATGGCTTCAGCCAGATTTGATCCCAAGACCCTCTTTTATTCTCAGCCCTTTGCTCCAAACAATAGCCCTCCCCTGTTATAAAATATTTAATTTTTGAGCAGACTACAACAAATAAAAAATGTTGACCAAAAGCCAGAGCACACTCTCATCTCAACATCTCAGATTGCAATATACCAAGTAATTAATTAAACCTCAGAACACCCCTCTTGCAGTTAGTATTATTATTCTTCTGCCTCAGATGGGGAAACTGAGGCATGGAGCTACCAGATGACTTGCTCACAGCCACTCAGCGAACCCATGGCAGAGGCATGTACATAAAAGTCTACAGGTTGATTAAGGCAGCTTTATATACCCATTGTTTTCATGAGCAGTGTGTGTTCTGAAATATGTAAGTAATTTCATGTGGCAGGACTGAAAAATCACGCTAGACGTCAGCTGTTGATTAATGTTTTGGGCATAGAATTGCTGCAGGTAGACGTTAATAGTTGAGCCATAATATTTAACAAAATGGAAAAGCTCAACAAGGGCAGAAACTGTTCGATAGCACTCATTGCAGCCAAGGGAGAGTGGTTACATTCCCCTGGCAGCCGGTTGTGCCAGAACCCTGAAGTACAGTAATTAGAGGTGAGTTTCCTTATTTTTCTGTGCTGTGGTCGTGGTGTGACCTTGAGTGCAGGCGGAAGTCTTGGGAGGTTTGGAGTGGAAGTGAGTTTGCAAGGACGAGCTCTCACGTCTGGTGCTCTTTGAGAGAGGGTTTGACAGCAGCCTATGGCCACCTCAGCATTGCACGGTTATCACGCCAGTTAAGGTCTGACTGCAGGAGCTGACTGGTCCTGCGAGCCACAGTTCAATGGCAGAAGGTGCACCTCCCCTTCTAGAATTTTCCAGATTGAAGCCCCAGGCTCTCTGGGATCATCAGTCAGGTTTTGGACTAGACTCTGTGTGGAGGGGCAGGGCTATGTCTCGCCCTCCCCAGTTCACTCCTTATCTAACAGCAGCCCAAGCCTGGTGCAGTCCAGGAAGTGTGAGGACTGGGTTTGCACGGAGGGATGCAACTGTGGGGAATTGTTTATCATCCCCGCTCCTCCCTCATGTATTTTTGCATGGGGTTAGTCAGCATCTAGCCCTGTAGGATAGCAATTTGAAGGCCGACAAGGACTCTGAATGTGAAAGAAGCATTTTTTTTCTCGTGGAGAAGTGCTAGGGGAGCATGCTGTGTAAGGAAAATGGCACTGGGCAACAGATGGCATCCACAAAGCTGGATTGAAACACCACTGTCCTAGCCAGAACATGGCATGGTCTGATCCAAAATTGTCTAGATCACAAGGGTGACATGTTTAAAGGTAAATAGATAGATCCTTGCTGGAGGGAGTTACTCTCTGTATACATGCCATTGATTGCTAGGCTGGGCTAATGGATTCTGCCATGCACCTAAGCCACTACAGCAGCCACTTTGAATCTGTGCAATATCAGTACAGTAGGGTAATCAGATATTTTAAAATATGGCAAAGAATGAGATTGATTCTTATGGGCTTGGCTGTTCTCCCATCTAAATCAATGCGTTTTGCTGTTGAATTCACCTGGGGACTATACATTGTGTTAAAAGCATTTCATATCCAGTTACTGGCTTGATACGGTAACCTCAGGCAATCAACAGGGGAGTCATTTGAAAGACAGGATCACTGCTTTGCTGAACCTTCTCTTTTACTAGCAAAATGGCATCTGGCTAGAGCTGTGTAGGAAAATAAAAAATCTTACCACCTGCAAAATGTCTGAATTGGCGGAAGAAAGTGTCTCCCCCCACCCCTATTTTCAGAAATCTCAGCTGTCACAGGTAGATGCTTGTGCAGCAAAACCATTTCTAGCCTCTGCCCCCCCCCATATTTACTCAACATTATCCCACAAATCCTCCAGCAGCCTCGTCTGTTCATTAGTGTCTTGCTTAATTGCCTCTGTGCCTTCTTTATTGCAGCTCCCTATGTATGGTGTGATCTTCCTGAGCTAATCCATAAGACCATTCTTACATTTAAATCCCTCTTGAAGCCCTACTTCTGCTGTGCTGGGAAAGGAGGAAACCATATGACTGCTCTATTTTTATGTTGTATCACTTCCTCCAGGCTACATGGACTTGTGAGGGACACGACTGGGTCTTCTTGCCTCTGAATAACACCTAGCCCTCTGTGGGCACTACCATTAACCAATGAGAGCCATAAATACGGCTTTATATTTTACCCTGGCCAAATGCAAGCATGGACAGTTTCATTAGTCTGATACTGGAGTATTTGTTAAACCTGGGGTCTGCAACATGGGGATCTTTGGCTGCCTTCTTGTGGCTCTGGTCTCTGGGCCCCCTCCCGCCATAGGGCGACCCTCTGGGTCGCCCGTTCCAGGCTTCAGGCTCCCCCCACCACCAGGGGATCCTGCCGGGGGGGCACTCCTGGTTCTAAGCTCCCTCCCCCACTGCCAGGGGACCCTGTGGCAGGCGCAGATCCCCCCACCAGGAGGCTATACCTATTGTGGCTCTTAAAACATTTGGTTATTGAAGGAATTTTTACAAATGACTCTTTTTATCTTTTGAGTTGCCAACCCCTGTGTTAGATAGATCACAGTCTTGGCCTTTGGTATCCTCCTTATTGTTATTAATAAATCTTCATTAATGTGCATTGTGAGCTTTCAGGTAGACATCAGGACAGCTTGAGTTGGTATCTTTTTCATCCAGAATATCTCCATTAACTTCAGTGGCAAGGTGAATATCTCAGGTCAGAAGAACAAGCAAGGAGCTGTGGCACTTTTAAAGACCAGCAAATTTATTTATCACATTTTTCTTGGGAGAAAAATCCCACTTTGTTTTGTGCTTTGAAGATGGCTCAAGAAGGATTTACAGTTAGACCAAAAGCACAAGGAAAGAGCAAAGGAGACGGTGATCCATGAGCAGATGTGTGGAGGACATACTGCTCGCACATGCAGTTGCTGGCACAATATGAGTGGTAAAAAGCATTCTGCAGTTCACGTTTTTGGCCTATGGTCCAGCACTGAAAGACTTTGCAGAAGTGAGTTTTCTAAGTAAGTGTGGACAAAGAGAGGTGTGGTTGTTTGAGGAAGTTGCTAGTTCTAGGCACAGATGAGACACATAGCCTGCAGTGTCCCCGTGGAAACATGATAAAGTGACGAACATAATATCTTTTCCTTGGAACTGCCATTCATTCCCCTTTGTACGGTTTCACAAATATAATGCTTTCTGCTGTTCCTGTAAATGTGGGTGGAAGTTGTTGGGGGACAGGATGCAATGACATTAACTAGGATTGCTTAACATCTAATGCAGCCATTCATTTCAGTGAGGTAATACTTGTACAGATTTTTTTCAAATGGGTTAACAAAGAGGTCAAATGACTTTCCATGGGTCATTGTGGGCCATCCTAGTTCAGACAGCCAGAGCAAGAACTGTGTGTGATGTAAATTCCATTAAAGCCCAATTTTGTGTGGGATTTATACAGTGAATTGATCTCATATTGGCCTTCTGCACAGGTGTTGTGTTGCTAACTCTCACACTTTTATTGCGAGTCACATGTTATAGGAGGCACGTTTTTCTTACAGCCCCATCTCATGGAATCATGGGGAAATCTCAGCTTTCATTTAAAAGTAAGTAAGTGTAAGCCCTTGTATGTGCAGAGAAAAAGACTTCAAAATCAGAAGGCAAATAAAACAACCTCAAATTTATTATTTTTAAGATCTTTTGGTGCCTGATTCATGATGTTTGAATGCTCAGAGTTGGCAATACTGGGAATTGGAGCCAGTATGAGTTAACAGTTTCCTTCATTCTCTAAACAGGTTCACTTTTTTAAGCTACTGCCCAATTTATCCCTGGTTACTACAAATAATCATATAGGGACAATGTTTTCTATGGTAAATGAATGTGATGAAGAGAAAAACAGAACCTTCCATATACATTTGTTTTCTTCATCAATCCTTTCTTTAAACCATACACCCATGCTGGTCTACATAGCATATTTCTGTTAAATATAAGAATTATTTGCTCAGAGTTGAAGCTTCATTGTCTGTAGCCTCCAACTTCTGCTGTCCTGTTTGCTTCCAAGGTCTGCAGATGAGGATGAGGAAATGCTGAGCTCAAATTATGCTGTGAATCTGAGTTTTGCTTGTCTAATTCTTTTCTTAATAGGAATCATTTTTATCCCCAGACCTTCGAAACAATTTCAGCAGGAGCACCACAAGAGAGAAAATAATGCTATCACTTGTAAATATTGCTGACTTATGTTCCCCTCCCACCCCCAAAAAATGGTTAATTAGCTATTAGGCACAGCATTGGATCCTAATTTAGGTTTCAAGCCAAAGTGCAAGGCTTACTTCCTGAACACACACGTTATCAAAAAAGCAGATTGAGGAAATGGTCACTACTTGGAAACCAGAACAAATTCTGTTACTGAGCCTGTTGCAAAACTGCTGTTCTTAGAGGAAGAGAAAAGAGGTTTCTGCTTGTGATGGGCTCAGCCTGTGTATATTGGGGCTATGACAATTTACCCCTGCTGAGGATCTGGACCTCATTCTTTCCTCAACAGGAATAACATATGTGGAGTTTCAATTTCTGGAATTACCTATGAACTCTTGTGTCTGGCTACAGCAAGGGTTTTTCCCATAGAAGAAGCTAGAGATCCAACTCCCGGGTCATGTAGATCCTAGAGATCATAAGGGAATGAAAGGGATTTTCTTGCTTTCTCTATGTTCTGGTATGCAGCCTCCCCTAGCTCCCATTGGCCCATGGAGACCACAGCTTCTGGAAGGATTCGATACATGGTTCTGCCATGCCCAGGCAAGAGCTGAGCAGAACAATACGGGGCAGATCATGTGTGGGTTTGCCTGTCTGGCTTTCCCTGGAGTCACATAATGATGATTAATAATCATGTTTGTTACAATGGTGCTTCAGGGGGGCCCTTGTGCTAGGTGCTGTACAAACATAAAGTAGCAGGTGGTCCCTGCCTTTAAACAGTTACAATGCAAATAGTCAAGACAGGCAGGATGGGGAAGGGGTAGCATTTCCATACCAAGCCGTGTAGTGGCCTGGATCTCTCAAAACTGGACCAGGTTCTCAGGGAAGGTTTCTGTGATGAGTTTTTAGTAATTTCTGATCTCACTGCAAACATTTTGCACAGCTTGACTCAGTATCCCACCTAATCATTCTGCTCATCTAGGCCCAGTTCAACAAAGAACTTTAGCCCAGGCTCTTCAAGCCAATGGGATTATTTCAATTCTTCATACTGAGCATGTACTTAAGTGCTTTGCTGGGCCACAAAGAATTTTGAAGCTCCGTGTTACACAAAGCCTAGCCCAACAGCACTATTCTTGTTGGCCTCTAGGTATTACCATAATAAACATGTTAAATAGTAAGAGTATAGCCATTGGCTGAGCTCTGGGAACAAAGAGATGTTTGGGCACCTGTTGGAATAAGAGCAAACTCAGCCCTTATTACGATATTGAAGACAAAAGATGAGGATCTGGTCTGTTGCGTTCTCAGCTAATTGTTCTCATTCCAGTCCTTAAAAATTTAATTTGAAAAAAAAAACGAGAAGAAAATGCAGTAAAAATGGGCACCTAGGAAGCGATGCAGTTTAAATGAGAGAACAAGGGATATACACAGTCTTGTAACTCTTAGTCCCAGGATACTAGAAAGACAAGCTAAGTGAGGTTTTATTCGACCAACTTTTTTTGGTGAGAGAGACAAGCTTTTGCGCTATGCAATGCTCTTCTTCAGGGCTGGGGAAAGTACTACAGGCTTGTCTATACGAAAAACTTCTTTCGTTGCAGCCGCATCAGTGCTCCCGTGTCACTATGGTGCTTCAGATGAAGATGCTCTAAGCCAACGGGAGAGAGTTCTCTTGTTGGCTTAATAACTCTACCTTAGGCAAGAGGCAATAGCTCTGTTGGAGAGGGAGGCTCTCCCACCAATGTAGTACTGTCCACACCAGTGTTTAGGTTGGTATAACTATGTCGCTTAGGGGTATGGATTATTCATATCCTGAGTAACGTAGTTACACTGAATTCCAAAGGGGTAGCCATCAAGCATCTGACGAAGCGAGATTTGCTCCCATGAAAGCTCATGCGATAAATAAATTGGTTAGTCTTTCAAAGTGCCACAGGGCTCCTTGTTTGTAATTATACCAAAGTAATTCTATAGTGTAGACCAGGGCTAAGTGTGTCATTGTAAATACAAGGTTTGATGTTAATGGGCCACTTCACACTGAATGATCCTTTAGAATATGTGCTAATTACTTATGCTAAGCGACCTGTTCAACCTTACTGCTGTCAATCAGCATTGATTTTAGTGGAGTTACTTTGGTGTCCAACAGCTTATTCTTATTTGAGTCCCTTAACGGTCTGTACTGGGACCAGTATTGTTCAACATCCCCGTTGTCATCGGACAAAATAGGGGGTTGGAGTTAGTGGGATACAGAGCATCCTTGTTAAATTCATAACTTTGCTAGACACTAAAAAAAAAATGGTTTTAAGATCATGGTGTTAACTGGCCACTTCACCTGGAATGATTCATTCGAATGTGTGCTGACAATTTATCCTAAACTATCTGTTTTGGTCTTGTATTTAGCATGGACACTCTTGGTACCTTCTCAGCCCTGAAGAAGAGCTCTGTATCTCTCAGAAGCTTCTCTCTCACTGAGAGAAGTTCATAGAATCATAGGGTTGGAAGGGACCTCATGAAGTCATCTAGTCCAACCCCCTGCTAAAAGCAGGACCATTCCCACTAAATCATCCCAGCCAGGGTTTGGTCTAACTGAACCTTAAATATCTCCAAAGATGGAGATTCCACCACCTCCCTAGGTAACCCATTCCAATGCTTCACCACCCTCCTAGTGAGAAAGCTTTTCCTAATATCCAATCTCGACCTCCCCAGCTGTAACTTGAAACCATTGCTCCTTGTTCTGTTCTCTGTTACAACTGAGAACAGCCTAGCCCCCTCCTCTTTGGAGCACCCCTTCAAGTAGTTGAAGGTTGCTAACAAATCCCCCCTCAGTCTTCTCTTGTTGTTCCAGTAAAAGATATTACCTCATCACCTTGTGTCTCTAAGATGAAGTTCTGCATCAGAGACTGAGAAGGAGAGAGGTGGCAGTGGCTTGGGTTGTGCTTCAATCCATTACTATATGTTAATCTGCACTGCACACTTAATACCAAAGAATCCACACCACAGCAGACACAAGTCACATGCCAGAGTGTTGCGATAATGCTGATGAGCTGAGGTTCCTTCATGAGACTAGCTTGCTGGGGAAAAATAGTCACTCCCGTCCCTAGAACTGCTTAAAACAAAATCCTGCAGTACATTGAACTGAGAATCAGATATGGTGCACCCTGGCTGGCAGCCAAATTATTAATAATTATATCTCTTAATCCACACCTTAGATCAAAACAGCTCTTCACAAAGGTGGGCATTTGACATCAGGCCCCGTTCCCCAATTAGGAACGGAGAGATTACGTAACTTGCCCATCATGACCCAGGGTAGATGTTGAGCACCCTAAACTCCCAAGGGTGAGCAGAAGTGGTGCCAATTTTAAGTAGTAATAGCACTGAACAGTCATAAGGCCAGACCTTCTGCTGGCTCCCTGATTCTCAGCTTCAGCTAGAGCAACCAGCTGGCTGCTCTAACTTGTACCTGCCGACAACTGTCTCCAACGGCCATCTGTCAGCAGGCAATAGCTGAAACGTGATATTCATCCCCTCCATTCCCAAGATGCTTTCCTCAGCTCTGTCATATCCCCAGTGTGGGGGGCATAGGAACACACTCTACTGGTTCTATACCAGCTGAGCGCTCTTCCAAAAGCACAGGTTTCTCAGACAGGGAAGTTCTGGACCGTCTCTTCTCCCTTTGCCCCACTCAGGCAGTACAGCAAGCTAGAGAATCTGACCTTTATGGTACCTTCCCTTCACTGATTTCATTTAGCTTTACAGTCATTAATGAATTGTGCCTGGCAATACCCATGTAAGGCAGGGATTATTACACATTTCATTATTTGTCTGAGAACACATGGCACAGAATCCTCCCCTTCTTTTTCCCCTCACACTGTTAAAACTCAGGGCCTTGATACAGTAACTTCTTCAGCACCAGAAAAGCTACACACTTGATATTTTGACACCCCACCCCTTTTTTTAAATTATAGACATCTGTAATCTACCCCGAACTAATGAATAAATAACTATACTTTTTTTTCCTACATCCATGAAGTTTTTTCTTTTAACTTAACAAAAGAGATAAATCTTGAAGACGTGTAAAGTAATAATGGGGCTGGGGGAGCTGTCTATAATAGTCCCTTTCTAATTTATTTGGAAACTGATGACTTCAGGGATCAGATGGAATGCCTCACTACAGTCAACGTATGTGGTTGCTAGAAGCAACACAATGGACGTGGATGTTTTTAATTGCTACACATGGCTTCTCAGAGACCAGATATTAAAAATACAGTTACACTTTTTTTCTGGGCTTCTGTTTTTTGTGTTTTGCTGGGCACATAGTTTTGCATTTAACTTGCTTTAAATATTGAAAAAAACGTTATCAGCAGAAGTGATCAGTTTTTCTGTGATGTTTTAGAAGACGGAAGCGCATCTGAGCAATTATTATAGTAAACTGATCTGAATGTTTGGAAATTAGATTGAGTCATTTTTAACCGTGTCACTGCTCATTCCAGCCCTGATGTTGTAGGTCAGATGTTATCAACCTATGCTAACATACCTGCAGTTTGAATAAGTGGCTTTTGTGGTTGCTCAACGACATTAAGACATCCTTTGCCCGGGGAGCTCTTTTCCAGCCCCAGCTGTGACAGGCCTGGGGGAGTGGTCTGAGCATGGGATTGGAAGCCAGGAACATCTGAGTTCTCATCTGGGCTCTGTGGTTTAGACAAGTGATTTAAATATTGATCCTACGGTGAAGAGCACTGTGATGTTCTATATTCTCTGTGCCTCGGTAATTTCAGCATCACGCTCTAAAGTCCAAAGGAGAATTCTTTTCCTCCATAACTGTTAGTGCTGCATAATCATTCTGAGTTTTGAAAGCCAAAGCTAGCTTCCTGCCTGCTCATTCCTCATCATTGCCAGTGAAGAATCCATATCATTCTACCCTAGCACGGTTGGAATTGTAGATATACAATTCAGATATGAGGATAGCCAGGTATTAGAGTTAGGTTTGTGGGAGGCTCATGCCCACCTGTGTGTTGGAGCAAGGGAGCACCAATCTTGGCTGCATCCTTTGCTTGCATACACGAATAAGTAATACAATAATAATTAATAAGTGACATTAACTCAGTGAAAGTAGTCACCATAGTTTATACTACATTAATGCTGAGATTTATGAGACCACAGTAATAGTACTAGTAATGAGAATAATATACACCACTTCCCACCTAAAGTTTTCAGAGTCCTGTGAGATGAATTATTGTCCCCATTTTACAGATGAGGAACTGAATCACAAAGTGACTAGCCACAGGTCTCTCAAAGTCTATTGGAATCGCACCCAGCCCTGCTTTCTCCCCCTTTAATCATTAGATCCAACTGCAGCTCTTGAAACTTCATTTTCCAGACAGTGACTGAATAGATTTTTTTCCCTGCCCTTCTATATGCACGAAGGAAGCACGTATTGACAGGATCAATTGACTCGATGTCTGGTTTTGTTTTGTTTTTTCCTAGGGAGGATCCGCTTTTTCTCCAGCGTCAGTGATTAGCAAGAAGAGAGCTCAGGGCCAAGTGACAGTTCTGGCTAACGAATTTGGATGCCCTTCATCCAGCAGTGAGGAAATTGTATCCTGCCTCCGCCAGTTGCCTGACAATGCTCTCAATGATGCACAGACTAAGGTGTGCCACAGTAATATACCTGACTTTGTATTATAATGGAAATGTAGGCCGCGAATGCAGCAACTTGCAGGAGGATTCTTTTTTTAATGTTGAGCCAGATCCTTACTACTGTAAATCGGCATTGACTTTAGTGGAGTTTCTTTGGTGTCCACCGGCCAAGGCTTTAGTCCATTGATACTTATGGCCTAATTCTCATTTAAATTAAGGCCCCTTTGCATCTATTTGGCTATGTAAATGTGTCTTAAGGTGGGTTCCAATGATCCTCATCAGGATGGTGAATGGCCTTAGTGTAAATGGGACTCAGGCCCCTGGTTTTTATGGCTGTTCCTTCACACATAGGTCAAGAAAGGTTCCAACAATACAAGTTCCTCAAAGGTGCCAGTTCCGTCCAGTTGTGATTTTGGACTGTTAGGTGGACACTTGTCCATCATGAGGCTACCAGCTCAATTAATCATTTCACGCAAACAAGCAGTTGTCAGGTGGGAATGACAAAAAGTCCTTTATAAACTGGGTCCCCACTGAAAGGCCCTGTAGCTCTTGATCAAACCCGTGATCATCCAGTCTCTAGGGATGCGTTTACACTGGCGCCTTAGGTCGACCTAAGGATGCTTAAGTCAGCCTACAGAATTCTACGTCCACACTGGGCGCTTGTTAAGTTGACTTAAGTGCTTCCTTAACTCGACTTAATAACACCACCTCTGAAGGTTGACTTAAGGGTTAAGTTGACCTTATTAACTCGACTTAAGTCAACTTAAAGTCAGTGTAGACAGGTATGTCTACACTACAGGCTCTGTTAAGTCGACTTAACAGAGTCGACTTGACTTAACAAGCGTAGACATAGCCTAGGAGACCACTTTTCCCATTTAATAGTGGTTTTACCATTGACTTCATTGGCAGCAGCATGGAGCTAATGCTGAGCACTTTTGAACTTCCTGATCGTAATTGTACTGTATTTTTCTCTGTTCCCTTTCAACACAGCTCCTAGCCATAAGCGGGCCATTCCAGTACTGGGGCCCAGTGGTTGATGGAGTCTACCTTCGGGAACCTATAGCTGCCACCCTGCAACGTTCTCGACTTGGGAAGGTGGATCTGCTAATTGGAAGTGCTCAACAAGACGGGCTGATCAGCAGAGCTAAGGCCATTAAGGTAGACAGAGATTTACTGTTCAAAAGAGCTATCAACTCTTAAAGAACTAAAGCAAATATTAACAAAGAGTCTCTGTGCTGTCAGGAGAGAGGCTTTTCGGCTTTCATAATTCGGGATTAGGACTCCATGCAAATACACCACAGCATTGTTCTTCATAAAGTAGTCCTGTTTTACCCAATGGAAATAGATGTCCTATTTATGCAGTAATTCCGTGGTTCAGAGAAGGGGCAAAACGTTGGGAGACCAGGTTGATTTAGATTGCCTTTTGTATGTGTTTGCATGTTCTGTAAGTCTCTGGAAAGCATGTCATATTAATTTATCCTGCTGTGTGTTATTGTATGAGTGACAAGCTCACATTAACTTGCCTTTTGGGTTCCTATAAAATAATGATGGGCCTAAGTCAATACCCTTTGTCGAGACCCTGCTGAACTTTATGGAGGATTGAAAATCTAAATCTGGATATGACTCCTGAAATTCATAGGTTATTCCTCTCTCCAACTCTTACCTTATATTTCTGTGCATGGATTATTCCACTGATTTATTTTCTGTGTCATTGCCTGTTTTCTGTTTTCTGAATCCTGTCCTTTCTTATGAGGACACATCCAAACCACCCATGAATAGGGAAGAGTGTCTGTAGAATACACGATCTAGGATAGAAAGGAAAAGGTTTATCAATCCTCAAGCTTCAGGTTACAAACTGATCACCAGTTGGTGGCAGCTATTTAATATTACACAAATCATCCTGTTACAGGTGTTAGACTTTCCTCTGAAGCATCTAGCATTGGCTGTATTAGGGACAGAATGCTGGACTCTGTGGTTAAATAGGTCCGTTCCATAATGTCAGTTCCTCTGCTCTTATACCAAACTATCCAGCCTGACCCTTTCAGCTTTCTATTCATTACCCTGCTGGGTAATTAGCACATGTATTCAGGAGCCAGGTCCTTTTCAGTCCCAGTATGCAATACACCCTATAAAGTAGCAATTTTTGTTTGCAAGTGAATGGATTCCCCTGAGGCATTCTCTCTCATTGTTGTTCTCTCTCTCTCCACGTTTATTTATGTGACCATTTATACAAGAGTATTCATGTAGAACAGCATATAAAGCAAGACTAGATTATTCTTTAGTGATTGTCCAGAACAATAAACAAACACTTAGTGGGCTCGATCCTGGAGGGTAACAACTGAGTTAATGGGACTTTGGGTTATTCAAGAAATGGAGAAATAGGCTCAGCAGTGCTACTGGCTGGGACCTCCTGCATAACTCAGGCCAACAGAAATTCAAACAGTCAACGTAACTTTTACTAACATTGCTGCAGTAATTGATATACTTGTAAAAGACTAGCGGGATCTTATTCAGGGAGACAAGGCACTATGCCACATTTCTTGTAATGTAAGAATAACAAAAAGCACACACACACACATTCATACCCAAGAAGTTCTGCAAGCTGGTGTCATGTAATTACCAGTCCTTTTATGTGTTGCTCAAACCAGCCTAATGGCCAATCAGGCTGGGCACGAGGAGGGAGCCAGACCTCCATGAGTCATGAATCCAGTGCTCCAAGCTGTCGATTGCAGAATGAAACCCAAAGCTTTACAATCTCACCCTTTCTTTTATAGGTTTTATTTCTGATGCGAGTCTATGAGTCCTGCTGTGTCATGCTGCCTAAGGGCTCCTATGGGATCATTGTGTGTCACTTGCAAGCATGACTTTCATCTTTTCTTGATTAGATTTTGTTCTTTTTTTCTGGGGTGGATCTTCCCTGCTTTTTTCAGGGATTTGTCTGCATTCTTCAGCCATTAAGATGGTACTTGCATTTCATCAGGACAGACTAGCATCGGAGACTGATTCAATCACATGCCCTTCATTCACACATCTTGTTCACACATCTAAATGAAAATACACAGTATACACATAAAACAAGTTTCATCAAGAATACAAAATGGAGACCATTATTCAAGATGGAGTTCCAAATTTACAATAAGGAGCCTCGTTGTTGGACATTGGTTATAATGTGTATTAAACAGAGTTACTTAAGTTATGAATATTAAAAAACAGACACACAGTATTGACTAATGGCAAATTCAATTAATTTTACCTGTCTGTGCCCCTACAGTATGATCTAAAACACCAAATCTTACTACAATGAGGCCTAGTGATAGTCTGTTCTGATTATTAATGTTGGGTGCTCACTTTTTAAAAAATTGATTAATCTAAAACTGTGGGAAGGCTTTCAGGTGGTTTTTAAAGAGCAGGAATGGGGGACCGGCTCTTTATACACAAAGGGTTAAAATTCATCCCTGTGCAGAGAGCCAGGCACTATGTAATATCCACTCTGAAGTGGAAGGATACGCCAGTAATTCGGTGAGTAGTGTAGGGCTCTGGAGACCTAGGTTCAAATCCCTGCTTTGCCACAGACTTCCTGTGTGTCCTTGTACAAATCACTGAATCTATTCTGCGCATTATCCCCATCTGTAAAATGGCGACTATTGCATTGCCCTACCTGACAGGAGCAAGGAAGAGTAAAAATATTAAGCGTTATAAAACATTCAAGTACTGTGGGAATGGGGGCCATATAAATACCTTTTCTACACTAGAAAAAGAAGTTCGCTTACCTCCTTAACTAACAAATGTGAAAAACTAACACCTCTGAGAGGTGTAGTTAAGCTGACCTATCCCCCAGCATAGACAGCACGAGGTTGATGGACGTGGATTCCCTACGCTGAGGGAGGAACACCTCCTGTCAACATAGGCAGTGTTTACATTGAGCCATTAGAGCAGCCCAGCTGTACCACTGGGAATTTTTCGGCTTCCAGCATAGAGAAGCCCTAAGACAGAGAGGCCTCAAAATAGAGCTTCACTGGAAGAAAGGCCTCTTGCTGTCTGTCTGCAAAGGAGTGAATTTCACCCATTATGACAGTGGTTTTCAAACAATGGGTCAAGACTCAGCACTGGATCGCAGACTGTCAGGTATTGGGTCACGGCACCGCCACTGAAAGCCTGGAATGCATTGCTCAAAGATGTAATTGTTGGATTGTGGGCTTAAATGATTTTTTTTCAATTGATTCCCAAGCAAAAGAGTTTGAAAACCACTGCATTACGAAACAGTGGAAGAAAAGGGTAAAAGCCAGTGCTGCCCCAGAAGCTACTGCTGTAACACAGGACATTTCTACATTCAGATATAACAATAGAGGAACCTCCTGAAAGAAAGTGTTATGACAATTCTGAGCAGACACAAAATGACTGAACTGGTTCCCTTCAGGCTCTTTTGCTTTGCGTTTGCTATCATGTTTTCCTTTTGAAATCGTTAACATTGGTTTTAAAAGGCCAGGGTCAAGAATGTAACAATAACCACGGGTCAGCCCATAACGATCCCTCTACTGCGGCAGGAGAATGAACTGTTAGTAACTTTGGCCCAGCTCATGTGACTGGGGCCAGGAAATGAAGTCCAGTGTCTAACCACTCCTTCTGTGTATCATGCCTTAATTATAGTGAAATCCCATTGTGTTTCTGAAGAGAAGATAATACGGCAAATCAAGGTGTTGATAGAGGAGGCAGCTGGAAGCTGCCAGATTTTTCTCACTGAACTGGAAGGAGAGAACATCTGTAACTCAGGCCTTGTATACACGATCACTTTATTGCGTGGTAAGGCTCCTTACCATACAATAAAGCCACTTGAGTACACACGAGCAATTTCTCTGTTGCGCAGCAACACCCTCTTGC
>ML685784.1:18996838-19014398 GCA_007922175.1 Pelusios castaneus
AGAGGGATGAATGCTGAATATTGGGAAGATCACTGAGCTTTCTTAGGGTCAAGTCTCATTAGGTGCTTTTTGCATGGAAATCGGGGTGCTCAGATCCCATGATAATGATCATCTAAAACCAGACTGAAAAGAACACTAGGATGAGTAGCAAGGACCATGTTATGTTGGAACAAGGGAATGGACTTTGAGACTTTTTTCTCCATATCTCATTTCTATGAGTCTATTGGAAAAGCAATTAGTCCTTCTGTAGGTTTTGCTACTTTCCATGCAGGATGGTGAAAAGATTTTTGAGCTATTTGATGAAAACCAGATGCAGGTCAACAAAATAATATATTCGGTGTAAGTATCTATAGTAACTTGAATGGCTGACTTAGATCTGTTTGGCTTCAGGAGGGCCAGCCATGGTAATCAAGTTAGCATATTACATGTTCATATTTAGAAAGTTTTAAAGGTACCTTACTAAATTACAGCACCTGCAGATAGGAACTCTCAAGTTTTGAGTTTTTCATGAAGTCGTTCTGTTTCCAAACCTGGAATAAATTCTACTATTTAAAAACAGAGTCTGAAAGATCTAAAAGGATAAAAATCTAAAATATCCTGAAATAACAGAAATGTCAAAAACCTCCAACAATTGTTGGTTCCATCAAGACTAGAGGTGGGCATGGTACGAGACAGCTCTCTGCATGCAGCTCTCTGGATTTCCATGGGGAGAGGAATCTTTTTCCTCCCATGGCCGTTTGCTTGCATTCCTCCTTACTCCTATGGTCACATGTGTATACCCTCTGGCTTTACACCAGCTGAGGATCTGACCTGTGGTCTCTTTAGTATAACTGGAGTTTGATCCCCCATTTTTCTCTGGACTATACTGACTCAGCTTTGTGGAAAAGGGATAGGGGTTGTGAAGTGGGGAAGGGGTTTCCTATCTATCATGGAACAACCCTTCACCCGGCTGTGTAGCCCCTAGAGCATCTGTATTGCTAATGGGTGGGTCCCCCCCATGGCTTCTCAGTAGTATCCATGAGGAGGACTCAAGAGGGAAGTAATGCTGCTCCAAGCTGAGTTACCTTCTACTTGCATTTCCAGATGCAGAGTTAAGAACTGTGCAGCAGAGACCAGCATCTCCCTACTGCACCCTTCCCATACACACCCACAGAGCCCCAGTAGACTGTGACAAGAAGAGTGGGAAAGGGCCCACCTGGCCAAGGCACCAGCAAGCTGCCTTCCCATGGGGTCGGCATGAGAGTGCTCCGTCCAAGTGTGGTTCTGCAGTTGATGGCTTGGGCCTGTGAACGTACTGTGGAATGTTTAATTTTAAAAAAGACTCTGATTTTGCTCTTAGAAATTTGAAGAAAGTCAAGGGCGAGTCAATAGCAAAACAGCCTTTTATCAAGCTCTGCAGAATTCCCTCGGGGGAGAGGACGCCAATTCCTTCGTTGAAGATGCAGCAACCTGGTACTATTCTCTCCAGCACTCCACCGCCGATTATGCATCGTTTTCCCGGGCTTTGGAGAATGCCACACGGTAAGAAAATCCTCTTAATGTTCCATTGTGTGATTTGGGACTAAAAGGGTTTGGGTTTCCATCACTGTCACTAACCACGGGGGTAAGGACCTCACATGCATCTGTGCAGAGAGGTGGGAAACAGGAGACTGTAGGGTCTGGATTGCATGGTAAGGTGGCTGTTTGGGGGCTTATTTCTCTTTCTCTTTATTTATTTTAAAACTTCTAATGCCATGTGCAGTTTATGAAAGGAGGGAGGTGAAATATTTTTGGTGCCCTTTAGAAAATGGGTTTTTCACATCAGGTGTATTTTTGAGTTAAAAAAAGAACCCTGAGATCGAAAAGGTTAACTCAGTCATTATTTGCCTTCATACCCTTTGCTATTAAAGATGATTTGGTTGCAAGTAGGGATTTTCTCTTCCAAAGTCCATTTCTGTTTAACCCTAGTGATCCCCCTGACTGTATGACAATCCCTAGAACACAGTTTTTCAAGGTTAGGCATCTCCCAGTAGCCACCAGCATGCACAGTTAGATACCTAAATAGCTGGCATGATTTTCATAGATTCTGAGAACCTTACAACACCTCTTGAAAGTAAGTAAGTCCGGAAACTCTGAACATTGTTGTTTTTTATTTAGGTGGCTGAGTATGAATTTAGATGCCGACGAAGTTCAGATAATCAGATTTGAAAATGTTGGCCTTTACATATATGTTATGAAAGCATGAAAATATAACTTATCCGATCTGGCAAGCTCTCCACAAGTGGCACAGAAAACCTGCAGATTTGGCATTAAGTAATTATTACACCATGTCTGTGTGTTATTGAGCCCATTTCACAGACAGCTAAGCTAAGGCAGAGGATGCCTTTGAGCTTGATGCTTCATTTCCTGGCACCTTATATAGTCATTTACACTAGCACACAATGACTTAAAATGCCGGTCTCCTAAATTAGTGCACTAACCACTGGACAATCCTTCTTGGTTCCCTTTATGCACCTTTTCCTGCATTGAACCCATGCTACACTGGCTAAAATCTGGCTCTTCATGTTTAATTGGAATAGATTGGAAAACCTTCCTTCTTGCAGAACCCTCCCTCACCCCCCCCCCCCTTTGCTGTCTGTGTTTAGCAGGCAGATTTGTAGAGAGGATTGCTCCTTCTACTCAAGAAGATGTTGTTAGCAATGGGTTAGTCTGACTTGCTGAGCAAGCTCAATGTGACACCCAGGTTGTTTCACGCCTACTTTTATAGGAGCCTTTGTGGCTATGGTGTTCTGATTTCCACTCTCTGTGCTACATGATATGGATTTCCACTTGTGCTACTCTGCATAGCCTCAGAGGCCTGTTTTTCCTTTCACTAGCCTGTCAGCCTTCATCGACACTGCAGGCCACTGCCCTGGGAGAAGGCGCTGAATACAGAGACCGGGCTAATTTAGAAAATCTGAACCAGGAAACTGACAACTGAACGAATGTGTTTGGGAAGGCCTTGGGTAGCCCTGTCCATTGAGGTCCAGGAGAAAACAAACAAGAAACAGATTGCGGGTTGCAGTTTGCTCCTTGAAATATTTGGGGGATGGTGAATCAAGTGTACCATTGGCCTGAGTTTTCCTCCATGCCCATCCGTCTGTCTGTCATATTTCTGGGGTGCCAATCACTTAGCATCTATGTACAACACATTCTGGTATGGATTCGATTAAACATCCTAAAAAGCATGAGGGAAATTATAACTTGTTGGAATGCTGCATGGAACTTCTAGCATATGTAAATCTGGAACAGAATTTACATCAGATGGCTACTTCAGCCATGAGCCATTATAATAATCAAACGTGGCACTTCCATTCTGTCACATCTTTCATTGGAGGACCTGCCTCAGAATATTCCATAAACACTGAACAAGCCCTAGAGCATTCCTCTGAGTTGGGTATTATCCACATTTATCAGGTGTGTAAATTGATCACAGAGATAAGTGGCTTATGCATACTCAGAAAGTGAGTAAGTAGAAGGTCTCGTAACAGAACATGGGTCACCAAACTTCCAGTCTCTTATTCTAGCCACTAGATAACACTTCCACCATAATAATTACTTCCAGATATTTAAGAGGGGAGAAGATGGTGAGAGGTACCTTATAAATACTGAAGATGGCTAGGTAGGGAAAAAGAAGAGTTTTTAAAAAATACTTAGATAAATATATAAATTCAGAGCAGTTTTAAGATTTGGGGCTATAATTTTTCTGTCAAGTTTTAGTCAGGTCATAAACCACGAGAAAGAAGCTTAAGTGGTTAAATTGCAACCCACATTCTCTATGCTTATCATTTAAGAACGGGGGGATTTTTGTGAGGTTTTCGTATTTGCTTTTTCCAGATTTAAATTGGGTTCCATGGTTTTTTTCTATGCAGTACTTTCTGAATTATAACAAAGCACACAAACCCACACATATTTTCCAAGTTATTTGTTTCTATTCTTAAAATATGCAAGGAACCTTCCCCCTTCCTCCCCATTACCAAAGCTGTTTCTGCTCCTAGAATTGAAATAGGTGCTTGCAAAGATCCCCAGGTTTTAAGATAAAGCAGTATCTCATTTTTGTTTTTGCTTTTTTAAATTTCCCTAGAATACAATAGTTGACTCCTTTCTCTGTTCCTCCCACAGAGAATTTAGTTTTTAAGGGTCAGCAGATTTCAGAGTCCTATCCAGAATTAATGTTCTCAAAGTGGTGCGGTTTCTGACTATCCATTCTTATAAAATCTCATTCTTACAGGTTTCCGAAGAACAGTGGCTTTAGTTTTTAATGGGTGCTGCCTATCGTGACTGCTAAAGAGAGTTGTGGTCAGTCAGCCCATGTCTTTGTGGTTTCCGAACTGAGGTTCTGTGAACTTAAAATAAATTCTGGTGAACAAATATAGCTGGCCTGGGGTGGGGCCGTTAGCCAAAACAAATTGTTGTGCATCTCTCAAATCTCACATTCTTTCCCCTCACCACTCATTTCTGGCAGTTCTGTAAAACTCTGTATAGCAGCTAAGGCTGCATATTCGCTGCAGTAAACACAAATTGAAATCTCTGGCTTTCATACCAGGTATACGTATTGTGCTCTCAGTTCCCCGTGGGTCCTGTGCTTCAGGTTGTAGCAGCCAGCTGAGGCACAGTTTTCCCTCCTCCAAACCCCCCAGTGCTATGGATCCTCAGTCCCTCCTGCCCTGGGGCTGGGTGCTCCACCCCACAGGCCTCTGGGGCCCTAAGGCCCATCTGGGCAAACTTGCCCTGACTGCCTGTGCCTCCTAGGTGCTGTCAGTCACAGCTGCTGGTCAGATCTCCTCCACACACCAAACACTGCTCCTACCTCCACCTCCAAACAACACACCCCAAACTCCCTCGCCACCTGGCTGCAACAAGGGCCTTTTATCTGTTATTCTTACTTGGAGTCTGGGGCTCCAACTGATGCTAGATGAGTTAATTAGGGTCAGGGGTCTTAATTGGCTCAAAGCAGCCCTGCCCCAGCTATCCTGGGAACAGGGGCTTGCTGAGCCTGGGGCTAATATACCTGCCTTCCACCAACCTCTAGTAGCCATCAGGCCTGGCTCTGTCACAGTATATATCTAGGTTGATATGGATGTACACACACACATGCTGTCTTGTGTATAGTCTTTGTGTGTACATAATATGCAAGTGTGTGGTGGTGATTGTGACACATTTCTGAGCCATGCGGCAAATTAGATTTGTCATGCAACTGGAATCACTTTACCTATATTGTGCCTATGAAGCCATCTCCCCCAAACAATTGCTTATCTTATTCCATATCCCCAAGCAATGTCAAACAGATGCCTTTTAGGACTTCCCAGATAAATGTTCCTTTCTGTCACCCAAACATGGAAGTTCCTTCCAAAATCATGCAGATCCGAGATCCAGAATGGGCAAAATTCGACCTTAATCAATGAGATTTTTAAGTGCTTTCACAAAATGTCACTGGACCCATATGTTGCAATCCATTGGCACAAGAGGTAGATCTATTCCATCAGAAAGCTGGGAATCATAGAAACTGGAAGGGAGCATGACAAGTCATCAAGTCCAGTTCCCTGCGCTCATGGCAGGACCAAGGACAGGTGTTTATCTAACCTGCTCTTAAAAAAACCCCAAATGATGGAGATTACACAACCTGCCGAGGCAACTTATTTCCAGTGTTTAATCCCCCTGATAGTTAGGAATTTTTTCCTAATGTCCAAACTGAACCTCCCTTGCTGTAATTTAAGCCTGTTGCTTCTTGTCCTATTATCTGTGATTAAGGAGAATAATTTTTCTCCTTCTTCCTCATAACAACCTATTTATGGAGTTGAAAACTTTTATCATATCCCCTCTCAGTCTCCTTTTTTCTAGACTAAACAAACCCAGCTCTTTCAATCTTCCCTCAAGGTCAAATGTTCCAGACCTCTAATAATTTTTGTTGCCCTTCTCTGGATTTTCTCCAGTTTCTCCTCATCCTTTTTGAAATAAGACGCCCAAAACTGGACACAGTACTCAAGTTGAGGCCTAATCAGTGCACAGTAGAGTGGAAGAATCACTTCTCGTGTTGTCTACTTACAATACTCCTATTAATACACCCCAGAATGGTGTTTGCTTTTTTTGCAACAGTATTACACTGCTGACTCGTATTTAGCTTGTAGTCCACTATTATACCCAGATCCCTTTCTGCAGTACTCACTCCTTCCTAAGCAGTCATTGCCCATTTTGTATGTGTGCAATGGGTTGTTCAACCCTAAGTGGAGCACTTGGCCCTTATCTTTATTGAATTTCATTTTATTTATCTCAGACCAATTCACCAGTTTGTCCAAATCATTGTGAATTGTGATCTTATCCTTCAAAGCACTCACAACCCCTCCCAGCTTGGTTTCATCTGCAAACTTTATAGGTTTGCTCTATTTGCCATCATCTAAGTCATTGATAAAAGTGTTGAACAAAACCAGGCCTAGGACAGATCGCTGTGTTATCTCGCTCATTATGTCCTTCCAGCCTGAATGTGAACCGTTGATAACTGCTCTCTGGGAGCGGTTATCCAACCAGTTTTTCACCCTTCTTATAGTAGCTCCATCTCGTTTGTACCTCCCCAGTTTATTAATGAGAATGTGATGTGAGACTGTATCAAATAACTTACTAAAGTCTAGATATACCACATCTACCATTTCCCCTCTATCCACAAGGCTCGTTACCACATTATATGAAGCTATCAATGAAAGAATGCTTCCTAGGCCTGCAAGCTCCTGAGATATCAGATCTTAAATATGAAACATTATTATGCATAGAAAAGAATAATTTTAAAGCTTAATTTTAGAGTTTTCTAAACAATGCTAACTGTAATTGCTGCCTTCGTCTCTCTGTCGAGTGTGGGTGTGTGGAGGATCTGGTTCATGGCACTGGGGAGGAAAGGAGGTATAGAAAGCAGAAGCCATTCTGGAAGATTTAAGGAAGCCAGCAGTCTAAAATAGAGAGATTATTTAAAGTCTTTTCTGGTTCCATAATAATTGTTTCCATATGAGAATATTCTTTTTCTTGCCTCTTTTTAGTGACCACTTTATCACCTGTCCAATTATCAGCATGGCCAAGCACTGGGCTGAGAACTCCAGAGGGAATGTCTTCATGTACCATGTGCCTGAGAGCTCCTCCCAGAGCAGGTAAGGATATCTCTTACCTTCTCACCTGGATTTTGAGTTTGTGATGCCAAAAGCAGGGTGGTCTGGTCTGGTTTTGTGTCTGCTCTCGAGTCACTGGAACAGCTTCAATGGAGCTTTCCTGCTGAAGTCACCGGAGGTTTACTGTTGACTGTTTGCCCAACGTTGAGTTTAACAATGATGACCTGACTAGAGAGGCTGGATGCTCAGGTTAAGGCATTGGACTGGGACTCAGGAGATCTGGCTTCATTATCCAGCTCTGCCACAGATTACCTGCGTGACCACTACACCAGACTCTGTGTCCTGAACTAGTTCCCGTATACCTCTCCTGTGGCATTTACAGGCCACAGAGGAGCTTCAGTGATCCCTGGAAAACTTCCCTAGTATAGGTAGGATCGCTTTGTGCTGCAGCCATTGTGCACTGCAGAGCAGCCCCTAGGCAGCTGTGGTCGACCCCCCCATACATTAGAGCAGCCGTTAGGATGCTGAAATTTAACCAAGGTTTGCGTTAGTTCCCAGAGCAGGCTGAACCTGGGTAGCATGAAGGTGGCTTAAAGCCATCTTTGTGTCTTCTGTGTTCCTCGGCTGCGTCTTCTGAGAGTTCACTGGGTAAGTTACTCATGTACACGAATATTTGAAAGATCAGGGCCTAAGTCAAGCATGTGTGCCCTAAGCATTGGGGGGGGGGGGCTCCATTATGTTACTGTAAGGGGTTACTCGCATCATGTGGAGAGGCTACATCAAGTGTGAGAAGAAAGAAGGGTTAAAAATCCAGCTAGAAACAGCTTCTCAAACTTTTTAATTTTTTTTTTTTAAGTGTTGAAGCCCGAACCCACATTCGACTGGGCTGCAAGGGTCTCTCCCCTAGTGGGTAACTGCTAGTTATGAAAGCTAATCAGCTTTTACTTGTTTTCTCTGAAGATTTTCAAATTCATTTAAACACATCCCTTCCAAGAAGTCAAGGCTGGGAACCAACTTTCCAGCTAGTGGTTGGTGTTTTTCTATACCACAAGAAGCATCTTTGCCGCATTGGTTTCTGATCCTGGTTCCTACCTTCCCAGGCCAGAAGTGTCAGAGTTGGTAAAGGCAACATTTCCTGTCCTTGCTGCTAAAGACTTTGAATCTGCAAAGCACTTAAGCAGGTGCTTATGTTAAGAACATGCCTATCGTGCATTCTTGAACTGGGGCCATAGTGTTTCTACAGCAATATTCTCTCTCCAGGTCCTCCATTCATTTGGTCCACTAGTGTCTTTTAAGATTTATGGCATTGTGATGAGAGCTCTCTCTTTTCCCAGCTTCTCCCTGAAGAGATGGCATGGCAGAGTGGCTAGAGCTTTCATTTTGGTGGGTCAAGTGGGTTTTTTATTTTATATTTTGGGCCAAAGTTGGGTTACAAGCGGTGAACAAATGTGTTTTTGATTGCATGGCAGAAAGCGTTTTAAAACCAGCTGAGATCTGGGCTATAGATGAGAGCCATTGCGCTTGTGTAGCAATACAGTAGCTTTATTTAAAGCAGAGGAGTTGAATTGCTATGGAGCCGTCATTTCAGTTGGGATCTCTTACAGGAACAGTCACACAATGTTCTGTTTTGTTATGAGCATACTTAGATAAGTGACTTTTACAAGACTCCAAATGGAACAGAGATGCACTCTGCCAAAATCCAGTAGGATAAAAAAGAAAGGGGTGTTCTCCATTTAGCTACCAAATTTCATGCTGTGAGAGAACTCCACTCACTGGTTATATTAGGGAGTAATTGGGGGGATATATATAACTTTTGGGTATCCCATAGTAAATGTTTTAGAAACACAGAAATTAAGTAGGATTCAGCAAGCTTTTCCCCTCATTTTATCCCATTAGAGAATTCTCATGTGCTGGCAAGATTTACTACTTCTCAGAGTCCCTATATTAGCAATAGTTTGTATACCTTTTCCTGCCTTGAGTGCACATTCTTAAAATATTTACCAATTGGCCAGCCATCATCTAAGCCAGTTCTTTCAGTCTTGTTCCATGCTTTTCAGCTGAATGCATTATGTTCTTTTTGCCTACCTGCTCATAGAAAAAAATTAATTGTAGACAAGATGATTAATTCATTTTCCCATAGCCACTTAAAAAAAAATCTGTTGCCTGACACTAGGGGATAAAAAGATGTAGCTTAGGGATGAGACACAAGACGGGGAGCCAGAAACGTCTCAGTTAGAATTTCAGGCTCTCTGAGTAGTTTTGAGCCAAGTCACTTATAAAGAGAGCTGAGCTTAAACTGGAATCCTCTAGTGCCAGGTTTAGGTTAGAGCCAAACTTCATGATCCAAGCACATCTTTATTTACATTTTAATTGAAAACACAAACTAAAGCTATATGAAAAGAGCTTGATTTAGATTGCAAAGTCAAGCACTCAAAAGCTAGGAAATACCAGTATTCAGATTGCCAGAGCCACCTTCATTTGATCCTCTTATGTGTATACATATTTACACACACTTTTTCCACAAGATCCAGGTTCTTATTCAGTGCACAACTGCATACCACACACACATCTGTATGTATATCACACAGTCTAACATATTGCAAGTTCTGTGCTTGTGGGTGGCTATAATGTGCAGTGTATTTGTAGCCGTGTGAGACCCAGGAAATTAGAGAGTCAAGGTTGGTGACCTATTATCTTTTACTGGTCCAATAAAAGATGTAGTTTAGGCTATAGTAAATCATTTCTTTTAAAATATGTTTATCCTAATTTGTCATTTCATTTCTGGCATGTTAAAATCCTGCCCCCCCAGTACACACCCACTGCAAACTTTTTGACAGGCCCATTACAAATCAAGTAAACCATGCTGATGGTTTGTGTGACTTCGCACAGAATATACTCATCACAAAGTGCTTTCAAGTGAAAATGAGAAAACGCCTGTCATCTCAAGGTACTACAGTACAAAATTTGCATATATGATAAAGATGTCTGCAAAAGGGCTCCCCAAGCTAGATCCAGTTAAATGACCGAATCTGAGTAATTTAGATGACACATTTAGAATACTCATTTAAATATGCTATTCATAAACAGTTTCTCATAATTTAACTACCTCTATATATTTCCCAGGTAATTGGAGATTTATGGAAAAAATTCCAAAATATATTTTCACAGGTATATTTTTCACTATTTCCCCAGCTTTATTTAAATCCGTGAGAAGTTCATATCTAGAACTGGGTCTCGATTTTACATCTTTGGTATGTGGAAATGTTTGAGATAAGGAAGCTGCATGATACGACTCAAGTTTATTGACTTGCAGAGTGTTTTATACAAGCTGTAATAATTCAAATAAAAGAGAGGAAGGATGACCCAGTGGGACTTGAGAGAGACAAGGTTGATTCTCTGCTCTACCATAGAATTCATGTATGATCTTGGGCAAAGTCACTTAGCCTCTCTATCAAAACAAACAAGGAGTCTGGTGGCACATTTAAAGACTAACAAATTTATTTATCGCATGAGTTTAGGTGGGAGAAAATCCCACTTCATCGGATGCTTTGATCTTCCTCCCACGAAAGCTCATGCGATAAATAAATCTGTTAGTCTTTAAAAGTGCCACCAGATTCCTTGTTTGGTTTGCTCTACTTGACTAACACGGCTACCCCTTTGGAACTTAACCTCCCTATGTTGCGCTTCACTTCTCCATCTGTAAAATGTAGACAATAGTACTTCTCTACCTCATAGACATGTTGTAAGGATAAATACATTAAACATTGTAAGTGCTTACGTAGTACACCACTGTCGACCATATTTGTACACAAGATTCATAGACAGCAGGAATCCTTCTGTGAAAACAGCTGTTTCCAAACAGATTTTTCGCACAATACACTGATCCCTACATGTCTTCTATTTCCTTCAATACCACAGAGTCAGAATTCAGTGTCCTGCTACATATGATATGCTCTGAGGACCCACTCAAAACTTTTTACAGTTAATCAGTAAATAACTACAAAAAGGTAGAGGTATTTAAATGTAGAGATAATGATAAAAGGAGAATTTTGTCTTGCATTAGAATAGTTTGCTATGTATATATGCACACATATAGTGTGTGCTATATTATGTTATACATTCACATACACGCCCCATGCAGTTAGTTATAAATGGAAAGAACAGTCAATACTTTTGTTTATAATACGTGGAAAATTACAGAAAAACATTAACTGGTGGTTCTCAAGGAACGAAATGGAACTTGCAGAGGGTAAACTAATACCACTATCCAAATGGTAAAATTCTTTCAGCTTGGCATGACACTGTGTCTGTTTTAGTCTTTAGTTTCTATTTGAGTAAGGAGCATAAAGCATAGTCAACTCCTGCATTAATGATCTGCAGCAAAAACATATAACACAGAGGCCAGTTTTTCACTCTTTGCAGAAGACTTGGGGCCTTAGAGCAAACACTGGTAAAAGAATGCAAGCAGAATGTGACTATCCAGTGCTGGTTGTGTTTAGAGCGTAAAAATTCAGGGTATAATTTTAGTTACAGTAAGGAAAACAGAGACCGGTTAAATACTCTATGATAGCAGCGATTTCTTGAGTAGTTTTTTGTAAATAGCACTACAGAAGTTATTCATTAACCCATTAGGCTGTTTCTATATGACCCCAGATGTGCTATGGCTTGTTGGTGATTCATTAAGCAGCACTCCTCTCACTGGATTATTACTCTAGCGAATCCCGATCATGTCTTTAAGGTCCACTGTGTTGCCAGAAGTGCTGTCTGTCAGATGATATAAAAATCAAGGGCCTTCTCACTTAAAGGGGCAGATAATGAGCTGGTGTAAATTGATGTAATTCCATTAGTCAGTGAAGCTACACTGTTTTGCATTAGCTGAGGGATTGTGTTACAAACAGTAACTCCTAACAGTTATTACAAGAGCAATTGTTAACCCTGGTGCCCTTGCAAATTCTTGTATCAACAATTACATTCTGCTTGCTTCCTGTAACTTTAGCTGGGGTACTGTATTCTTCACTGCTGTGCTGTTCTGTGATGTTGTTGTATGCTGTTGAACACCTGCCATGTCCCCGGAGTTGGCTGCATTTCTGTGGAAGGGGATATGATTCCCATAAATGAAATGGATGGGAAGAGTACTCCATGTTCAGTTTGTGTGTGAATCTACTCAGTCATGTAGTATGGTGATTTTTTTTGACTAATAAAAATAATGCAAATGTTGGCTGTGCAACTTACCAATAATATGGCAAAACAAAAGATGACATACATTTATACTTTGTTGAATTTATAGAAGGGATGGTATGATGAGAAGGCCTAGGTTGGAAATTGACCATTTTTTGACTGCATGTGGTAAATATGCCAATGGCCTGAGATGAGATGGGTTCTGAGTTATTCCAGAGAATTCTCTTTTTGGTGTCTGGTTGCTGAGTCTTGCCCACATGCTCAGGGTTTAATTGATCTCCATATTTGGGATCAGGAAGGAATTTTCTCCCGGGCAGATTGGCAAAAGCTCTCTGGGATTTTCGCCTTCCTCTTTAGCATGGGGCATGGCTCACTTGCTCGAGGATTCTCTGTACTTTAAAGTCTTCAAACCACGATTTGAGGACTTTAATAACTCTATCGTAGGTTAAAGGTCATTGCAGGAGTGGGTGGGTGAGGTTTTGCAGCCTGCATTGTGTAGGAGGTCAGACTAAAGGATCATATTGGTCCCATCTGACCTTAGAATCTATGCGTCTATCAATTTATTTATTTAATTTGTTATCCCACAAAGGATCATTATAATAATGTAATCTGACCTTCTGCATAACAAGCCCAAAGAACCTCAGCCTAATTATTATTATTAAGATGCACTTGGCAGCCTACCAAGCTGAGGTCCATAATGTTAGGCGCTGTACAAGGAAATTACTTCTAAGAACTTCCATATCGACCAAACAAGACCTAACAAGTGGAAGAGACAAACAAGTGGATTAAAATGGTGGGCAGGGAGAATGTGGTCACAAACAGGGTAGGATGTGTGAGCTCCTAACCAAACAGGAGCAGTAATCAAAGTATATATTGTGCACTTGCCAAAGTCTTCTCACTTTTCCCTCTAAAACATGCTAACTTCATTTCACCACTTCTGCTGAAACTTGGTTTTCTCCTGCTTGGACTCTCATAACCTACTCTGCTCAAACTTCACTTCTCCTCTTCAATCCCTTTCCTCTGCTGCTGCCAAAATGATCCTCCTTTCCCATTAATCTAACCATGTCTTTATCTCCTCAGATCCCTTTGCTGTCTCTCTGACATCCAGCCCACAGGTCCAGATATAATTTTTTTTCGAACATTTCTTCTTTTAGGGTGGTCTGGTCACATTCAGATTTGGGGGCCTCATTACTCAGCACATATTCAGAATTTTGGAGTCACTTCTCCTTTATAAATGTATCCGTATCAGAATAGAGTGAATTTAAGATGGGCAGGAAAGACGTCCGTAGCAATCTAGTGCCACAACAACACCAAGCTAAAAGTCTCAGAGGATGAAAAAATGCAAAAGCATCTTTTGAAAGTACACACATAAGGCAAATGCCCAAGTCTGCATGCACTGAGTTTCCATGAAGTGCTTTCTGGCATTTGCAATCCACATTTTGGATTGCAGAAAAAGTATGCACCTCGTGAGCCCTTTACTGGAGCTCTGTCCCTCAGGGTCTGTACCAGTTGCCATGAATGTGTTTGACCTGAATGGCTGTCTTTCTAAATATATTCTCCAACTGAACCATGTGTTACTGGGTTTAATGCTGGGATTACTGGATGAAATTGCATGGCCTATATTAGTCAGCAGTTCAGACTAGATGATCACAATGGTCCCTTCTGGCATTAAAATCTAATAACATAAATATTCACATTTTTGATGTCTTGGACCACTCTTTCATTACCTGACATCTGTTTGATTCAGTTTGTATATCCCTCGTGTTTAATTGAAAACTTTATGTTCTGGGAGCAAATAGTATATATAGTGATTGACGCGTCTGGAAAATACACAAGAAATGTCAGGATATTCTTCAAGTCAAATGTATCCAGTTGGACCTCTTTAGTACAAAGGTGACAGCTTTATGCCAGTAGGGATCATCAGGTCTGTGGGCTTTTTTTCCCATATGTTCCAATTTTCCTTCAAGAAACCAAGAGAAACATTTTTCTCTCTCATATATTCTGTCACTTTTCTGAAAGGATTATGTAATATATGGAGATACAAGGAGCCAAATGTATCTCTGGAGGCTATGAGGTCACATATGGGATTAATTTGGCCCATTATGCTGTTATAAATATCTAGCTATTTCGTTTCTTCTTTGTCTGCAGCCAGATAGCATCATCTTCACTAGGTGGATTGGTTTTATATTTTTGCTAATTAAGAGGATAAACATAGAATCCCAGGCAAAATGTGTTGAGTGCTGGAAGATTGTCACTTTCATATGAAATTAGTTGAGATTGTGGCTGCCAGATACATCACTGGACACTGATTCTTTTTCTGTAAATCTATCAATATTAATTCAAAGGGAATTTAGCAGGCTGTACAAATAAGTGAATTTATCATTTCTGATATTTCTTGAGAAAAGAATGCTGGAATCATAAATTTTAATCTGATTTTCAAAGGGGCTAAACAGTTGTGCAAACATGTGGTCCTTTATGTACAAATGAAATAGAAATTGTATTCTTCAGCTATACACTTGGGGAAAATCCTGGGTCCTTTAAAGTTTCTTGGAGTTTTCTTGCTGGTTTCAACCAGGCTTGGATTTCACTCCTGTTGTTCCATCAAATCTGTTTGAAAGTGTTAGCTTCTCACCATAGGCAATGATTTTTCTCTAATCACATAGTCTGTTGCTAAGTGGCAATCATGGTCAGAGTCCCACTGTAGTCTGGTCACTTAAAATTATATAGTCACTTTAAACAGAAGAAATGAAAAGTTGTACAAGTTTATTCCTGAGATCTACTGCAGATACCCTTATGATTACTTCAGTGACTAGTACAAATGTAAGTACTCTGCTCTACTGCTGTTAGCTCCATCACAGAGAATAAACTGTGCAGGGTTCTATTTTGTATTGTGCATCAACAGGATTGTTTATTGCACTCCAATCACAGGTCCAGTTGCCTCTATGCAAAGCAGCTGAGTGCAGTGGGTTTGCAGATGTCATTGCGAGAATAATGCAGCCTGCAGAATGTTTATTACTGGTGATGCTACAAATGGAGAAAAGAACACAGCTTGACTCTGTTCCCCAGCTGAGATTGTCAGACTGGCAGTAAAATCCTCTGTAGCTAATGCTGTGTCTATACTTAAAAGGCTTCAGTGACATAGCTGTAGCACTTCAGGTTAGACACTCACTCCAGTGACCAGAGGAGTTCTCCCATTGTTGTAGTTAGTGAACCTAGAAAAATGGAAAAATTCTTCCATTGATCTAGCGCTGTCTACACCAGGGATTGGATTGGTTTAACTATGTGACTTAGAACTCTGAAAGTTTTTCCCACCCATGGCTGGGTTGATCTAATTTTCTAGCACAGGCCAGCCCTAACAGTCAGTTACTTCTTGTAATCTGGTGGCACTGCTCAGTGAGATGTGCATATTCTGGCTTAGTACCATACAACATGGCAGGATTTTGCTCAATGTCTCTAGCCAAAACCAAGGCAGGGCTGAAGGTCATATGATGTTTAATCTTCTCCAAATCAGCTGTTATTCCATGTTTGCTTCAAACATCTAATCAGACTCTCTCATTGCTTTGTGTTTTCCCCACCCTTGCCCCAACATTCTCACTACCCGAAAGAGGCTTTTATTTCATAGAAGTGACTTAATGTCATATCAGGAAACATGGGCAGAGTTCTTCACACAGATAAAGATGGAATTAATTTTGGGGAGAGGACATCAATTGAATTCCACCTGCACATTAACTGAACTATGGTTCTTTTTTTCCTCCCAGGTTTAAATCCCCATATATACATTCCCATTGTGTAGTTATCAATAAAAAATGAATAGCGCAGAAAGGAATGGAAACAGATGGCTAGACGTGTCTTTCCTGTTCTAAGTCATGTAGTTTGGACTATTGTAAGTCTGTTCTGTTAACAGTTATCTCTGCCTTTCAAGGAGGAGGCGATTAATCATCATTGTTCAATACAGCCAAAAAGACATTTTGCAAAGAAGCATCCTTTTGGTGTGTTTGCTAATGATCTAGGCTTAGTCCAGCTAAGTGATTTCCCTGGTTTGTCTGTAGTTCTCGCTTAAGATTTATGCTCCTCTTGTTGTTTTCAACTTTAGAAGGATTGCAGAATAGCTCACAATTTATTGCCTTAGAATTGCAACATTGACTTATGTTGGATTATAGCTTTGTCTGATGGAGGGTTTTCTTAACCAAAAATTTGCACAAAGCCAACTGAAAAGTAGAAGATTTTACGCAGAATGCTGTAAGAGTAGCTCAAATTGTTAGACAATAAGGTTTAGGAACATTGGGTAGAGAGGAAAAAAAGAGAAGGGTTCCAGTTCAGAGTCAATCATTTTTCACCTAAAATTCAAGTCACTACAATCCAAAATTGAATTTCTAGGGTGAGATAATAGACTAGAGATAAAACATGGAAAAGGTTCCATATCATCTGCATCTCTGCTGAGTGGATGGAAATAATACAGAATGTGTCCGCATTTGAAGTGTATGGACAACAGCAGTTGTATGTTGTAGCTAAAATCCTGTTCAAGGGAAGCATGGTGATCTGTTGCATCACTCTCTCCTGTTCTAATTGGCTATGTCTACACTTGCTAAAATTAGTTCGAATTAGTTAGTTCCAACTAACTAATTCAAACTAATTTTAGTTAGTTCGAATTAGCTTAATTCTAACTAGCATGGCCACACTGGAATGTAAGTTTGAACTAAGCAAGCACTTGCTTAGTTCGAATTAGCGATCCCCATTCATTTCAATGGCCGGTTAATTCGAACTAAGAAATTAGTTCGAATTAACATGGCCACATTGGTTAATTCGAACTAGTTAGTTTGAATTAAACCCTTAGTTCAAATACCCTATTCAAACTTATTAGTTCGAATTAAGGAAGCCCTTCATTTGAACTAACTAAAGCCTAGTGTAGCCATGGCTTTAGTTAGTTCGAATTAATCCTCCTTAATTCGAACTAACTTGCCAGTGTAGACATAGCCATTGTGCGTCCTGAGTAGGGCTGACCAGAAAACAAAAACGCCGCTTCCTGTCAAAACTTTAAAATTATTATTTCTTTTTGTTCCTCGTTAGAATGGAAACTCGACTTTTCAGCTTTTGTGAGAGGCTGTTCTCTTTCCTGCACTCCTTGCCCCCAAATACCCATTAATGCAGGGAATAAAACACTCACTTGTGATGTGAGATATCTAGATCTTCAAGTCCCTGCCCCAAGCTATCACTGAGCGCTCTTGCTGTGTGTGTGTGTGTGTGTGTGTGTGTGTGTGTGTGTGTGTGTGTGT
>ML685784.1:19014408-19058790 GCA_007922175.1 Pelusios castaneus
GTGTGTGTGTGTGTGTGTGTGTGTGTGTGTGTGTGTGTGTGTGTGTGAGAGAGAGAGAGAGAGAGAGAGAGAGAGAGAGAGAGAGAGAGAGAGAGAGAGAGAGAGACCAGAAGTTCTATATTGGATCCAAGGACAATTTTGTCAGAGCTAGTACATTTTGGAGTGCATGGGCATTTTCAGTTGAAAAATATTTCATTGAAAAATCTCCAACCAGTTCTACCTTTGAGTTATACACCAGACTCTTTGCCACTGAATTACTGATTGACTTTGGGGAAATTTCTTAACATCAGATTGTGACACCTGAATTTACTAATATTGAATAGTGCTCTACTTTGGGAGTTCTCCAACTGAAATCAAGTACTGGGTAAGAAACAGTTTAGTGTGAGTAAAGGCAGTACAGTACAGCTCTTACTTCTCTGGGGCTCAGTTTAGCAATCTGTTAAATAGATACCCACGCTCATAAGAGAGCTATCAGGCTGAATAAATTAATAATTTATAAAATGCTTTGAGATCCTTGAATGAAAACTACTCTGCATAGTAATATTATAGGGTGAAATTCTGGCCTCAGTGAAGCCATTGGCAAAGTTCTCATGACTTCAATAGTGACAGGATTTCACTCGTTACATAAAAACAAACAAGGAGTCCTGTGGCCCTTTTAAAGACTAATGAATTTATTTAACACATGAGCTTTCATGGGAAAACAGGACTGCTTGTTTGTTTTGCTGAACTAGACTAACCTGGCTACCTCTGGAACTCATTACATAGAAACGTGTCGTTACATTTCACTATCTTAATCAGAGTTTTATTAATATAACTGATTTGTTGCTTTAAAAGAGGTTCCTTTAGATGGTGGTGGTTTATAGAAAATAGTTCGGAGGGGGATATATTTTAATTTGAGTGTCTTCGTGTTTTAAAAAAGTATATAAAAATCCCTTTTGCTGCTGTTCTTTACGGTGTATCCTTTCGTCCAAATGCCCTGCAAAAGATGCCATTACCCTCCGGTGGGCTCCGAACCGCCCCAATTAAAATCAGGATGGAACAGAGATGTAGCCAGCCCCTGTTTTCCTGCCAGGTCCCTGATTCTCCAGCCAGTCCTGCTTCCGGTCATGATGGAGCATCGGCAGGAGGAGGGAGGGGGAGAGGCAGTCCGGCCTCTGCTGCTCAAAGGCTACAGTGGCTGCCCAGGGCTGGAGCTGTGGGTAGAACAGCCCACAGCACCATCCACTGCCGGCTGGTCCGCGGTCATGGTTGCGGCTGTGGCAGTGAAGTTCACTCCGCTGCCAGGTGCTGCAGTGGGTGGGGAGGGCGGGCCGGCTGGCAAACTGGGTGGGCGCATGCTCACTCGGGCCCACCTGTAGAGATGCCCCTTAGATGGAAGAGAGCCAGTTAAGAGCTAATGTGGGACTCTGGAAAAGGGGACTGTGACAAAGGAAATGACAGTAAAGAAATACTTCCTGGAAGAACTAACAAATTTATTACAGGGAAACTATAGACTGGTTCAGAGCTGAGTGACGGCAATAATGTTTCAACATCCCACTTTCCTTGTACTGCAAAGGCTGCTTCAGTTGGTTCCCTTAGCTTCTGGTCTCCTTTCTGTTCAGAGCTCCTGATGGTCCCCAGGTCATTTAGAATCTCCTGGCACTGGCACCTCTAGTGCTCTGCACTCAGGTACGATGGTGGTGAATGACAATAACCCTTTGGGCAGATTTTTACCCATGGGAGAGAAAAGTCCACCTGGGGTGGATGGATTAGAGTGATCAGACAGCAAGTGTGAAAAATTGGGATGGAAGAGTGGGAGGTAATAGGTGCCTATATAAGAAAAAGCCCCAAATATCAGGACTGTCCCTATAAAATCAGAACATCTGGTCACCCTAAGACAGACAGACACACACACACCTTCAGCAATGTCTTTTCTTTCCTGTCCTTTACTCCTGACACCCACTGGCCAAAATGCAGAACTGTCAGTCAAGAGCAATGAACAAAATGATATTTAGATCTCAATTTAAGAGTTTGCTAAATGTACTTCGAGTATGAACATAACTAACTCCATATCTTCAAAAACTAGTGCACAGAAATTGATGTGTGTGTGTGTGAGAGGCCTCCGCTAACAACCCGCCTGTTTTCTATTGAGAGATAAGTTCATCCCTGGAGTAACTCCATTAAATTTGTCCATTAACTACCACATCACTGGTTTGAAGGAAGCCATTATACTCCAAACTGACTTTTTCTCTTAAACATAATGCTCCTTTAAGTGCTTTCTACCTTCACCACTCCACTGAAGCCAAAGTTTGCTATAAATGTAGAAGGCCAAGCAAATTATTCTTAAAGCAGAATTATTAAACTCTAATCTCGCTTAATCCTTTTATAAACAACTGGGAAGGAAAAATATGCTTTAATCTAGGTTCAGACCTACTTTTTTGGTGAAAAATCTGTAAATAATTCTGTTTCCAGATGCTAAGTATTACTGAGGCTTTATGATAGGACTCAGGAAAACAAGAGCAAAGGTGTGTTTCATTTAGTGGGGATGGGTGAGTGTTTTTTGAAATAGAGGCTTTGGAGATAGAATATCACCCCCTTCCTTCTGACTCTAAAATATAAGAGTCATCTTCTATTCAGTCCACCTGCCTAGCGTGTTTTGAAATGTAAACCTGGTTTCACTGACGGCCACATCTGGAATTTATCAATGCTGCAGCACTTCATGTCCATAAACAAAGTCAGTTCAGCTCTGCCCCCAGCTACTGCTTTTGACAACAGGATTGTTCAACATTCACAGACAGAATCTTGCTGAGTAGCTCTAGGTTTTATTTATCCCAGCCTTTAATCCTGACCATTCATGAATGCTCCAAAAGTCATTGTTTTGATGTTGTCAAGTCCCACCAAGTCCGTGGGAATTTAGGCATGTAGAAAAGGACATGCTCTGATTTGAGATCCTGAGTTCTGTATTGAGCACAGCTCTGTTATCTAGTAAAGTGATTACTTCCACTGAGCAATCTGTTATTTTTGGTCTCCTGAAGTACTAGTAGACATAAATTTTAGGTCCTGGAGGTCTGGCATCATGCTGCCTGCCCACAGTTCTTTACCTGCTGGAACGCTTCATGTTGCATGGCCGAATCATTCCACGGCAGTAAAAGAGAGTTGCAGATGCCTAAATCTGACCAACAGTGATATCTACCACATGTTTGCTAGACTACCACTCAGAATTCAAGGAGAATCTGATGGCAGGGGCTAAACTGGAACGGGACACTTTGAAGTCTGACGAAGTGGGATTTTCTCCCACAGAAGCTCATGCGCTAAATAAATGTGTTAGTCTTTAAAAGTGCCACAGGACTCCTTGTTTGTTTTGCTGACCTAGACAACCCCTTTGGAACGTAATTTTTTTTTAATTATTGAAAAATGTAATAGGCTGTTTAATTTTAATTTCTTTTAATTCTGCCCCGTTCCCAAGTATATGGATGAGGAGGGGTCATTACTTCTATTTATGTGTATTTTTCAGTTCAGGTCTGGAGCTCTTGCCTGATGTTCAATACGCCTTTGGGCTGCCATTCCATCCACAGTATGAGACACAATTTACTCTGGAAGAAAAGACCCTTTCTTTAAAAATAATGCACTATATAACCAACTTTGTAAAATCAGGGTAAGTGAGTGATTTTAAAATATTATCTACTATTTTGGGGGTTGGGCGTATATAATAAAAAGCAAATTTAGTGCCCAATTCTGCCCTTATTCAAATAATCTCCAGTGACAGGAATAAGATCTTTTGAAAAGTGTAAGGCTTTGGCCTGTAGTGTTAAAAGGCTGTGGCCAAACGTGGATGCCTAAAATTAAATTCCTATCTCGATGGTCAGTCAGCTACATAAAAATAGCCTAACTTATAGCTGGGCTGAGGACCTGCAAATTCCACTGATATAAATGGGAGCAACTGATGACTTTAAATACAATTTTAGGAGTTTCACTTTAGGCAGCCATATCTGAACGTAGAACCGTAGGGTTAGACGGGACTTCAAGGGTCATTTTGACCTGGAGTCCTTTTCCACAAGCACAAGAAGTAACGGTGCAAGCTTTGTCACACCACCCTGTGAACACTCCTTTGCTTTAGTCTAATGGGCCCATTTCTATGTGTGAAAAATATTGGTGAGATGCTAGTTTGTGGTCTCCCGTTGGAAGCTGCAACTTTTTGTGCCACTTTGAGAGTTTCAGAAGATTGTCTTGTGTGTGAAACCTGCTGAGGTGGCTAACTGTGATGGTGTTTGTGTGGTGAATGCTTTGTCTGTTAGGAACTGATCATAGATCACCAAATGGCTAACAGATGATAATTCCTAAATTTTGCTAGCCTGGGCTGAATTAGACCGAGTGATCCAGACGTGAAAATCTCCAGTCCCTTGAACCAGCCAATGCCCATCATACACTGTACAGATTATAAACTGGTGATGTTTATGCCATTGTTTTCTAATAATCTGTTCTATTTCTTCCTTCAGAAATCCAAACTATCCCCATAACTTCTCAACAAAATTAACTGGAGCTGTCTCTCCATGGCCCATATTCCTGTCTCACGCTGATGGTGATAACTATAAGGAATTCACTGTCTCCTTGCCAAATCATAAAGGACTGAAAAAATCAGAATGTTCCTTCTGGTCTGAGTATATCAAAACACTCAAAGCTTCTACAGGTAAGTAGACAATATTTTGTCATTTAGTACAGCTTGGAGCCTCTGTTTAGACCTGTCCAGGCCCTATCTACACTATTTACTGCTAGCAAATAATTTTCACAAATTTCTTCAGCAATATCTAGGGCTTGATCTTGCAAGATGATGAGTACACCTGTCTGGTTTTCCCATCTCCCACTAAAGTTGGTGCTCAACACATTCTAGAATCAAGCTTCCAGCATGTAGATTCAATTGGAGCTTTGTAGTTACATGTATTTAAATTTAGTCTTGGCTGGGTTAGAAATGACCAACCATATACACAGAAGAGCTACTCTCTGTAATTTTCACTTCCTGAAATAAAAATGAAACACTATAAACGGGTGTTTCATTATATGACCAGACTATAACATACTGGGCAGTGGAATACCCTGTTTATAGAATCATAGAATAATAGGGATGGAAGGGACCTCACGAGGTCATCTAGTCCAACCCCCTGCTAAAAAGCAGGACCACTCCCCCTAAATCACCCCAACATGTATTTGGAATAAATGTCTTATCATCTGTCTTTGAACATAATTAATTGCCACCCATTTTATAAATAATGCAAAGGATTATTTTTTACTAGGATTACCATGGGGCACATATGGAGAAAAGTCTGAGTCTGTTTCATTGTAAATGATTTGTAACCAAAACTGTACAAATGCTTCCAAGTTTGGCTTGAAACTGGTTTGCAAACTGTGTCTGTGGGGAACAGTTCAGATGGGGTCAGGCAGATCACCGAATTTGAAATGGCGTGTGTTTGAACAAATTGAGTTTCTCAGGGCTGAATTTCATAGCGAGTCCACAGTTACATTTTGTGTTCAGGTTACTGATTGATCCCATGGGTTTGCATGGGGTTCACCAAAACCACAAGTGAGATGTGTGTCCGTAATGGAAAGTGCTGCATGGCTTTTTCTGATGCCAGTGTTATCAAGATGAAGTTAACCAGCAAAGAGCAGCCATGGTATGTTTGTGCATATCCAGATATAGTTGCAAGGGCTTCAGATTCCATCTGCACTACAGGGTCAATTCTTGGGAATAATGCCATGATCCTGCAGAGGAAACCTCCCTACACAATAGGTGGATTATGGGGCTCTTATACCAGAGCAAAAATGTTCACCAAACTCATTGAGCGACATTTTGGAGCTATACCAGAGACTACCCCTTGTTTTGTGAGCTGGTCAAGACTGATTTGGAGAATTTCTGGGGTTAGAATCAAATTTTTGTACTAATTCTATTTGCACTTTTTGTGTGACACATCCTTTGAACTACAGGTTCCATTAGCATGAGACAAGCCCGTGGGAGTGAGAGCATAAAAATGTCAAGCGTGTGAGTGCATTCTGGCTAAGCTACATTGGGAAAAAGAGACAAAAACAACTTTGTTTGAACAGTATAATTTTCTTTAGGCAAATTCTACTTCTAACATAGGAGCGTAGAGACTAGACCACAGAATTTCTGCAAATTAAAGTTTACATTCCATTGACAGTTACTTAAAGCATGTTAACCCCTTGATCATTCATTTTATCATTTAAGCAATCTGTCATTTCTACAAGGCAATCTGTGTGTGGGCTGCTAAATGAAAATTAGCTGACTGAGAGGTTCACATCTGTATAAAAATGTTATTAAATGTTTTTGTTACCCTTAGCCTGCTCTGTTCAAGTGCTGCATCACTGAACAAATATTGCATTTATTTTAATCCTATTTATATTGTGGTTTCAGGCAGAACAGCTAATGGAGAGCAATCTACGGAAAGTAGCCCCACTGAAGACCCAGGTGTAGGGCTTACTTCTAAAGATGCACAGCCAGTGGAAGACAAGGTGGCTTACAGCAAATAGAATGTGTTTTAGATTGATCAATCATGTAATTGGACAGCTGTGTGACAATCACAGCTTCCAGGCATAGTTGCTTCCATTACTACAAGCTCTTTCCTATCATGAAAGCGTAAGGTAGCAACAGTCCCTGTAAATATGCATGGGTTATTAAGTGAAACACAGTGAAAATAGTCTGTCGGCAATTAAACTGTACTTTATGATGTAAGGCCGATTTGTTCAATAAAACTGCAATAAAAATACAAACCCGAAAAGTCAGAATTTGTTACTTGCAATGAAAGGAAACCTGATGCTGGTCGCGGTCTCATGTGTAAGGTCAGTATTACCTAGGTGGCTCCACAAAAGAGATCTAAACTGACTGGGTACTTGTGTCCATTTGGGGTTACCATGGGACATGGGGGGAATTGCTACCACCTGCTTACAGTGCGAGGAAGCCTTATTGGTGCCCTCTGGAGGAAACTCACCCAAAGCCACTGGCTGCTGGCAACGTGAACAGCCCACTTTGGTCTCAGCAACCCCTCTTGTTTCCCTCTGCAGGTCAGCAGTTTGCACACCCCAACTCTTAGGTCCCTAATTGACTCCTTGGTACAGAGCAGAACTAATAAGTGGCTAAAGTTATGGAGAGAGTTAGCTAGTCCCTCAAACCTGTCTGTACTCCCCAGTTTGTACACTCGAGTGCCCAGTCCCTTGATTTCGTAGTGCACACACATTTGCCAGCAGTGCTTCCCAGTTCACTAGCTTCATCTCAGTTCAGCACTTTCCATGATGTATGGCACATGGCTGTTCCTTTCGAAAAAACAAATACAAGTTTATCTCATAGACTCATTGTTTTTACGTACAGATCAGACCATGGTGCTCATGTAATATGACCTCCTGTATGTTATAGGCCCTGAAACCTTGCCCACCCACTCCTGCACCCACTCCTGCATAGACCCACAAACCTCTACCTGAGTTAAAGAAAGTCTCAAATGATGATTTAAAGACTTTGTCACAAAGGATATGTCTACACTGGCAATTTAAATCGACTTAAGGAGGCTTAAGTTGACTTAAATTAAGCCATGTCCACAGTAGGCTTTCATTAAGTCGACTTAAGAAAATCCTTAAGTCAACTTAATCAAAGCTTAAGTCGACTTTATAACTACCACTCATTAGGTCGACTTAAGCCTGCTTAGGTCAACCTTAACCCTTCCTTAGGTCGACCTAAGCCCAGTGTGGACGCATAAGTCCACTTTGTTAAGTTGATCTAGCTGCCCTTAGTTCGACTTAATAAAGTGGAGTAAGTCGACTTAAAGTGTTGCCACTTGTTAAGTCGACTTTAATAAGGTCGATTTTAAGTTGACCTTATTAAAGTCAACTTAACAAAAGTTGACTTAACTTTTCTAGTGTAGACATAGCCAAAGAATCCACCCTTAACTCTAGTTTAAGCCTGCAATTGATCCAAGTCGCATGCTGCAGAGGAAGGCAAAAAACACCCCAAGGTCTCTGCCAAGTTGACCCAGGGTAAATTTCCTTCCCAAACCAAAAGACAGCAATCAGTTGGACCCTGAGCATGTCGGCAAGACCCACCAGCTAGAAACTTGGGAAAGAATCCTCTATACTAAATCTGAACCCTCCTGATCTAATATCCCATCACTGGCTGTTGGGGTATTTGCTTCTAGGAGTCACAAATCTCTTGCCATTGACAGAGATTCAAAAATAGAGCATGTCTAGAGCCTACACATGAAAAACTCTCTTTCCTATCTAATAAGGTCGTAGCCAGGGATTTTTGTCCCAAACTGTTTAAAAGTGCCAAAAAGAACAACTGGCAGAAAAGCCTCAAAAGGTGTTTAAATATCTGAAGAGCAGTAGTGAATTTGTTTAACTGGCTAAGAGATGACACTACTAAAACATCGTGTGATATTCAAAAACAGTAATTAGTGATAAGATAGCGATAAGGAAATTCAGCAACCAGCAATTGGCAAATAGTGTCATCCCTTCCCCCTCCGCCTCACCGAAAGGGCACCCTATGCCATCCCTTATGTAGCCCTTAGAATGTCATCCCTCACTCAACCTCTCCCCTCTGATGTCCCCCTATATCTAGATAGCCCTCAGAACGTAGTCCCTCCATGACCCCTATTCGTATGTATCCGCCTGCCCCGCCAGCCTCTAAATAGCCGGCTGGACAGTGACAGTGTGGGGAGTGTCAGAAGAGGAGACAAGCAGCAAGAGACTCCACAGCAGAAAGCAAACAAGAAGTACACTGTGCAGGAAGAGGAAGAGTGGAGATTGGGGTAGAAAGAGAGGAAAAGAAGGAAGGTTGTCCAAAGAAATCATCGGTAAGCATCATCAAAAGGTATAGGTGGACCTCTGTTAGCCTGGCTGCTCACAACCTAAGTCCCTGTCATATGCGCATAACCAAAAGGTAGCCCTTTGCTAGGACAGAGCAGAAGGACCTTTTGATGAACCAGAGGGAATCTGTGGAAAGACTGTGTAAGTAGAGAGTGCTTAGGTCTGCATGAGTGACTGCTGTATGTCTGAGGGTCTAATTCTCCACCCATCCAGCAACTGTCTGATCAACATTTGCTGAACGCTTAGGTAATTATGTTTCTATAGATATTAATAATAAATATTAAGGATTTTACTGTTTAACTGTTTTTAAACTCCTAAATTATTTTACCTCAGAGTAAGATTAGTGCTGTATATACTGCAATAGAGCTGCATTCTCTGAAACTCTCACTCTGTGCCATATATACTATAATAAACATATCAAGTCTAGTCGATTTTTGAGGTAATTGATTTTCAGATTTTGAATTTCACTGTAGTAATACTTGATTTAAATAAATAATAGCTTTGTTTTTTAAGAATATACTGATCTGAGTGTCAATTCTTGACTGGAAGGCTACATCCATGTTTCTTTTAGATTTATTAAAAACCATAGGTTGGGGAGACCACACAGATTTTTATCCCAGAGATCTAAGAAAAGTAGTTAATGCTTTTGATTTTCAGAGGTAACAAGTTATCTTCACCAGTAGTTGGTCCCTACATCACTTCTGCAGTGGAGAGAGCTGTGATTCACTTTTCATGAGACAAACTCCTACTGGCAGAGTGTTGCCTCCATAATGGATTTCGTCTTCTACCCTTTTTTCTCCTATTATACAGACCTTTGATCTCTTTCCATAACCAGGGTATTTTGTTAACTTCAGTTCACCCCAATGGTTGTCCTATTCAAGATCTTTTTCTTAGACTTTTTGTGCTTTGTTAAGGTCCAAGCCTGTCCCTTGTCTAGACTGCCAACTCTTGACCAGGCCAAGTCAAAACATATCAGTTGTTCTGCGTTAACTCTGAGAACCATTCTTTCCCCAGAGAACAGTTTCACTTTCAAGAGCCTTGGAACACAGTGTCTTATATGTTACCTAATTTTTAAAATGATTTCCATACATTCCTCTGACAATAACCATAACAACCTGTGAGTTCTCAGCTTTTGACAGAGACCATATGTTGTTCCCTTCCATGAAATACTGTGAACATGACAAATCACAGGGGAAATGTGCCTGTCTGGGTATGTCTAGGGAGGACCCTGACCATAGACTCATATCTGTATACTGCCTGTCTCTTGCCACCATGGGATGATTGGGTCACAGTATCACATCTGGCTTTGTTTTATTTTTTTCTTACTCATCCCATTACAAGCTACCAGTAGGAATGTGAGCTTGATGTGGCATGTGCAGATAAGCAGAAAACTTGCAATCAGCAACTTTATAAAAAAAAAAAAAAAAAGGGGGGGGGGGGGGTGTCCAGGAATAATGAAATGATTATAGCGTTGCAAGGGAGTGTTGTTATATGGGAATCAAAAATTATGTATGAGATTCATACATTCCAAGGCCAGAAGGGAGCATTGTGATAATCTAGTCTGACCTACTGTGTATCACAGGCCATAGAACTTTTCCCAAGTAATTTCTCAAGCATATTTTTTTTCTAAAAGATCCAAATGTGATTTAAAAATTGTTAGTGATGGAGAATCCACCATGACCCTTGGTAAGATGTTTCAAAGATTGTTTGCTCTCACTGTTAAAAGAAAAATATATGGAATATTTCCAGTCTGAATTTGAGTAGTTTCAACATCCAGCCATCCAATCACATTACACCTTTCTCTGCAAGATTGAAGAGCCCATTATTAAATATTTGATCCCCACATAGGTATCTATAGATTATGAGAACAGGTATCTACATATGTACACAAACCTATCAGAGGTAACTGATGCTGTACACTCTTTCATTGAAATCCTGGCCTCTTTGAAATCAATGGCAAAACTCTCATTGACTCCAAAGAGGCCCATGTTTCACCAATGTTATTGAAATGCATTAATCATAAAATAATCCAAGAGGTTTTGTTTATTGGCTGGGCCTTTAGCCACGAATGAGCAATTAGAGCCATCTGCATGAAACTAGCCTTCCAAATATTTTACTTAGGACAGTCATTTTCTATACAACACTTCTGGTTATGATGTTAACATCCTGTTCAATAAGCAATCAAAATAATTCAAAAGATTTATTGCCTAATGATATAAGATTAAGGGCCCATGAGGCCCCAGGCTGCCTCCCCACCCCAACTGTGGTCCTCCTCTTCCCATCTCCCCTTCTGGTCTGGGGCCCTGCCAGCCCCCCACCACCATGGGGGCCCCTACCTGAGCCGGCACTGGGTCTCACCCCGGCGGGCAGGTCAGGCCAGCCCTATTTGCTCCACTGCATGTCCAAGGCTGGCTGCCACATGGTGCAGCTCCGGTGTAGCCTTCCAGGGCCATAGCCCGGGGGGGGGGGGGGGCCGCAATGGAGGCCATACCAAGCACCAGCTGGCCCTGGACCCACACCCAGAGCAGAGTGAACATGGCCAGCCTGCCCCACTACCGGAGGTGGATCAGCTGGCCCATGGGTGGGATAGTAAAGGCAGCAGCTCTGGTCCAGGACCCTGCCCTCAGCACCAGCAGGGTAGGCGCTCTCTGCTGTCTGCTCCTGCCCCCTTCCCTCCCCGCCCCCCCGGTCCCAGTGCTATGTGAGCTATGTGGGGTGGCAGGAGGCCAGATATGGCATGGGACAATAGGAACTGTAGGCTCCCTTCAGGCTGGGGCCTTGGGCTCAAGCCCCTATAGCCCCTTTCTTAATCCAGCCCTGGTAATACCACCTCCAGATTCAAATCTTCACTTTGGAGAAAAATAGTCCTTGGGAACGAAACAAAACCCATTTGACAGCTAAGCCAATATTCCATAACTCCTGCTAAATAAAGAAGATTTAAACATTAGAAGGATAATTCATGGACATCACACTAGTGAAAAAATGCCAAATGTGCAAGTCAAATAAATCTCAAATATATTCTAAATGCAAACCAGTAATGTTCTTTATCCATTGTATGTGTTGGCTCAGAGTCCCATTTTGGAAAGAACAATGCTCCTAAACTTAAATAACCACAATTGCATTTTAAAACCCAAATCAATTAATAAAAAAATCTCAAAATACATACCAAATAAATTCCAGAAAGAAAAAAGTCAGACAATGCTCAGCACTGCTATACTCAGGTGCACTTTTAACACAATAAACCCACTGTTTTCAGCACCACAATATCAGAAAGTACAGCTACAAGGCAGAAAAGCTGACAGTTCTTTATAAACTCCACAATCACACCCAGCAACAGATCCACTAACCGTCTTCATTTGTAACTAGTTATCAGACAACAACCTGAAGAAGAACTCTGTGTAGCTTGAAAGCTTGGATTTTCCATCAATAGAAGTTGGCCTAATTAAAAATATTAACTGACCTGCATTGCCTCAGACAAGAAACATTGACAGAATCTAATAATGAGCCTGTTTTGTGACTCAGTAAATCATTTTTTCCCAGTATTTGTCCAACTCTAGCCAGAACCAAAATACTGGGTCCAACCCCTTCTCTGATCTTTGGGAGAAGTTTAGACTTAGATGCAAATGCCGCAACTTTTGAGCTGCAGCCCTCCCAATCACAGTCTTATCTATCATGCATATTGGATTCCTATAAAGACCCTGATTTCTAGTCCCTGTCTTATGAGGTAACAGGCTCAACTATCCATTTGGCAGGCCGCTTTTAAGTATCAGATTTTGTAACGCGTCTTGATGATATTGGTGGCTGAGCGCCCCCAAAATACTCCATATACATCGGATGTAATTAATCAGTTCTGACTATCATGCTCCAATATTCTTATGATCCTTGCTCTCCCCTTCTAGGTGTTGATCTCGTCTATTTCTCCTTTCCAAGTCCCAAGACCACCCAGTTTCCTATCCCCCCACCCCCTTCATTCCACCCTCCATGTCCCCAGCACTATCCTCCTTCCACGCCTCTCTTTTGCCCTCCAGTCCCCAGGAACTGGAAAGTGCAGTTTCATACCACTTCTCCAAGTATGCCGTACACTCCATGTGGCTCCCAGTCCTCTATCCACCTCTCCACTTTTCCATTCCCTCTTGGACTCACCCAACCACCATTGATGTCAGGCTGAGCATCACCATTGAGTTGTATGGCAGCAGAACTGGTCCTATTGTCTTTAAGAATATGGTGACATGGGGGGGGGGGGAGAAAACAAAAAACAATCCAGTAGAACGTCTCAGAACCCATGTCTACAGAGTCAGGCTTGTGCTACGGCACTAATAATAACAGTGTAGATGTTCCCAGGCTTCAGAACCTGAGCTCTGGCCCAAACCAGAATGTCTACACAGATATTTTTAGTGCCATAATGTGAACATAAGTCTGTAGACTCACTGTCTTGGCGAGTGGGGAGTAAGAGATTGTGTTGCCATATACATTTATTCAGAGATGGTACAGTGTAGATTATTATTGTACTGATAGGCTTGATTCTGCTGTCGTTATTCAGGCAGAGCAGTAACTAATTCCACAGTAAGGGTGACCTGATAGCAAATGTGAAAACTCTGGTCACACTACTTGGAGCCCAAGTAAATCAGTGGCAGAGTGTGCAACATAAGGGATTGCTTCCCCTGAGTAAAGGTAGCAGAATATGTTAATCATCAAATTTCAATTTGAAATACAAGAATCGTTTTAATGACCAGCAATGACCACAACACAGAGAAACATTCTGACCAGAAAAGAAAAAAGACCTACGACTGATGAAAAGTGAAAGCTGCTTTGGAACTTACTTCCACCCCCAAAATTCACGTCTCATTTGAAATCAGCTGTGAGAAATTTCTGCTGAAGAGCATATTTGACAGCAAGTTATCCCAGCTTTGGGTAAATGAGGCTAGGTTGTATCTGCTTTTTTTACTATTAAGTTTATGGCGCATCCACTAATATGTTTGTATGGAAGATGCTAGGCAACAGTAAAGCGTATTATGAAAGTTTCTATTATGTAAAGCCAGCAAAGGTGCTGATTTCTTTCCCTCAGCCAAATGGCAGCCCTGTCACTATAATTGCTTTCATTGTAGCTGCACTCCAGAAATTGTATTAAGGACATAACTTCTATATCCTTTGTAACTTATATAACAAGGGACATAACTGTGGATTTATGGGCCTCTGCTCTCCCAAGATCACCATTCCTGCTCCTCCCCACAGGCAGCATCATGAAAAACAATCCAAATCACAGATAACTTTCACAGCTATAGAACCCTTTCCCGGTTCTTAGGTGTTCTTTCAAACAGTCAGCCAGTGTCACAGCAGGGTTCCTAAAAAAGATTTTAAGATTCAAGCAGAGAGAGAAACCAATTTTTAAAAGGCTCTTGGAGATTAGCCTGACCAACTTAACTTTTTTTAAAAAGAATTCTGTGGTGCTAATTTGGTCCAAACCCAGATAACCCCACGCTCTGAACATATATGCTTAATTCTTCTTTAGCGACCTAGTCATGATGATGTGAGCTCCACCACCCAGCTTTCTGGCTGCAGGCATTACAGGAATAGTCCAGGCTTTAAGGGAATTTCAGGGAAAAGATCCTTCCATGTTAGCAGTAGTAGAACTCAGCAAATCTCAGAGGAGATCTAATGTGCAGCTGTAACCCATATGCCTCTCTTTGAGAGACCTACTGAGGGTGGGTTACTGTTGTTGGGCAGATTAGCTACCCACAACCAGAAATTTCTGGAAGCAGGGTGTGGTAGCATTTTTGAGCATGCTCCACAGTGTACCCTGCTGCTGTGATGTGATGTTGTCAGTCAGATGACTGGAGAGCAGCAGCCTGAGCAGACAGCAGGCAGGAGCTGCCTTGAGGGGAGACTATGTGCTCAGTGTTCTGGAGAGGAGCTGAGCCAGGAGTGAACAAGATGTTTTCTCCATGTAAAGGAGTCATCTGCGACAGACCTTGCAGACATGCATATGGGACTGAGGGCTGGTTGCAGAGGAGAAGAGAAAGCCTGCATGGAATGCTACAGAGGATCCCAGCAAAGAAAGAAGAGGACAGCTATTTCTTGCCACTCAAGCTTCCACACTGGAATAGAGACTGTAGCTGAGAGGTGGCTGAACTCCACACAGACTTTGGGACTCTTGGGTATCTTTCATGCAAGGGATTGTTCTTGGTTAATGGTAGTTTGTTTTCTTAGGATAAGGTTCATTTAGTTAGTAGTTAATAAAGTTCATTATTATGTTTGTTTTTAGTAGTATTTTAATGTGTGAGTGTAGCTCTGAGCAAGCTTCGCCGTGAGTCCTGTACAGACTGGATCCTGGGTCTCCAGCTGCTTCCTCCACAGGGATTGGGATTGATTTCTGTGGGGCACTGGAGAAGGGTAATTAAATGAATTTAGCCCACCTGAAGGTTACACAGCTACAGAGAGTCAAGGACAGTTTAAGTTTTTTTATCAGGGAGCCTGCCAAATGGCTTACTCAGAAGTTTAGCAGCCTGGTCGCATGCTTGAGTGTGGAAAATACCACGCTCCACAGCACAGAGCTTGAGTCATTACGAAAGCTGCTCTTTATTATTGTTTTAAGCATATATCCCCTCCCATATGGCTGCTGTTTTTCATGCGTTCTATCATGCTAAGAGATGGTATCTTTTAGGAACTGTCTCAGCTGCCTCATGTCCTGTCACCCAGCATTCTCTAGTCGGGGACAAAACAATAAAGTCATGACATGGTGTTCTAGGTTAGTGGATCTAATCCAGACAGCGTTGTGCCTAAAAGCTATGGTTGTGATTAAGGAACGTGCACATTCAATCTCTGTAAAATTGAGAGATCTGAGCATCCTAATCGCCTGGTGGTTTTAATAGTTTCACCCTATAGCTGTGCAGTGGCCTATGTAAAGTGATTCAGAGGGTCTTCCTCCAGTTCTTCCTAGGCAAGAGGCTAATAGTGAAAACACTGTCGCAATAGGCATTAATAGGTATGCCTATTGATCTGTGCAGAGAGAGTTAAACTAGCGGCATAACTCTACAAGTTAAAGATGAGATGTATTAGCAGGACAGTATGAAGATCCCATAGATTTTAAGGTCAGAAGGGACCATCATGATCATCTAGCTTGAACATCTGCAGGCCATAGAACCTCACCCATCCACTCCTGTAACAAACCCCTAACCTGTGGCTGAATGACTGAAGTCCTCAAATTCTGATTTAAATACTTCACTATCAAAAATCCACTATTTACACCAGTTCAAACCTGCAAGTGACACATGTCCCAAAACTGGCTTGTTCTCTGCTTGTTCTGAAGGGCAGAGCACTTCAGCTTCCCGGTCTTTCATGAGCTAAAATATAGGTATAAATAGGTAATTCAAATATAACTCTTGCATAGTTATATAATGTGGACCGGATCTTCAACTGGTGTTGATTGTCATTGTCAATGGAGCTACATCAATGCTTAATCTCACAGTAGTCAATTGCACTGATATATCAGGTATAATGTATATTTTAATGGTGAGCAGTGTGATACGGCACAGGGCTGGACATGCGAAGACTTGTGTTCTATTCTCAGCCTTACCATTGACTTGGCAAGTCACTTCATCTCACTGGCTATGTCTACTCTTACTAAAATTAGTTTGAATTAGTTAGTTCGAACTAAGTAATTTGAACTAATTTTAGTTAGTTCGAATTAGCTTAATTGGAACTAGCATGGCCACACTGGAATGTTAGTTCGAACTAAGCAAGCACTTGCTTAGTTCGAATTAGCGATCCCCATTCATTTCAATGGCCGGTTAATTCGAATTAAGAAATTAGTTCGAATTAACATGGCCACATTGGTTAATTCGAACTAGTTAGTTCAAATTAACCCTTTAGTTCGAATACCCTATTCAACCTAATTAGTTCGAATTAAGGAAGGCCTTAATTTGAGCTAACTAAAGCCTAGTGTAGCTATGGCTTTAGTTAGTTCGAATTAAGCCTCCTTAATTTGAACTAACTTGCCAGTGTAGACATAGCCACTGTGATTTAAGTTCCACATCTGTAAAGTGGAGCTAATGACACTTGACACCCTCCCGCCCCTCCACCCCCCTTCCTCCCCACACACACTGGAAAGAAGTTTGAACTCTATGGCTGAAATGTGCTATACACAAGCAAAAAAGCAAAGCTTGTCAAATATGGGGGGACAGGATTTTTTTTCATGAAAAGTAATGAGACTTTCATTTTGTAGGGTTTTAATTTAAGTGTTTGGTTTTGTTTTTTTCATATTTTGTTATAAAAATACTCTCCCCAATTTTGAGAACTTTTATTTTCAAAGAAATCAATTTTTTTTATTTGTTAAAATGACAGGAAAAGCACTTTGGATCGTCCGCTATTTTTTAAAGGAAGATGCCGAAGACAAAGAAGGAAAAGGAAAGAAGAAAAAGTGGGGGGGGGCGGGTTTTTTCATTTTCAGTTTCATTTTAAAAAATTATTATTTTCAAAAACTTAAAAGACTTCCACAAAATATTTCAGCAGAAAAAGGCCCCTTTGCCAACAAAAAGCCTTTAATTAAAAAAAATAAAAAGGAGGCCAGTTCTCTAGCAAAAAGCTTTATTATTGTTGTCATTAATAACTTTCCAGGGACGTGGAGGTTTGAGCCTCAAATAGCTAGTGTCTGTGGGATTGCAGCCCTCTAGGTGATGTGGCAGTCCAAGTGTTACAACTGTATTACACCATGTAATGCTGTAATGCATCAGTCATACAATGACCTGGGGGTTATGGTGGATGGGAAGATGAATATGAGTCAACAGTGTGCTCTTGTTGCCAAAAAAGCCAATGGCATATTAGGCTGCATCAGTAGGAGTATTGCCAGCAGATCGAGGGATGTGATTATTCCCCTCTATTCGGCACTGGTGAGGCTGCATCTGGAATACTGTGTCCAGTTTTGGGCTCCCCACTACAGAAAGGATGTGGACAAATTAGAAAGAGTCCAGCGGAGGGCAACAAAAATGATTAGGGGGCTGGGGCACATGACTTATGAGGAGAGACTGAAGGAACTAGGCTTATTTAGTCTGCAGAAGAGAAAACTGAGGGCAGACTTGATAGCAACCTTCAACTACTTGAAGGGGTGCTCCAAAGAAGAGGGAGCTAGGCTGTTCTTGATGGTAACAGAGGACAGAACAAGGAGCAATGGTTTCAAATTACAGCTGGGGAGGTCAAGGTTGGATATTAGGAAAAACTTTCTCACTAGGAGGGTGGTGAAGCATTGGAATGGGTTACCTAGGGAGGTGGTAGAATCTCCATCTTTGGAGATTTTTAAGGCTCAGTTAGACAAAACCCTGGCTGGGTTGATTTAGTGGGAGTGGTCCTGCTTTTTAGCAGGGGGTTGGACTAGATGACCTCGTGAGTTCCCTTCTGTCCCTATTATTCCATGATTCTATTATTCTATTTTGTTTGCAATGCACAGCAGAGATGGAAAAGTGTATGAATGAATGGAGTAGAAGCCTGGATCCACAAAGGGACTCTGGCATATCTCATTGCAGCGCGGCAGACATCGATGCAGTGGTCTATGTCTGTGGCTCAGTCGATGGGAGAGCGTTCTCTCATTGACTCAATTGGTCTACCTCCCCAAAAAGTGGAAGGCTGCATCAGTGGGAGATGCTCTCTCATCAACGTAGCGTCATGAAGATGCCATGCTGTGTAGCTGTAAATACGTCAGCTATAAGATACGCTAGTTACATAATGTAACTAGCATATCTTGTAAAACAAACAAGGACTCCTTGTTTGTTTTGCTGAACTAGAGGAACACGGAATTTAGCATATGTTGTGTTGACCCAGTATGGCAGCGTAGACCAGGTCTCAGGCATTGCAATGCTCAATGGCCAGATTTTGCCAATAGATCAGGACCTAGAGGCAAGATAGGTAGAGGAATACTTACTTTCCCACGGTCCATGGACTGTTCTGGGGCTTACTCAGGAGAGCGCTGGACAGACGCATAGGGGGAACTGCACGTGCCTAGACAGAAACTTAGGTGCCTGAGAAACTTCTACAATGAGAATGTGGGTACGAAGTTAGTTTAGCCACCTACAGGGGCAGGCAGCAGCCACACCAGAATTTTGTTGCTTGCAACAGTGCCTTAAACTGGGACTTGGGCACCTATATCTGGATTTTAGGCACCTAAATCTCTTTCATAGATCTGGGCCGGAAAACAAAGAGAGGCTGTTAGGATATGGATGGTCAACCACTGACTATAGGTGAATGGTTTCAGAACTGAAGTTTAAAGGGGTATGTATACAATTATTAAGGTATTGGACAGACTCTAGATGGCTGATACAGTGGCAGCAAAGGAGAAGAGAAAGCTGAACAGAAAGGAGACCAGAAATGGGAAGAATGGAGTGAGTGAGAAGGGAAATATAGGAATAGATGAGATCACAGAGCTACTAGTGGCTGACATTATGGTGATGAAGAGTCAAGATAAAGGGACTGATCCTCTAGTGCATACACTTGTAGATGGGACAGTGCATTCATAATTGAGATAGACCAGAGATAATGCATTTGGATCAGAGTTTAACCTGCTTCAAAGTTCAGGGAAATTCAGACCTGGCATTTTCAATTCAAGACCATCTCTGTCTCAGCTCTGGTGAGTTACAGACACATGGGGCAGTTCCCTATGGTAGGTCTCCATAGCTCATTTACAGTCTATTTCAGCACTTCCTGCCTGAAGGAGCTAACCAGCTTGGCTTTAGTAGAGATAGCAAGAGAGGGCTGGTCTACATCACAGTCAGATTTCAGTGGCAGTCAAAGGGAGATACACAAAATACTAAAAATACTTTGTATTTCTTCCTTCGACTACCTACCACCTACTTACCCTAATATCTTCAGTGCACTGACTCAAAGGGAAATGCCCTCCCTTGGACTCAGCGCTACTCCACATGCAGGGGTGGTCTTCAGCGGGGGTGTTCTTCAGCAGTCAACTTCTTGATTGGCAGAGTAGGTCGTCACAGAGCCAGTCAATTGAATGGGAAGATGAATCAAGTTCCCTGTTTAAACCTCATTTTTCCCTTTATAGTTTAGAATGATCAAAATAGAACTCACCCGCTATATTTAGCTCTCGGTAGGGCTCTGTGTTACACAGACTAGAACTCACTGATTTAAATTCTCCCCCTTTCAACTCAGGAAGTTGACACAACAGCAGTGATCTAGGTGGATGGCTGTATTTAAAGCTTCACTCCCACTGACATCAGGCACAGTTTTGCAATGGATTTTATCAGGGGGTGGGGAAAGCAAATTTAACCTATTACCTATATAGTTTTTAATTCACCAGCTTTTCCTTCATGTTATATTTGGCCTCACATGAGTTTTTGCTCCCCAGACTCTGACAAAATGATTTTTGGCAGACTAAGTGCTTGAAGTGCCAACATGGTTTAAGTTGTCAGCAACCCAGAACACACCCGGCGGGTTCTGCGGCTGTCAGCAACCTGGCCAGCCTCCATCACCATGCTGGGTTACACCCTAGAGCCTGCCAAGTTCTGAGTAGCACCTTGGTTGATATTTCTCAGGTGTGTGTGGACTTTTCCTGATTTAGCCTGTCTTCCCTATCTAATAATAATCATTGACGATAGTACGTGGCACTTAGATAACATCTTCCATCTGGAGGTGTGGAGGGGGCGGGTCTCAAGGCCATGATTTCCAAGAGTGACTCATGAGGTGCCAAGATGAGAGCAGGAACTCTATGCTTCCTGGCAATCCGACCCATTTATGGTTTCTTAAATTGAATCCCAAAATCATTAATTATTTTTCAAAAAATCTTGGCCTTATGATGCTTTTTCCTGCCTGTGAGGAAAGTAGTTTTTAAAGATAAAAAAGTATGTGATCAGCTTCCCTGCTGTACCCGATCCAGGGATGACAGGAGTCTTTTACAGGCATCTTCCAACCCAATGAGTGCTCAGCTCTTAGCTCAAACTGTAGAGAGCTCTGCACAGGGAACTTACTCCAGCATAGCACGTCTCTCAAGGCTGTGGAAAATCTACACCCTGTAGAGATGTAGCAATGCCAACCTAATCCCTGGTTGAGACAGTTAGGTTGACAGAAGAATTCTTCCATTGACTTAGGCCTTGTCTACACTGTAAAAACTGCGTTGATCCGTGATCAATTGAATGGGCAGTGTAGACACGCCCAGTCGATCCCAGAATCTCTCTCTGCTCAAAACAATAACTCCACTCCTTGAAGTGGAGTAAGGCTGTGTCGACTGGAGGGCATTTCAAGTCGATGGAGCCTAGTGAAGATGCCATGGTGAATAGCAGATTGCATATCTCCCATCGACTTACACCTCCCGCCCACGCCCCTGCAGTGTAGACTAGGCCTTAGCAACCGATGCCTCTCAGGGAGGTGGATTAACTGCAGTGATGGGAGTTCCCCTCCCACTGCTGTAGTGAATGTCTGCAGCTGGTCTGCTGTAGCCCTTCACGTGTAGACACACCCATGTTCTTACAGCTCTAGAGGTCACCAATTCAGTCTTGGTGTTGGCCAAAATGGAGGCAGCCATACAAATCTTCCCTCCCTTAGCTCTTCTCACCCAGGCCATGACATACTCCCAACCCTTATCCTTCCCCCCTGCCCCCCCACCACCACACTGGGTCAGGCGTAGTATTTCACTAATGACCGAGGCAGACTTTAGAGTAGGGGCTGTCCATAAATTACGTCATGCATAGGAGGTGAGTGGGTCCTTAATTATGTGTGTTTATTTCAGTGGGTGCATCTACACTTGTAAATTAAGTCGACTTAAGCTTGCTTAAGTCGACTTAATTTACTCTGCGTCTACGCTACACTTTCCTTAAGTCGACTTAAGCAAGCTGCTTAAGTTGACTTAAGGAAAATTAAGTCGACTTTGTTAAATCTCATTTAAAGTCGACTTTAGACTTTAAAGTCAACCTTCTAAAGTCAACTTAAGCCAGTGTAGATATGGAGTAGCCCTAAGTCGACTCTAAGTGGACTTAGGGCTCTCCAGGACTCCCCCACTGCCCTCCCTGCCAGGGGGGTGGCACAGGGGAGCCTGGCATGCCCCGCCCACAGGGCAGGGCAGAGCCCTGCCCACCCTGCACCTATGCCCTGCCAGGGTCCCTGTCCCCCTTTGCCCCATTGTACCCAGCTACAATGGGGCAAAGGCTGAGCCCCCTGGCACTTGGCAAGGGGTGCCTCCCCCTGCCACTGTGGACCTGTCTAAGGTCCCCCAGCCCCTAGAAGTCGACCTAGGCATCCGGTGTGGAAGCTCTAGGTTGACTTTGTAAGTTCCCCCCGAAGTCGACTTTAAATTTAGGTGTGGACATGCTAAGTCGACTTTAAGTCGACTTTGTTAAGTCAACTTAGCTAAAGTCGACCTAAATTTACAAGTGTAGACATAGCCAGTGTTACAAGGGAGGGAGGGATGAATCTAGATAATCTCCAAAACAGTATTACAGAATGTAGAGAGAGCCCCATATAACAACGTATCTATCTAAGTAATAAGAAACAATAACTAGTAAACACAGCAGTGGCTGTAGTCTCTGTCTCAGGCCGGGTGTCCCCTAAGATAGGTTTGCCAGGATGGCTATACCAGGAAACCCTGCTACTGCAGATGCAGTTTATAGTGGCAAAAAAAAAGTGCCTATACTGGTTTCCTGAGAATAAACCCTAGAAAAAAGCCCTTTAATGCCAGTTTAACTCTGTCCACATTACGGCTTTCACCTATAAAAAATGTGGCCCTGCCCAAAAATCACACGTGCTTAACTGCCATTCCTATGCCAGCAAGAGTTTCTAGTGTAGCCTTGGCCTCCGATCCTGCAGTGGGTCCCTCTCTCGATGGGGCGAGAGTCAACAGGAAGGATAGTACTGCAGGCACTCAAGCAGGATGGTCGTATGCTTTAGCTGTCCTGCTGAAGATTAACCCATTAGAGCAGAAGATCTTCCCCACGCCACCCTCCTCCACTTCCTCACCATCCTTTCCCTCCCCAATGTGTGCTCACCCCAGAATTATTCCCCTCACCCAAGCCCCATTTCTCTCCACCACAAATACACGTTCTGCCCTCCTCCGTCTGCAGGTGGGGGCTGGCTGTCCCGCTCCTGCTCTGGACTGGGATGCAGGCACAAGGCAGCTGGCACTGTCCCATGAGACCAAAGGGGACAGGAGGAGCTGGTAGCTCAGCTGCCTACTCAGCCACGCCTGGAAGCTGGAGTGGGGACCGCTTTCATGGACAAAGCCCCTCCTTGATGCTTCAGCTTGGGAGTGGCAAATAAATGTGTTCCATCCACTTCAGACCACTGACAGGGATGCTGTCTCTGGACAGTTCATCCTACGCAACGGAGCTGTCATCAGTGTTCCCTCTAAGCTGCATGGGTGCGCAGCTGCGCAGCGGCCGTCGCATCCCCCGCTCAGCAGTGAGGGACCCCCGCGCAGCCCGGCAGCCCCCGCTGCTCCCTCCAACCCCCGGGGCTGCGGCTCTGCCGCGTCACACCTGGCCTGCGCCCGGCCTCTGGGCTGGCCCTCCCCGCCCCCAGGGTGGGACATGCAGGCTCAAGCTAGGGTCAGGAGCGTGGGCCTGCCTGCCTGCCCCCCACGGCCGGGGCAGCGGGGTGGCTGTGGCCGCGGCGGGCTCCCGGGCTCCCACCCGCCGACCGCCTCGACTTCCCGGCTCAGGGCCGGGGCCGGGGCCGGGATCAGCCGCCAGGGCTGGGGTCTGCTCCGCCCCACTGGCGGCTTCCCAGGGCCGCGGTAGGGTCCTCCCCCACCAGCGGCCTTGGCTTCTTTCTTTCTTTCTTTCTTTCTTTCTTTCTTTCTTTCTTTCTTTACCTGCCTTCTTTTTTCATTCTTTCTTCCTCCCTCTCTTTCTCTTCCTTTCTCTTTTTTCCTTCTTTGTCTTCCTTTTTCTTTCCTTCTTTTTTCTTTCTTTCTCTTCTTTCCTTCCTCTTTCTTCTTTCTCTTCCTTCTTTCCTCTTCTTTCCTTCTCTCTTTCTTTTTCTCTTCCTTCCTTTCTCTCTCTCTCTCTTCCTTCCTTCTCTCTTTTTCTCTCTCTCTTCCTTCCTTCCTTCTTTTTTCCCTTCCTTTTTTAAAAAAAACTTTTTAAAAAATTAATTTTAAATAAAAACCTTTCTAAAAATTAAATTTCAATTCAAAATTCATTCAAATTCAATTAAACACAATTAATTAATTCTATTTACAATTACTTTAACTTCAATTAATGCCTATAAATTCTGTTGTGTGAGTTCACACAAAAATTTTATTCAGAAAAAGTTTTGCACACGGCTTGAAAATTTTGCACACAAGCCGCCAAACCTTAGAGGGAACATTGGCTGTCATTGGCTGCCATGGTGCTCTGGGACAAGATGAAATTGCCACAGCTGTGCCGTCAGGCTTCTGCTACAAAAACGTTGGCAACAATTTGCAGTTGTTCTCTAGACTTCTGCTGGTGGAGGGCAACTGAGTTTTGCAGCTGTTTCATGTGTCGTGAAATTTCACCCACATTTTCTGACGACTTTGAATACAGAATAACACGGAGGGGGGAGAAACCCCTGAAATAAACATCGTGCTCTTGAAAGGTGCTGACCTAACAGTCTGGGGGAAAGCAAATTCAGTCCCGGGTGGGGGGTTTGTTTGTTTGTTTGTTTGTTTGTTTGTTTGTTTTTTTAAAGGAATTTATTGCTGATGAAACATGCTGGTTTCACAGGAGAGTGGCTTCCTGTCTTTCAGGGTGGTAAATAAAACCAGTTGATGCTACCACAAACATTGCACATTTGAGTTTTATCCTTGCAAAAGTGCCTGAGAGGCTAAAGGCTTGATGCGCCACTGATCTTTTTTCATGCAACAGCCACAGACACAAGGTTTGTAAACGAAAACTATGCCTTGATACAAACCCTGCATCACCTCTGATACTGAAAGAAAAGCCAGTTTATGCCAAATACATTGGAGACTGTTTGGGTGCGTCTACACTGGCAACTTAGGTCGACTTAAGAAGGCTTAAGTTGACCTAAACAAAGCCGCGTCCACACTGGGCTTTCATTAAGTTGACTTAAGCATTTCCTTGTCGACTTAAAAAAAGCTTAAATTGACTTAATAACACCTCGTTTTAAGTCGATTTAAGCGTAAAGTCGACTCCTTAAATCGACTTTAAGCCAGAGTGGATGGGGAGTAGTGCCTAAATTAACCTTATTAAATTGACTTAAAGCGTTAAGTCAGTGTGAATCTGAATCTGCTCCCAGACTGCCCACCCCTAATCTGAGTGGATTGATTCCTGCCAGACAAGTTTTCTTTCCCTCTTGCCTCCCAGCCTGTTCAGCAATCAATTAAGGGTCCCTTCTCCCTTCAAAGACACTTGTTTGTTTTCCAGAAATAAGGGAAATGGTAAATACAATGTAATGAAGAAGCAGCATGCCTTGGTGTTGAAAGCGGAGGAAGGAATGTGAATTTGCCCTGTAAAGCCTGGATTCTTTAGGGGCATTTTCGATTTGGATTGTTCTGATCTGAAGGGGGTCTTCCCAGGATATGGCAGGAAGCATGAACAGAGGTTCAGTTAATCAGCTGGGATTCATATGATAGTTAAAACATTTTAAAATCACATCTTGTTTCCTAGTGTGAACACAGTCCCCAAGCCTGTCATTCCTGCCTCTTACATTGACTCTGCATTAAAATTATTCTATTAAAACTGGGGTTATTATCTTTGAAGATCTTTCAATTTGGGGGGAATGGAGTCATATGGGGTAGCCTTATGAATGGAGCTCACTCAGTCTGTGGGTATGAGGGAAAGAGATGAATCTAGGTGGTAGAAGGGTACATTTCTGAACCAGCCTCTCTCACAGGCCATTTTTCATTATCATTTCACTTCATTGGGCTTTTCTCCTTAGACTCAGGCTTTATCCGTATTTCAAAACCAGGAATCCGCTTGACTCTCCTATGATTGCGGCAGCTTAGTTTAGACTGATCAGTCCTGAATTTGTGTGCAAAGTGAGCAGCTAATGGAGGTAAAATAAAGACATGTAAGGGGCTAACTCAAATGGCCTTGCCAAGACTCCCTTGTGCAAGGCATTCATCTGCATACTGTTTTCACAGACATTACGCAACGTTTATGGCTCTCTGAGTGACGCCTCTGTCCTCTCTGTCCACCTGGAGATGCACTTTGCCATGAATGTTCCAGGCTCTCGCACCAGAATGCCTGGCTTGAGACATTTGGCTGAGCCGCAGCTGTTAAGCCTCCTTGGAAACGCAAAGTTTCCCAACTCCAAAACCACATGATTGCTTTTTCTTTTTAAGATGAGAAAACATGATCTTCTCTGATCCTGGAAATTCCATTGAACTCATGGCAACATGTTCCTTTCATGCTCAGATCCAGCAAGTACAGAAACCAGAGATACCTTCGACTTGGCTTCACATGTGGTGTGTATAAGATGTATTCTGGCCAGAGTTGGCCCCTGCCTGAACACAAAGGTTTCGACTTTACCCGTAGACAGTCTTAGCTATGGGGCAGCCTGGGCATTTGCCCAGGGCCCCATGCTGGGAGGGGGCACTGCCCATGGGGTCAGGGCTGTGTGGCTGAGGGGCAGGCAGGGGGCTAGCGGTGAGGATAGGCTGGAGGCTGGCAGTGAGGCCAAGAAGCAGGTGGAGGGGGGGCTGGCAAGGTTGGGGGGAGCAAAAATCAAGGGTGGGGCCTCCCACACACACAGGGGAGGCCCCATCCTTAACTTTTGCCCAAGTCCCTGGATTCACTAAGACAAACCCTGCTTTTACCAAAGGTAAATTCACATTTTTTACAAAAAGTTATTTTGTTTTTGAAATGTATTCATTTACTGTGACTAACGCAATCTGGAAGCTGCATCATCTCTTTCCTACAAATCAAAAAGGAGTCTTGAGGCACTTTTAGAGACTAAGAAATTTATTTTTCGCATGAAGTTTCATGGGCAAAGTCCTACTTCATCAAGTGCCAGAGTGGAAAAAATTTACATTGAAAAAAAACCTTACAATATGGGGGTGAAAGATACTGGCTTGGTGTCAAGCTCCTTTATCATAGAATCCAACAGCTTTCTTGCACATAGCTTTGTGACAGTGCAATAGGGCTATCGATTAATCCTTTGTATAGGATTTCTTCCCCATCCATCCAGAAGGACTATCAAACTCAGATGGGCCAATCCTCGTGCCTAGGTTCACAAGTTCAGAGCAAACATTTTCAAAGTTATATGGCAAAACTTACTTATGTTCTTATATAGAGCTGTTCTTGGGGTGGCAATTGCCCCGAGCCCCACAGTAACATGGGCCCCGTAACGCCGCGCTTCATCCCGCTCCCCGCTGCCTTCTCTGTCAAGCCGAAGGCAGCAATTTACAAGCATTTCATGGAGTCTGAACACTAAATACTTTCTTATAGGACTGATACCTATTCTGAGCAAAATTAACATACAAGTGAAGTGGTCTGGCCTCCATCTATGAGTTTGTTGTTCTTAGCTAATGCCTGCGGCTTGGGCAAGAGCTGATGTCTGGCCAGCGTCACACCAGGGTCATCTCAACCTCTAGTTTCAAGGTAGACAGGAAGAGGGCTGATCAAAATGGATATTACAGATACTTGTGGAAGGAGAAGGACTAAAATGTGCACCCAGGGTTCACTTCCACCTGTAGCTGCCTGCTGGGCAGATGACTCAGAGAGTCATAGACTTTAAGGTCAGAAGGGACCAGTACGATCATCTAGTCTGACCTCCTACAAAATGCAGGTCTCAAGACTTCGCCCACCCACTCCAGCAATAGGCCACCAACCTATGACTGAGTTATTTAACTCCTTAAATCAAGATGCTTACCTTCTAAATCAGACGATGACCTTTGATTTCTGCAGTCATACCCCACTTCCTTAAATACCAGTTATAGTAACCAGACAAATTGACTTCAATGGGAGATATAATTGCGTCCTAAATGGACTAACATAGGGTGCATCTACACTTGTAAATTAAGTCAATTTAAGCCTGTTTAGGTTGACTTAATTTACTCTGAGTCCACACTGGAGTTTCCTTAAGTCGACTTAAACAATTGCCGGTTCTCCAGCTATTTAGGGAAGTGCTCAGGCCTCCCCAAACAGCCGGAGCATCGGCAATTGCCGGCACAGCGCACTCCAGCTCCCAGGAAGCCTCCGGTGGCTTCCCGGGAGCTGGAGCACCGACCATTGCTGACACGGCTGCCCTCCAGCTCCTGGGAAGCCTTTGGAGGCTTCCCAGGAGCTGGAACATGGTCCCAACTAGGAGGGAGTGCGGGGCTCCCTCCTAGCTGGGACCCGACCAGTCATGGCCAAAGGGAGCCCCGAGCTTCCTCCTAGCTGGGACCAAGCAGTCGTGGCCAGGAGGGAGCACGGGAGACCAGCGCTCCAGCTGCCAAGCAGCCAGCAGGTGGAGTGCGGGTCCCCCATTCTCCCTCCTGGTCGGGACCACAGGGTTCTGGTAGAAGGGAGCATGGGGCTCCCTTCTCCCCAGGACCCGAGCAGTTCTGGCTAGGAGGGTTCCCTTCTGCCTGGGACCTGAGAAGTCCATAGCAGAAGGGAGCTGAGTGGTCCGGGGCAGAAGGGAGCTAGGTCCATGCTCCCTTCTCCCCCAGACCACTCCAGGGCTTGCTGCCTGCTCTCCCCAGGACAAGGTCTCCTAGCCTGGGGAGCCAAGGCTCCAAAGGAGCCTCGCCTCCCCCTGGACCTAACTAGTCGACTTAGAGAGTCTAGTGTAGACTCTCTAAGTCAACTTAGTATGGCCCACCTTAAGTCGACTTATGAGTCCTGTGTGGACTCTCTAAGTTGACTTAATAAAGTCAACTCAAAGTCGACTTAGTAAAGTTGACCTAAATTCCCCAGTGTAGACATAGCCATAAAGAAAAGCACCAGCTAGGACAGCACAGAATCACACACACACTTCCGTGCAGACGAAGCCTTTGGCATGCGTTGTTTAATATGGACAGAGCTGGTAAGCCTGACACAAATGCTCACCTTATCTTCAAAACATGATGACAACCAGAAAAATCTACTAAATAACATTCAGCTAAGAACAGTACATTGAGGATAACCAAATAAAACACAGTCAGTTGTAACAGCAAAATAAAGTAAAACCCCTACTGAATGATTACACTGGTTTAAAAGCTGAGGCTGAGCAACCCATGAACAATCTTTGCAGGCCAAAGTAAGAAATAAGGAAAAAGATTTTTGGTCAAGGTGGATGGATGTTGCCACGTGTCTCTGCTCATTTCAGAATGCTGAGAGCAGCCTTCTGCAGTTGGGTCAGATTTTGTTCCAGAGTCTTAGTTAAACAAAGGATCATGTTGGTCAATTAGCTGTAAACTGTTTACTGCTACCGACAATTCAGAATAGTCATAAATCACTTCAACACATTGCAACAGAAGGCTGATTTGACATGAGTGGATTTAAACTATGAGCACATCATCCACTGATGATCAGAAGATGAATGAAACAGCTGTTTCCAACATATAAAATATATAAGCATTAGTTAATTTTATTTCTATGGTACCCCTAAGTTTTTGAGCATCACTGCAGACCTAAGTGATAAACAGAACTTCTTGTGCACTGTAGAACACCTAATCTACAAGCACCCACTTTTCCATTTTCACTAGAATATTTTTATAACATTCCAGACTTGGCTTCAGAGAGATGCCAAAAAGAAAACTTTTTATAGAAAAGTTACCCTTATCCCATCTCCCTCGAATATTGAATCCAGCATGAAAATACACGTGTGAGATGGATAATAATTGGGCATTTGAGGCCTCATATCTTAGGACCTTTCAGAACTAGAAATAAGAGCATTTTACTACCTTAAATGAGATATTCCAATAGGACTTTGTTCACAATGTCATTCTCAGAAAGTCCCAAGAAGTTGGACCTTCAAAATGGCCACATTTCTGTGCATAAAATGACAACGTAGTAGGTTCTAAAACCCATTCATTCTAATTTCTCTTTATTTTTGAGCCCTATAGAATAGGACTTTTGGTGCTAAGACAGCCTGGCGTTTCGGGACAAGAAATACAAAATAATATCTATATATTTTCCCCTTTTGAAGAGGTTACCCAAAATTGAGGGCCTACAGGTTGTTCGTTTTAGAAAGTGAACTTGCTGATAGAATCACATACCTTTGATGCAATCCTGTTTCTTTACCTCCTGTTTCCCTGAAGAGAGAACCAAGCTCAGAGAAATACCTGGGCATTATAGCCTGAACCCCTCACAGCTGGAGTGGGCCTTTGTATGGCCCATGTTTAGTTTACAATAGGTCAACTGGAAAGTTACAAGAGTCCAAGATAGGCCCTAATAAAAGGCCGTGTTACCATTTCAGTCTCCATTAATGATTTTCTAGAACAACTGCATTAGAGAGAGTAGATAGAAAAGAGGTCATTTGCTAGCAGACATTAATTCACAATGACTGTTTGACAACCATTTGTCTGATTGAACCCGAGTGCATGAGGGATGGACTGGAAGATGTTACTAAGACCAGGCGTGGTGCATTCAGGGGTCAGGTATAATTTGTGCATAGAATAATAACTTCACTGTCCCACAAATGCACCAGGCATCAGGCTGTGACTCAGGGAACACAGTTTGTCTCCTGGGTTCCCTGTGCCCTGATGGTGACCATAACCTGGGCCAGCTGCACTGGCTTGTGTGTGGGAGGAGGCGCTAAGACTCCACCTTCTCCCTGCCACTGTGAGTGTGGGAGAAATAGAGGCTGCTCTTTGCGATGCATAGCTTCTTGGCGTATGGGAACCAGCAAAGGGGAGCAAGGGCATCTTACTCCCTTGAGCACTTACCCAGGACAGGCCTCGGTGTGGCCGTACATGAGACATGCCTGAACTACACGGTTAGAAATAGTCTAACTCGTCATGAACTGGGTGGAGAAGCCCAGCACAGATTTTGTTTTTCTCTACTGAGTGTGAGAACATAGGATTACTATTGTCTGTTACTGAAGGTGTACAGCACTCAGGCTATTCATTGTCACAGGGTAGCTGGTTCCAGTAGAAAGACTAAGCCCAGTACGCTTGGGGGCCCTACATTGGGAGGAGGTCAGAAAAAGGTCTGTGAGAAGCAGGAGTGAGTAGAAGGAATCCTGTGAAGGGATGAGAGTGGGTTTCAAGAGAAGCCTTCTTGTGAGCCCTGTAGAAGAGAGGGATGCTGACATGCAATAGCAGAAAGTGGCCCTAGCAATTGTCAAGCAGGGAAGCCACAGGTTTAGGGCAGGTGGCTCTGGGACAGGACGGAGCTGGGCTCCCCTGTTAAGTCACTACATGGCTGTAAGGGAAAACCCGATGGGCAGAGGAAAGGTTTGCAGGACTGCTTACCTGAGGGAGGATACAATGAGTCATGTGGGAGACTAGACTTGATGGCGTGAAGACTTTAGTTCAGGGTGGACCACTGAAGGGCTATTGAGACGAGGGAGGGCTAATAGTGCTGGGAATGGCTAAGAATGCTGATTGTGTTAGGATGTTGGCTGTACCCCACAGGGGGTGGTGGCCTTTTGCTATGGCTGGAGAACTGAAGTCACCGGAGGGAGAACAGGACCTGGAAAAAAACTGTGAGCCAGTGAGGAAATGACACCAGAGATAAAAGCCCCATTTCAGGCACTTACACATCTTTTTTTTCATAATATACAAAATTAGCATAGATCCCTGCCTGCTGAAGCAGGTTTTCTGATGAGTCTGCCTCAGTAGTACAGGAAAACAGAGATGTGACAGTCCTTTGGAGGTGTTCAATAATCCAGGTCCAGATATGAAATTTACAAATAATCCTACTCTTTAAAATGGACCCCACTTCCAGATCCCAGTTTTGAAGCTGAAACCCATATCCAGTCACCGAAACCCACTTTACCTGGAAGAAATCACAGTCGACATTATACAACAAAGGCCTCATTTAGGACAAATACATACCCCCCCCCCCCCCCCCCCGAATGTGTGGGCCCTAACGAGCCAAGTACTTTTATTAAATCTTGAACTGAGAGGTTGTAAATCTCACAATGCAAAATATTTCAGCACCGCAAGCTTCGTTGTAGACAGAGTATAAAATGAGCCTGTGTCCTGTTTGGGGAACAGCTGTAAAATGTTTAAAGATGACAATTGCATAATATTACAGTCCACATACCAACTCTTAGCCAAAGAAAAGGCCCTTCTTTCAACACAACAGACATCCCATCATCCCTCCGAGAACAGTATTCGATGTCCTTTACTGAAGGATGAAGAATGAAAGAGAAAAGACCATGAGAGAAGAGGTAAGGTCCTCTCCTCGATCAGTAACTGGTAACAAGATAGGAAATAAGGGATAGATAGAAATGATCAGTTTTCAGAATGGAAAGAGGTAAATAGTGGCGGCTCTAGGGTTTTGTATTGGTACCAATACTGTTCAAAAGAAAGGGGTAAACAGTGAGGTGGCAAAAATTGCAAATGATATAAAACTACTCAAGAGAGAGAAGTCTAAAGCAGACTGCAAAGAGTTACAAAGAGATCTCTCAAAACTGGGTGGCTCTGTAACCTTCAGGTGGGCTAACATTCATTCAATTGCCCCTCTGTAGTGCCTAACAGAAATAAACCCCCCAACCCCTATGGAGAAGCACCTGCAGACCCAGGATCCAGTCTGTAAGGGACTCACAGCCAGGGCTGTCCCTGGGGGATGGGGAGGGCAAACGGGGCAATTGCCCCGGGCCCTGCGGTTACGTGGGCCCCATGCTGTCCCGCTTTCAGTGGGGCGGTGCAGGGCCCACGCGCGCTGCAGCCCCTCCTCCCATGGCCGGGAGGGCTATGCCCAGCCCTCCCCACCCCCAGGGCAGAGCAGGCAAGCCCAGGGGTGTAGCATGTGGGGCCCAGCCTCCCCCACACTGCCAACTCCCCCCCCAGCAGGCAGCCTCAACCTCCCAGCCCGGGGCCAGGGCCGCTGGCTCCCTCCCGCAGGCAGCCTCCCGGGCCGGGACTGGAGCCGGCTCTGGCTCTCCCCCCACCCCTTCCGGCAGGTGGGCAGGGCTGGAGCCAGCTTTCCCCCTCCCCTCCCTGCCCAACAGGTGCCCTCGGCCTCTGGCGCCGGCTCCCTGGGGGTGGAGTGGGCCGGTCGGCTTGTCATGCTCCCCTCCAGCTTGGGGGGTGGGGGCCCCGCTTTGGCCACTTGACCCTGGGCCCCGTTCCTCCCACGGGACAGCCCTGCTCACAGCAAAGATTGCTCAGAGTTACCATCCCATATTTAAATACTACTAAAACCAAACATAACAATGAACTTGATTAACTACTAACTAAATAAACCTTATCCGAAGAAAACAAAATGAAGTTAAACAGAACAGTCCCCACAGAAACACTGTGAGAAAAACAAGAGTCCCGAAGTCCAGGTGGAGGTCACCCAACTCTCAGTTATAGTTTTTCTTCAAGTCCAAAGGCTTGAGTGGAGAGTAGCTGTCCTCTTCTTCTTTTGTTTCAGGAATCTTCAATAGAGTTCCACGCAGACTTTTCTTTCTCCTCTGGAACCAACGCCATCTGGTCAGCTGACTTGTTAACCAGCCCTCAGTCCCATATGCATATGCACAAACTCTGCTGCAGAAGACGCCATAGGAGGGAGAAAACATCTTGCTTTTCACTCCTGGCTCAGTTTCTCTCCTGAAAACTGAGCACATGGGCTCTTCTCACTGCATCTCCTGCCTGCTGTCTGCACAGTCTGCTGCTCTCATATGTTCTGACTCTGACCACACCACATCACACCAACAGGGAACCCTGTGGAGCATGATCAAAAATGCTACCACTCCCTGTTTCCAGACGTTTCTGGTTGTGGGCAGCTAATCTGCCCAGCAACAGTACCCCACGCTGAATAGGTCTCTTAAAGAGAGAGCCTGTTTTAGGCAGATGGGTTACAACTGGGCAACAAAATGGCAGTTGAAATTCAACATTGATAAATGCAAAGGAATGCTCATTGAAAAACACAATCCCAACTGTATGTATAAAATGATGGAGTCTAAATTAGCTGCTACCATTTAAAAAGAGCTTGGAGTCCTTCTGGGTAGTTCTCTGGAAATATCCATTCAGTGTGCAGTGGCAGCCAAAAAAGCTAACAGAGTGTTGGGAATCATTAGGAAAGGAATAGATAATAAGACAGAAAATATGATATTGCCTCTTTAAAAATCCCTGGTACAGCCACATTTTAAAAACTGCATGCTGTTCTGGTCGTCCCATATTTAAAAAAAAGAAAAAAAAGATATATTGGAATTGGAAAAAGTACAGAAAAGTGTGGCAAAATGATTAGGGAATGGAACAACTCCCATATGACAGACCAGAAAGACCAATAAGACTGGGACTTTTTAGCTTGGAAAAGAGAGGACTACGCAGGATATGATAGAAGTCTATAAAATCATGACTGGTGTGGAGAAAGTAAATAAGTTATTTACTCCTTCTCATAACATGAGAAATAGGGTTACTGAATGAAATTAATAGGCAGCAGGTTTAAAACAAACCCAAGGAAGGATTTCTTCACCCACAGTCAAGCTGTGGAACTCTTTATCAGAGGATGCCATGAAGGCCAAGATCATAATAGAGTTCAAAAAAGAACTACATAAGTTCATGGAGGATAGGTCCAGCTATGGCTATTGGCCAGAATGGACAGGGGATACAAAACCATGTTCCCAAGTGTTCCTAGTCTCTGTTTGCCAGAAATTGGGGTTGGGAACAGCAGGGGATGGATCACTTGATGATGACCTGTTCTGTTCATTCCCTCCAAATCACTTGGCATTGGCCACTGATGAAAAACAGGATACTGGGCTAGCTAGATGGACCATTGGTCTCACCCACTATGGCCATTCTTATGTTTTTAAGAAAATGCTTTTTAGTTATGGCAGGATTGGTAACTATGGAGGAAGAGTCTGAGTTACCCACTCTGCTTCAACATCTTCTCCTCAGTGGGATCTCCTGAGTGACACAATGCTGGGGTCAATGAGTGCATATGCTGTTGGCCAATTGCCTTCCATTTACTGTTTGTCTTGTACATGTTACTATGGAGTGACATCTGGTTGCTGACAAACTCTCTGAGCTTCCTTGGTTTCTGTGAGGTTAATGCTCCCTCTGAACTTGACTCATTTGAGTCAAGCCTCTGTGGAAAATATGCAAGGCAAAGCCACCCACTGAGAGAGTGAATAGACCTCAGACACAATGGGGATGACTAAATTTCTGCTTGGGAGCGGGGTCCAGGAGCAGATCCTCTGGGGTGAGGGGGTTATGTGATGGTTCTGGCTATTAGGGAGATATTAAGAAAAGGTGTTCCGTTTGCCTAAAGATATCAATGCTTTAGTTTCTCTCTGTGGTATATATCAGCCTTTTTTTTTTTTTAACACTCATCACTTCATTAGTGGGGCACTAGATGAATCTTGAATAAGAGGTCAGAGACTAAGAATGTACACAGGGAAGGGACATAAAAAGTCATGCCATCCATTCCCTAGGAGCTAGTGTCGGGTTGGCTCCCACAGTATATTTTCCAGTGCTTTACTAAAGAACAGTAATGTGCCTAGTATTAGCTCATGTGACTGGAAGTCAGGACTGCTGGGTTTTAGTTCCAGCCCTTTCCTGCGGGTGTGTAAAGAGGACAGAAGGAGTAGAGAGTCTTTGCCTCCTTGGTGCACTACCAGAATCCTCTGTTTGGTTTAATAATCATTTGGGGGAAGTTCTCTGGCCTGTACTATAGACTTCAGACTAGTTATCACAATGGCCCCATCTGACCATGGAACCTATGGCTATGTCTACACTAGGAAAAGTTAGGTCAACTTTGTTAAGTTGACTTACTAAGGTCAACTTTAAGTCGACTTAAAGTCAACCTTATTAAGTCGACTTAACAAAGCGCTTTCCCTTAACCGGGACTTAGTAAGTCGACCTAACTTCCCTTAGTTCGACCTAAGAAAGTGGACTTAGCATCCACACTGGCCTTAGATTGACCTAAGGAAGGGTTAGGTTGACCTAAGCAGGGTTAGTTCTAATACCTCGCGGTTCTTATTAAGTCGACCTAAGCGCTCATTAGGTTGACTTAAGGAAGTGCCTTATGTCGACCTAATGAAAGCCTGGTGTGGACAAGAATTAAGTTAGGTCAACTTAAGCCTCCTTAAATCGACCTAACTTGCCAGTGTAGACATAGCCTATGAGTCCATGTTGGCGTACAAGAACTGGAGGTATGGTAGCCTAGCTCAGGGGTCTGCAACCTGCCTCGTGCATCTCTTTGGCTGCCCCTTTAGGTCCTCCTGGCACTAAGAAACGCTGCGGGAAGCCTGCTCCTGGTTCCAGGCTATGCGCCCCCACTCCCTGCCATCAGGGTACCCTGCAGCAGGGTCTCCCAACCCCCCACTGGGGGTCCCATGGCCAGCCTGGACCTGCCCAGAAGGAGGTTACACCTATTGCAGCTCTCAAAATATTTGGTTATTGAAGGAATATTAAAAAAAAAATCTCTTCTTGTCTTTTAGGCTGCTAACTCCTGGCCTAGTCCCAAAAGGGGGATGGTGGGACCTACTTCCTACTTACTCGCATAGTGAGTTGCACACTGGCAGGCGGGTGAGGTTTTGTGGCCTGCATTGTGCAGGAGTTTCTGACCTTAGAGTCTATGGAGGTGGGAGGCCTTCACAAGATTAGCATCTACCTTGTGTATGGTCCTGCATGTGTTCCTGAGGGTTTTCAACCTACCTGTTTGTTCTCCAGACAGACGGCTTCTGAGCACTGCTTCTGCTGTGGGACCAGTTTAACCAGAGGCGGCTTTTGGGGCAGGCGAAGCAGGCGGCCGCCTAGGGCCGCAGGAAGTGAGGGCCCCTTCACCTACCCCAAAAGCTGCATCTGCCTCCTGTCCTGCGCTGCAGAACACATGGCGGGCAGTGGGGGCCAGCGGCAGAGGGAGGAGGGCGGGGTAGATGTATCCCTGTTGGAGGACGGGGCCCAGGGCCAATCAGCATCAGGGGAGGCAGGGGAGGCTGGCCTAGAGGCCGGGCTCCACACTTCCACCCTGCCCCTGGGCTGGCCGCTCCGCCCTCGGGCCCCGCTCTGCACTCTGCAATTCTGCCCCTGGCCTTTGCTGCTGACGGCAGCTGGGTGGGGGGGTTGGGGGCGGGTGAGACACAGCAGCAGGAGGGAAGCCCACTCACCCTCCGTAGGGATGGCAGTGGGGGAATTGGGAGCCCCTGCAGGGCTCCAGGGCTGGTTTCAGGGTGCCCAGCAGGCTGCCACACTGCTGAGGGAGCCGGCCACGGGGAGTTGGTGTTGCGGGAGGGTTGGGGCCCCTGGTGGGGTGGGGGAAGTATGGGGGTGCTTTTTGAGGTTTTCAGGGCCCCTGGTGTGGCACCAGGGCCACAGGGGTAGGTTTCAGGGCCCCCAGTAGGATGCCGGGGCCACAGTGGCAGCCGGGGCTGGCACCAGAGAGCCCTCTGGGGGCCCTGCAATGGACCTTTGCCTAGGGCCCCAGATAGGCTAAGGCCGCCTCTGAGTTTAACAAGAGAGTGGCCTGTGAAAGGCTGAGTAGAGTCCTTAATGTTTGCAGATTGTTCTGCTGCCCCGAGATAAAAGTATCAAATGAAATTACATAGCTTGGGGGCTGATGCATTTTGGCGTGTGGGCTGACTAGACAGTGGGCTTTAAATAACCATGTGATTAGAAGAGTAATATAATACGGTCTGTACAAAAAATAATTATCCATAAAATCAACAACTTGGTGACCAGCCAGCAATGCAAGAAAACATTTCTCATTGTAATTGTTCAGAAGTTGCCATAAAATAGTGCTGTGATCGAAGCAAGGGGGGGAGGAGGTAAAATATAAACACATGGTTAGCTCACAGAGCGATAAACTACTTTCCTGCCCAGCTCCATAAAACTAAATGTGATATTGGAGCAGAGTGCTTGGGGAAGCGCCAGTGAAACAAGAGGAACTACATTGACCTCAGGATCTGGTTCATTGTTTTTAAACGGGGAATAATTTTGCAAACCTCGTAAGAGTGGGGAAAGAACTCTGGCTAGAACAAGGCAGTTACCCATTCAAGTGTCTCTCTGACCTTTTTGCACAGTGAGTTTTGTCCCAGAAATGTCTCTTCAAGGGCCACCCTGCTAGCCGAGAAAAATACTGGAAATAATAGAAAATCCCTACTCCTGCCCAAAGCAGGGTGCCAAACCAATGTGTTCTCCTACAGCTTTATGACTTAAATCTATAACTCTGCCTGGGAACACCACGTCTGGATAATGCTTAGAGACAGTGCTTGTTATTATGATTTGCATTGCCGGAGTGTCTAGGGCCCAAGTTATGGGTGAGGACCCCCAGAGGCAGCTTTCGGGGTAGGCGAAGCAGGCGCTCACTTAGGGCCCTGAGCAGTAAGGGGCCCCATCACCTGTTTCGCTTTACTCCAAAAGCTATATCTGCCCTGGCCAGCAGCAGAAGGAGGAGTTGATCCTGGAGCTGAGAGCCAGAGCCAGCAGCGTAGAGCCGGAGCCACAGAAAAGGGAGCCAGGGTCGGGGGGGGGGCGCAAGAGGGGGTCCCTCAATGAGCCTTTGCCGGGGCCCCCCGATTGCCTAATGTCACCTCTGAGGATCCCATTGTACTAGGGGCTGTATAAACACAGAACAAAAGATGGTCTCTATTCCAAATGGTTTGCAAACTAAGGTAAGGTCTCCTACTTCTATCAATGTGAGCTGATACCTATTGGAGGAAATGAAAAGATTCCCACTGTTGCTGGGTCAGAGCCAGAAACCTCTATCAAGGTATTTATACGGCTCCTGTGATCAGCATCTCACAGTCACTATTGACATTACACTTACAATACCCCTAAAGACGAGAGGCATCACTCCATTTTGGGGAACTGAGGCACAGAGACTATGGGTAGGTCTACACTGCAGCTGGTGCATGCTTCCCAGGTAGAGCAGACAGAAGCGTTAGCTAGTGTTAAAAAACGGCTGAGGTAGCTGGGTAGCGTGGGCAGCAGCTCCGTTAACTGCCTGAGTACAACCCGTCAGGTCCCCGAATATGTACTCAGGCTGTTAGCCAGAGGGCAAGCAGAAATCTTATGGCAGAGCTACATGGGAAATCCATGGAACCTGAGTCCCCATGGATTGCCTTAAGGAAAAATCATCATCTCTCCTCAGATTGTCTATTCAGTGAGACAGAAGAAAACCCCAGAAAGGTTCAAATACAAAAACTTCCCCTCTTTATCCCTTCTCCTTTGATATTTTTTTTTTAATATCACTATAAAAACAAACCCAGCTTAAACCACATCAAATGCAGTGTTCAAAAAACTGAAGGATTTAGTTTAAACCCACAAGAGTAATAAAACTCCAGAGCTAAGATTAAATCTGTTTTTAACTTGCCTAGAATGTCTTTGTATTGAGGGGCTCTGCAACCCTAGTGTGATCCCATTTTAAGTGTGGTACATGACGTATGCGGCAGTACCTAAGCAATGTGGAGTGAATTGGAAGCCTTAGGTCTGATTTTTTTCTTGTTATTGCTGGTTATAACAAGTTTCTCGATGTTATCTGAACATAGGATTTGTGGTTTCTACCCATGATCTTGTTCCGAGCGACGCGATTGGGTTCAAAAAGCACTGGATGCTTAAGTGGAAAGAAATGTATCTCAAATAATATTCACATTATGTTTAATGATAATAACATGGTTCTTTTAGCCTGGGAGGGTTGTAAGGATTTCTAGGGTACTATTACCTTTTATGGGTATATATTCTTGATGCAAGATGTGGCTGCTCCTTGCAAAACCTAGCAAGTTATTCAGATATGTTTAAACATGGAATTAGGTGTCTCGATTTCCCACCCAAACCTGAAATGTCGGCCCTGAGTGCTTTGGCCGAAGCAGAGAGGAATGGCAAATCCTCTTCTCAAGACCATAGATCAAGACACCAACAAGGCAGTAGATCTTACAAGAAGACGTCGTGTACATTGCTCTGGGGACCACTGTGACCCTAGACTCTTGTTCAGTCATGGTGTGATTCTGTAATGAGGAGGGGGGAGAGGGCAAGTATATTTCTCAAACAGGGACTATCCCTTCTAAATAGGGAAAGTTGACATGCATGTGTTCCATCCAAATTCTGAGACCTATGGGGCTATGTTACCTCATCAACATAATAGTAGGATGATTCTCAGGAGTAATGGATAAAATATGAAGTGTCCTGTGAACAAAGCGTAAACAGGGTCAATGACTTACTGTTTACAATTGCTGGAGAGAACTTTCAATGGACACTGTTCCGATGATTTCAGGCCCAGTCCTGTTTACAGAAACACTGAGTGCGATCAAACTGTATCCATGAGTTTAGATTTCCTATACAAAAGCTCTGTCTGTAATTCATTTGAATGACTGTAGAACCAGTGTTTCTAACAGTTTCCTAGGCTACGTCTACACTTACAAAGTTAAGTCGACTTTGTTAAGTCGACTTAACAAGGTTGACTTAAAGTCGACCTTATTAAGTCATCTTAACAAATTGGCTACACTTTGTCGACTTTGTTAAGTTGACTTAGCAGAGAGAGCCATTATATTGGCTTTAAGTCAACTTAATAAAGTCGACTTAGGGTTAATCCCTGTTTACACTGGCCTTAAGTTGGCTTAAGAAGTCGACTTAAGGCTTAAGTCGACCTAAAAGGAGGTATTGTTAAGTCGACTTAAGGAAATGTTTAAGTCGACTTAAGAAAAGCCCAGTGTGGATGCGGCTTTGTTTAGGTTGACTTAAGCTTCCTTAAGTTGACCTAAATTGCCAGTGTAGACGCACCCCTACAGAGTGTTCCAATGCATCTGAGGACAGCTAGGAACACTTGGCTTTCAAAGGATCAACCAGTGAGTGATTTATGTAAGAGGTGAGTGGATAGCCAAGAAATAATCCTGTCTTTGTTAAACTTACTGTTCCTGGGCCTCATTGTTCAATAACTTCCCAGCCAGGGGATTACATTTTCTCTCTTAACAGTCTGCATTGCATTTACACATGCTAGCTACAAGGTTCTCCGATGCTATAATGATGGGGATCCAAAATAGGAAACTAAGTACATAGAAATGACCTACCTACCTTGATCTACAGCTCTAATTATTATAGGGGAAATGGTAGCAATGCCTTTATTTAGACACACTTGTTTTCTTCAGGCCTTTGAAACATGGCAGAGAGAAAACCCTAGGGCCAGAGAAGTGTCTTTTCTTTATGCTAGGGAATTCCATTCAAATTTAGCTGAGTTATAAACTGTTAAAAATCACCATTTCCCTTCCCTCATTTGTGTTCCTCAGGCAACATGAAAATGAACATTCCACCACATTGCCTCAGTAGCAGCAATACACTGAAAATGATTGGGAGCCACAGGAAGAGCTGCAGTTGCAGAAAGGGTGAAAGACTTGGGACAGACAAGCTCTCTCTGTAAACTCCCGTGCACCATCGGCACATTTTCCACCCAGCCCTCACCCCTCTACCCCACTAGGGATAGCAGCCATTTCCTGAAGTCAGCTGATGTTCTGTAGCTCAAGTGATAGCAATCTATGCTATGACAGTGGAGCTTCAGGCCATGCTGAGGCACAATGGAGGAAAGGGTGCTGTTGTATCTGACAGATTCTTTTCCCCTTGAAAATAAACCTAGGAAATTGCATATTAAAAAGTCTCTATTAAAAGAGAGTTATTTAGGTTGCAAATCAAGCACTAAATAGGTGGGAATGCTATATTTGTGGTTGTCCATGCAACTTGAGTTTGGCCCTCATGAATATGCATTTTGATGCCATTTTTTGATTACACACAGTCACATGGGCTATGTCTAAACTTGTTAAGTTGACTCTGTTGAGTCAAATTAACAAGGTCGACTTTAAGTTGACTTAAAGTCGACCTTGTTAAGTCGACTTAACGGAGCCTGTAGTGTAGACATACCCGTCTACACTGGCTTTAAGTTGACTTAACTTGACTTAATAAGGTTGACTTAACCCTTAACTCGACCTTCAGAGGTGGTGTTATTAAGTCGACTTAAGGAAGTGCTATGGGCGTAGAGTTCTGTAGGTCGACTTAAGAGTCCTTAAATCAACCTAAGGCGCCAATGTAGATACACCCATGCTGTTTTTCCCCTCTGGATCCCTGCTTCATTCACTCCCAAGGATGCAAGTACAAGGGGTCAGAATTAAACTCTCATGAGCAAGGATAAATTTGACATTTCCTGGATTTCAAGTCCTTGATTTGCCACCTAGAAAACCTCTTTTAGTGTCATCATTTGTACATAAATATTAATTATGATATAGTAGCATCTTGAAGCCTCATTATACTAGGCACTGCATAGTGCATAGACACATAGTGAGAGGCAGGCTTTGCCCCATAAAGCTGTCAGTAGAAACGGGTAAAGGTGGGAGGGAAAACAGAAGTGAAGTGAATTGTTGAATGTCAAACAACAAATCAATGAACAGAAATTGGGTCTCCTGACCCCTAGTTTAGGGCTCTGTATAAAGGCCTGTGTAGCCCCTGAGATCTTTCAGTGGCTGCTTTTGTCCTCGCTCCCTCCTTTGGAAATTGTATAGTTAAATTCATGGGATTGATGTTAAGAAACTCTTTCTTAAGTTTCTCACTGTTGCTCCACCAGCTTAGCTCAATCTGTGGTAACAATGGTGCTTGTGTAAATACAGACAGGCTGCTGGCTGCCACCTGCATAGGAAACTCTATGTCACAAAAGAATTGAGACAGAAAACTTGGAGTTGTTTAAGAGGAGTTTTATTAGATAGCCAAAAAGTCACAATTCAGATTTAGGACCACTTTGGTTAGAAGCCTGTGCTGATTAAGTGGGAAAGTGAATGCAACAATTAGAAATACATATATATAAACACAAAAGGAGACATAGATAACAATCAATATAAATTAGAAGTTATGAGTATAGTAAATTGATAAGGGAAGCTAGATATCAGGGGAAAGACTTTGGCTCGGAGGATCAAGGACAATAAGAAAAAGGGTTTTTTTTACATATATTAGGAAGAAAAAAAATCCAGCAATAGTACAGGCAGAAATGATGGTGACATTATTAATGACGTGGAAAAGGCAGAAATGTTTAATTTCTTTTCTGTATTTTGGAAAAAGCAGGATGATATATGGGTATCACAGGAGCATTCACAAGCATGATAAACTATTTTCCAGTCTGTTTGTAGCTAAAGAGGATGTTAAATGCCATTTTCAAATCACTGGGCCTCCTCCAACTGTTAATTTTTAATAAATCCTGGAAATATGGAGGAAATTTCCGAAGACTGAAAGAGTGCTAATATTATGCCAGTAATCAAAAGGACAGGCAAGATGACCTAAATAAATATAGGCCTGTTTGCTTAATATGAAATATGGGTAGAATAATGGAAAAGGTGATATGGAATTCAATCACAAAAGAATGGGAATATAATTGCCAGACAACATCATTACATGGACAATAAATCTTGTCAAACAAACTTGGTTTCTTTTTCTAGAGTGGGTCCTGTGGACAGATGCCTGCACCCATGCAGAGCCTTGTGGAAGATGATCCTATTCTGTGTCTCAAAGGGTTCCTCGCTCAGGCTTCTGGTCAGGGCCTCGGTAGGAACACTCCTCAGAGTAGCCTTAGAGAGAACCTTGCTAAAGAGAACGTTTCGGTTGCCATTATTTCATACCCCTGCATATGAAAAGGAAAACCCATGCTCATGCAGGTCAGCAAATCAACTGAGCAGATGCGTAAGTCCCACCGATGACACAAGCACATGCTGAAGTATTTCTCTGAATGGTGGCCTTGCGCCTTTCAAAGTTTCCATGAAGTCGCCTATGTTTTCAGGGGAAAAGTTAAGAAAAGGAACTTTTCGTGCAGAAGATCACTGCCTGTCTTGTCACCTATTTCTTTCCCCCACTTCTTCTCATCAGGATGTCTAGTTAGCAGAGGGAATGGCACCCAAGGTTCTTGCCAACAGCATGATGATGGGATGAGGCAGTACAATTTCTTTTCTCTCGTTCTTATGTGCTCATGCATATGCTATGCAGTTATGCTCTTTTTGCAGGATACTGACACGAATCCTTCCTAGGCTGGAGTGTTTTACTTCTGGTGCTGAGGTCCAAGTTCTTACTACATCGGTAAAGCAGTGTTTCTCTAACCTCATGATTACTAGGCTAGACTAGAGGAAAAGCTGCAAGGAATGATTGGGGTTTATGTCCCAAAGGGGTAGCCGTGTTAGTCTATGGTAGAAAGACAACAGAGTCTTGCGGCACTTTTAAAGACTAACAGATTTATTAATCGCATGAGCTTTCGTGGGAGAAAATCCCACTTCGTCAGACGCTTTGAAGATAGGAAAGTTACAGAGTGGGAGGAAATTAAATGCAGGGGAGTGTATGACATAGCATCAGGTCAGGCTGTAACAGCAAATCAAAGTAGGTGTTAGGATTCAAAACACTGGGGAACAGCACATAGAGGAGGGGGGAGGTCAATTCACTTGATGTAATGCGAGAAAAATCCATAGTCCCTGTTCAACCCCAAGGCAACTGAGTCAAATTTGCATATAAGTTCGAGCTCTGCAGACTCTCTTTGAAGCTGTGATTTGTTATTCATCTGTGTCAACACAGCTATTAACAAGTCGTTAAGGGAGTGAGCAGGGAGGTTGAAGTGTTCCCCT
>ML685784.1:19058890-19088604 GCA_007922175.1 Pelusios castaneus
GAGTTCTGCAGTTTCTCTTTGAAGCTGTGATTTGTTATTCATCTGTTTCAACACAGCTATTAACAAGTCGTCAAGGGAGTGAGCAGGGAGATTGAAGTGTTCCCCTACAGGTTTTGCAGTGTTGCAATTTCTGATGTCAGATTTGTGTCCATTGATTCTTTGGCGCAGAGACTGTCCTGTCTGTCCAATATATAAGGCAGAGGGGCATTTCCGGCACATGATGGCATAAATCACATTGGTGGATGAGCAGGTGAACGAACCCTTGATGGAGTAGGTGGCATGATTAGGCCCTGTGATGGTGTCATCAGTGTAGATATGAGGGCAAAGTTGGCAGCGTGGTCTGCTGCAGGGCTGTGTTCCTGCTTTAGTGTTTCTGCTCTGTGATCTGTAGTTGCTGGTAAGTATCCTTTTAAGATTAGGGGGCTGTCTGAAAGCAAGGAGAGGTCTGTCTCCCAAGGCTTGAGAGAGTGAGGGATCATCTTGTAAAATAGGCTGTAGATTTTTGATGATGTGTTGAAGAGGTCTGGCTTGGGGGTTGTAGGTGACGACCAGTGGCGTTCTGTTGTTGTTTTTCATGGGCTTCTCCTGCAGTAGTTGACTTCTGGGTACCCGTCTGGCTCTGTCAATTTGTTTCTTCACTTCTGTGGGTTTGTACTGTAGTTTTAAGAATGCCTGGTAGAGATCCTGAAGGTGTCTGTCTCTGTCTAAAGGGTCAGAGCAAATGCGGTTATATCTTAGGGCTTGACTGTACACAATGGATCGTGTGGTGTGTCGAGGATGAAAGCTCGAGGGATGTAGGTAACTATACCGATCAGTAGGTTTGCGGTATAGGGAGGTCTTTATGTGCCCATCGCTAATTTGCACTGTAGTGTCCAGAAAGTGGATCTCTTGTGTGGAGTGTTCCAGGCTAAGTTTGATTGTGTTGTGGAAATTGTTGAAATCTCTGTGGAATTCTTCAAGGGCATCTTTACCATGGGTCCAGATGATGAAGATGTCATCAATATAGCGTAGGTAAAGTAGGGGTGCTTTGGGATGAGACGTGAGGAAACGTTGTTCTAAATCGGCCATAAAGATGTTGGCATATTGTGGGGCCATGCGGGTACCCATGGCAGTGCCACTGACTTGAAGGTATAGATCATCTTCAAATCTGAAATGGTTGTGGGTGAGTACAAAGTCACAGAGGTCAGCCACAAGTTTAGCTGTGTCATCATCCTGGATGGTTCTTCTAATAGCTTGTAATCCATCCTTGTGGGGAATGTTAGTGTAAAGAGCCTCTACATCCATAGTGGCTAGGATGGTATTTTCTGGAAGACCATCAATGGATTGGATTTTTCTCAGGAAATCTGTAGTGTCTCTCAGATAGCTAGGTGTGTTGATAGCATAGGGTCTTAGGAGAGAGTCCACATAGCCAGATAATCCTGCTGTAAGCGTGCCAATGCCTGAGATGATGGGGCGTCCGGGGTTTCCTCTTTTATGTATTTTTGGTAGTAGATAGAATATCCCTGGACGGGGTTCTGGCGGTGTCTCTGTCTTGATTTGTTCTTGTGCTGCTTTGGGGAGTTTCTTGAGTAGGTGTTGTAGTTCCTTCTGGTATTCCTCAGTGGGGTCAGAGAGGAGTGGTTTGTAGAACATTCCATTGGACAGCTGTTTATAAGCCTCCTGATCGTAATCCGATTTATTCATGATGACGACGGCACCTCCCTTGTCAGCCTCCTTAATAATAATGTCAGAGTTGTTTCTGAGGCTCTGGAGGGCATTACGCTCTGCATGGCTGAGGTTATGGTGTAGGTGATGTTGTTTGTCCACAATTTCAGCCTTTGCCTGGTGGCGGAAACAGTTTATATAGGAGTCCAGTCTGTTGTTCCGACCGTCAGGAGGAGTCCATGATGAATACTTTTTCCTGCAATGTTGGGAGGAAGGTATCTGTAGGTCATTGTGTTCTACATTGGTGGTGGCGAAATACTCCTTGAGCCTGAGACGGCGAAAGTAGTTCTCAAGGTCACCACAGAATTGAAGTAGATCTAAAAGTGAATTTCTAATTGCCACTCAAATGTTGGGTTTGCCCCACCAGATCAGATATGTTTGTCTAGAGCGGTTGCTTAACTCTGACTGTGGCTAGTATCTGATACTCCAGCAGATGAGCAATCTTCTCCATAGCAGAGCAGGTTAATTGTGCAGGTTAAATGAAGGAAATGAGTATTAACAAAGGAAAATTCCTTTTTCAGCCTTTTGCAGCTGATCAGTTCGGGTCCTGAAATGGGTGATTTTATTACCTCCATTATCTTAACTTGCATATGGGCAAAAATATCCTGAGTGACAAGTAATGGCAGAGATAAACAGATCAAAGCATACACTTATGATGTGAAACTGTGTGTCTCTTTAGTCACAGTTGCATCTGTGATCTGTACATATCCTGTGTAATTCTAATTAAGATTTAAGGCTGCAATTCTGGTCTCATTGACTGGTGTAAATTAATGGAATTACCCTGGAATTACGCTATTATAAGTTAGAATAGAACTGAGCCCCTATAGTAGAGAATATTCACGGGTTTCAAGGGTTCTATTCTGCCACTGATCCATGGGGTAGCCTTGGGCAAGTCACTTTCCTGCTCTGTGTCTCATTATCCTCATCTGTAAAATGGAAATAATGATACTTTCCTCGTTTGCAAAGGGTTTTGAGATCTATCAGTGAAAAGACAGCTGGTAGTTTGAGCTCACATTTTGTGGCCAGCCCAAAGCTCAGGTTCATGAAAAGCAAAGCCATCTTTTGCCTCCTTTATCATAATAGCTCACAAAAGGTAAGAGTCAGACTCAACCCTTTCTGCTCGTAGGGGCAGGAAAATATAGCGAAAATGACTTTCTCATGAAATGTGTAAATATTGATGGGATTTCTGGAGGCACAGTAGAAGTGCTGACTTCGGGCACATGTGGTGAAATGCTGTGCTACCATTTCAATTAGTTGTGAAGCTGGGAGGCCAGCACTCCTGTGAAGCAGCTGTGAGCTGGGAAAGCATTCTGGGTGTTGGTATGCAAATTAGATCCCCAAATGTCCCATTCTGCTTCAGAATGCCCGTAGCCAGAATTTGCAGAACTGGATTTTATGGGGAGATGGGGTGGTCAAACAGCATGGGTAACAGGATGCAGTGTGACTGATAGCTGATGCCATCTGCTGGCATAATGGCACAGTCACTTGAAGAGAGCATCTCCGCCACCATCCCAGTAGGTCACTCTCTGTCACTTAAGGTACAATTTTGCCCTTTCATTTACCTGCAAAAGCAGGGGCCTTACAATATTTTCTTCTCAGAAACCTCATTATGCTGAGGAGGAATTCATAATGGGTCAGAGACCTTTAAATCTACATGCTAGAGTTGAAAATCCACTCTGGGCAGCTAATGGCTGGAAATTGTTCTTGTCTGTTGGTTTATGAGATATGGGCAATGGCTTCTATTCAGTTGCTGATGGACAGGGATCCAGCATGTGAAAGCCACCATCATAATTGGCCACACTGTTGGTTGTCTCAGCTGCAAGTCTAAGGATTGAATGGGTTTGGGGACGGTTCTATTCTTGACTTTGGGTACGTCTACACTGCAGCTGGGCGTATAATTTCCAACTTACGTAGACATTATGTGCACTGCTTTGATCCAGCTAAAAATAGCAGCGTACCCTAGGCAGTGTGGGTGGTAGCACAGGCTAACTGTTCCACGTGCAATCCATCTGAGATGCTGGGTAGATAGGCGGGGCAGCTAACCTGTCCTGTTGCTCAGGCAACTGTGTCTACTCTGCTATTTTTAGTGCACTCGCTAGGTCAAAATTAGTGCAGATATGTCTGCCCGAGCTGGAAATTACACCTCCAGCTGCCGTGTAGTTGTGGTCATATTGTCTTTCAGGGAAGCTTTAAGACCCATTGATGGTGCAGTGTGGGGAAAGTAGCGCTGCATGAATGGAAGGCTAGGAGCCTTGGGGAGCAAAATGCAGCAGCTTTCACGTGCACTAAATTAAATGAACAATTCCCGTTTCCTCCACTAAATTTAAAGTGTGTGTAGTTGGATCTAATAGGTGTTCTCATGGATCCCCTGGCTGACAGCTGGATGTACAAGTGGCACATTTTTGACTGACTAAGATACAGTGAATGAGAAAGCATGAGAATAAAAAAAATAGAAAGCGCCTAAGGGAACCTAAGTAAACAGAACACATTCAGCACAGCTATTATTTTTATTGCAGTAGTGGAAGGGCCTGATAATGGGAATTATCTGGGAATGGTTGATGGGATAGATCACTAGATGATGAACTGTTCTGTTCATTCCCTCTGAAGTACCTGGCATTGGCCGCTGTCAGAACACAGGATACTGGGCGAGATGGACAATTGGTCTGACCCAGTATGGCCGTTCTTATATTCTTATAAAGAATCAGGGTCCCATTGTGGTAGGTATTGTACAAATAAACAACAGTTCCTGGCCCAAACATCTTATATCTTCACATACAACATGATAGCAGCAAGTGGATAAAAGAAATGGGAGGAGGCTCAGGTAAACCGTGAAATAATCCAAATGAACAGAAGTTGGTGTCAGCCCATTGTGAAGTGAATGGTGGGTGTCATAGCAAAGCTGTGGTTTTAAGCAGAGATTTGAAAGTGGATGAGGTAACAGCTTTGGCAGTTCTTTTAAGGGAACGGTGTTTGATTCCTTCCACCCTGGGTATTATCATAAAAGAGTCAGTTCTGATTTCTTTGCAGCTAATTTATTAGCACAAAAGGGATTTCTAAATTTAGAGCATTGTCCAATCAGTTCAATAAAACTGGGCACTTGTACAGGCTGATTTATATAAAATTACTTTTTTATCCCCTTTTTATTAACTGGCTGCAATTTTTGGAGGTTGGGGAGGATGCTGAAATTTCCCTCACTAAGGATTGAATGAACTCTGGGATGGTTCTATTCTCGATTTAGGGTGTGTCTACACTGCAGCTGGAGGTCTAATTTCCAGCTTACGTGGACACTACATGCACTGCTTTGATCCAGCTAAAATAGCAGCTTACCTTAGGCAGTGCAGGTGATATCATAGGTTAACTGTTCCATGTGCAATCCTTCTGAGATGTTGGGTATGTAAGCGGAGCTTTGCTTTTTTAATCCTCTAAGTCATTGCACGAAAATGGAGGCCTTTGTTTATGTTTTATTTGCTTCTTCAATCACAACAAAGTTCAAGAAAAATATTGATGGGGGCTGGATGGGTATTAAAGTGCCATTAAAGAATGAAGATGAGGGTTTGAGGATGTTTGATGGAGCATGCATAAAGGAAAAACAGCTGGACAAGAGGCAGAGATACTAAAAAATCACTGGATGGCACCTTGAGTGAGAAGCTGCCAGAGCTAAAAGGCAGAGCTGGGACTGGTGAATTGCAGCACATTTTGGGAGGATGTATAGGATGGGAAAGCAAGGAGCCATTGAATAGTTACTTTTAAGACTGAGGCTGAATATCTCTGGGTTCCTTTTCCAGTTCCAAAGGTGCAGGTTTCTAAACAGCAGAGAAGTGAAGTTCTGGAATAGCTTTCCAAGAGGAGCTGTGGGAGCAAAAAACCTAGCTGGCTTCAAAACTGAGCTGTATAAATTTATGGAGCGGTTGGTATGATGGGACAACCTAGTTTGGCAATTAAGTGATCTTTGACTACTGGGGGTAGATAAGCCAATGGCCTTTGATGGACATCTGATGGGGTGGGTTCTGAGTTACTATAGAGAATTCTTGCGTGGGTGTGTGGCTGGTGAGTCTCACCCACATGCTCAGGGTTTAACTAATCACCTTATTTGGGGTCAGGAAGGACTTGGCAAAGGTTCTGGGGAGTTTTCACCTTCTTCTCTGTAGCATGGGGCATGGCTCACTTGCCGCTAGATTCTCTGTACCTTAAAGTCTTTTAACCATGATTTGAGAACTTTAATAATGCAGTCATAGGTTAGAGGTTTGTTACAGGAGAGGGTGGGTGAGGTTCTGTGGCCTGTGTCATGCAGGAGGTCAGACTGGATGATCATATTGGTCCCTTCTGACCTTAGAGTCTATGATCGATCCAATAAGGAGACTATAATATTTCTTACATTTTGGGGTGTTATGTGCCTTTGAGGGTGTGTAGCTACAAAACCTTATTTTCTGTATATTGTCCCTTTACATTTCTAAGAACTCCTTTTGCTGAACAACCCTTTTTTTTCATCTCATAGTTGCTATAACCTTTCCAAGGAATCACCCACACTACATTGTCTCTTCTGTATTTCTTACTTATCTTCTTTAATATACATAATATACTTAATAAAACAAGTCATTTTAGGTGAAAGGATGTGGGAGCTCTTTTAATGGAAAGCCATAACACTAATAATATTAAGACCCAGCTCTTATGTAGTGCTTTTTCTCAGTAGACCTCCAAGTGCTGTTATCCCTATTTTCCAGTTAGGAAAATTGAGGCACAGAGATGCAAAGTGACTTGCCCAGAGTCACCGACAGAGAATGAGTATCAGTCTAGGACTCAGTCCAGTAGGCCAGTGGTTTTCAAACCATGGGTGGGGACCCAGTACTGGGTCATGGTGCTCCCTGCTACCGTAGCTGAAAGACTGGAATGCATTTCTCAAAGATGTAACTATTGGGTCATGGCCATAAATGATTTTTTTCAACTGGGTCCTGAGAAAAAAAATTGAAAACTACTGCACTAGGCTACATTGCCTCTCAGTAACAACAAAGATGGTTTTTGCTATTTCTTCCAGGCTCAGATCTTCTACTTTGTGAAGGGATGTTCACACCACACAAGTCCTGAGTGGGTTTATGGGTGCCAGAAGGGGTCAGTTAATCTGATATACGACACCTGGAGGGGAACCCGGGCTTGATGGGGCCTAATGGCTGATGGAACCCAAATGGGGGAGGAGCTGCGTTAAGAGGGTAAGCCAGGAAATGAGAACAGGAAGGGACTGCAGACAAGAGATCTTCAGTCACTGTGTAGAGGGAAAGGGAATTGGCCAGAGACAAGGAGGAGATCCAGGAAGGAGATGAGCTTGGCCCTGCTCTGCCCTGCTCTGCGCTAGAGATCTTACCAAAGGCCTTGAAGGGTACAGTAGTCACAGGGAGCAGAGGACTATCCTGTGGTAAACGCAGAGACAGACCAAGAGATAGAGATCGGGGATATGAAGGACTGCACGGAAGCAGCAACAAGATCTGAGATGAACAAACCTGGATTGCTCATTCCAGGGTCCCTGATGTGGAAACCAGAGTACCGGTGGAGCCCAGGTCCCCTATCAATCAATGGGAAATAGCACAGGATCTGGAAATGTGAAATGGAAGAGCCTCTCAGGTGGCATCTAGACTGCTTCTCTGGTGGGACATTTTTACCCCAGAAGAGTGGTGAACAGAGAGAGGGAATTACAGCATGAACAACTTATGGAAGGCAGTAAGAGGTGGGGTGAGAGCTAATTCCCAGACTCAGCCACAGAAGATCCACCTGCAGTGAGAGGTCCCCTCCACATACACTTTATGCTAATTTGAAGTGGGATATTAAATTACCCTGACAGCTATGCTGACGTAACTACAATTCTGACAACTCTCATTTGTTCACAGCTGCATCTGTGACAATCTCAGAACGTACTACTGTGATGCCCTTGAAAACAGGACCTGATTCTGCTTTCATCTGGGGTAAGACGAGAACAACTGTACTGAAGACTATGGAGTTCTCCCAGAGTGGATGAGATCACAGTAGTGTAGGATCAGAATTCAGTCCAAAGTCTAAAGAGCATTCCTGTGTTAAAGAATAGGAAAATACCAGATGAGTTAATAGATGCTGTGGTTGCCACTCCACAGAATGGCTAATACCAGGGTATGTAGGTTACACATTCCAAAATATGACCTCACCCACCCTGGCCAGCTTAGAATTCCTTTCTCAATGAGGCTATGATTCTGCAATATGATAACTTCACTGTGGAGTGGACTGGCCCCACTTTGGGAACGGGTGTCCATATAGGCTCATTCTGTAGGCTTCCAGCTGAGCATACTGTATTAGTCAACGTTTTTTTCCTACCCTTTCATATGAAAAGACAAACAATTTCACAGGAGAGAAACCCAAAGTTTAATTCCTTTCTCTCACATCCCACACATCTGCCTTCTAGTTTGATAAGTTCCAGAGGGGTAGCCGTGTTAGTCTGTATATAGCAAAAACAAGGTGGGTGCATCTGATGAAGTGAGTTGCAGCCCATGAAAGCTTATGCACAAAGAAATTTGTTAGTCTTTAAGGTGCCACAGGACTTTCATTGTTCTTGTTGATTGAACTATGTGATGAATAACAGGCCAAATCTGTAGGTGGCATAAATCAGTGATGCTCCATTGACTTCAGTGGGCCTATTTCACTTTATAACAGCTGGGGGTCAGACTCGATGTTTGCTATTACTCTAGTCCCTTTCTTTGGTTAGTGTATATTTGGCAATTTAATTGGAATATGTCAATTTTTGCCTGCATGAACGAATTAAACGCTGAGGGCCCAATTTTCTAGATTCGTCCATGTGCCACTCTTCTGACTTCACTGGAGTTACTCCTGATCCTCAGCAGTGTCTGTGAGAAGATAATCAGGCCTTGACTGGATAGGATCAATCATTTTAAGGCTGTGCATCCTTTCAGCCCGCCATTGTGGAGGGAATGGGCAGCCGCGCAGATGACAGCCTCTCCAGACACCACTGTTCAGGTCTTCCACAGGTCCTGCCAGAAAAGGGAGCGAAGGGAGACTTTGAGGGGATGAGGGGAAAGTGGAGCCTTTTATAAACAAAACTGAGCTTTGAGGTTATCTTTGGGCATAATAAAGCAGTCAAGGGCAATGGGAGACATCCTAGTTCCCTGGAAGCCCTTGGCAAAACTCCCATTGACTTCAATAGGGTGAAGATTTCAACATATATGTTGTTTTAAAGTTCAGCTTTTAAGTAACTTGGCACAGGCTCATGAGAAAACCCGTGTGATAGCCTGGATTGGAATGCAGGAATTCAGGACTACAGCCCATATAGTCATTTTCCCACCTTTTTTTTTGCCTTAAGAAATAGCTGCTTACAAGACAGAGGAGAGAGCTCTCCTTTTGTGGGCCAGGGCCTTGCCTTTTATGGGACACATATCTGCAGAGTTCATTACTCTCCCTGAGGAGCTGAAAAGAAAAGTGGACATGTGCTGGAGTGGAGCTGACCGAGTGCTCGTGGAATTGATACTACAGGGCGTGGACTATGTTGTTTTTTCACACTCCTGTCTGTTAGGTCACTTTAGTATCTCAAAGAGCCAGGAATCATCTTACCCTGCTTGCCAATACCTGGTGTTTTACTGGTGTTTTAATTCCCCCCTTTCTATTCAATTCTGCGCTCGCCTGAATTGGAGCAATACGAACAGCCTCAGCACTGAGTGTCAGTTACAAGCCCCACACTGTTCCCTCTATTAAGCAGCCAAACCCTAAATAGGAAGGAAGCCTCCTCCCTCAGACTGGCTGCAGCAAAAAGGCAACAAAACCTGAAGGAAGCTGCAGCAATGTCACCTGTCTGGCTTTTTTAAAAGGCTCTCAGTCTTTACCTTCTACAAGCCATAAACTCTGAGAGAAACTCTTTTCTCCTGATGTACGAAGCCAATTTCTGATTTCAGTTATACCAGTGTAAGAACAAAGTGACTCCACTAAGGGCAATGAGGTTCAAGGAAGACCAAGGACAAAACGGGCCTGTTTCTCAATGAGGGGGAAAGACCACAACAGAAATGCCGAATGACTTTTTGTTTGTTTGTTTTCACCAAAATGGATAGTAGCGATTGGATGTCTAACATAGTGAACACCCGTGAAAATGAGATCAGATCAGAGGCTAAAACAGGGAAAGAACAAGATAAAAATGACTTAGACAAGTTAGATGTTTTCAAGTTGCCAGGGCCTGATGAAGTACATCGTAGAATACTTAAGGAGCTGACTGAGGAGAAAGCTGAGCCATTAGCAATTATCTTTAAAAACCCATGGATGTTGGGAGAGATTCCAGAGGATTGGAAAAGGGCAGATAGAGTGCCAATTTATGAAAAAGGGGAATAAGGACAATCTGGGAAATTACAGACCAGTCATCTTAACTTCAGTACCTGGAAAGATAGTGGAGCAAATAATCACACAATCAATCTGCAAATACCTAGAAGATAAGGATGTGATATGTAAGGGTCAACATGGATTTATCAAAAACAAATCCTGTTAAACCCACTTGATAACGTTCTTTGATAGGGGAACAAGCCTTGTGGTTAGAAGGAAAGCAGTAGATATGGTGTATCTTAATGTTAGTAAAGCTTCTGATACTATCTCACATGACATTCTCGTAGACGAACAAGTGAAATACAGCTTAGATGGAGCGACTATTAGGTGGGTGCATAACTCATTGAAAAATTGTTCCCAGAGGTGGTTCACAGTCAAGTTGGAAGTCCATATAGAATAGGGTCCTACAGGGGTCAGTTCTGGGTCCGGTTCTGTTCAGTATCTTCATCAGTGATTTAGATAATGCTTTGGGGTGCGTTTATACTTGTGAATTAAGTCGATTTAAGACTGCATAAATCGACTTAATTTAATCTGCATCTACACTACAATTTCCTTAAATCGATTTAAGCTGCTGCTTAAGTCAACTTAAGGAAATTTTAAGTCGACTTTATTAAACCTACTTTAAAGTCAACTTTACTGGCCAAGTTGACTTTATTAAGTCGACTTAGCCGGTGTAGATGCAGATTAGCCCTAAATCGACTTTAAGTCAATTTGGCAAGATCCACTTTAAGTCGACTTAATTTTATAGTGTAGACATGCTAAGTCAACTTAAAGTCAACTTTGTTAAGTCGACTTAGCAAAGTCGACTTATTTGGCCAAGTGTAGACATAGCCATAGAGAGTACACTTACCAAGTTTGAAGATGATGTCAAGCTTGGGGAGGTTGCAAATGCTTTGGAGAATAGTATTAAAATTCAAAATGATCTGGACAAACTGGTGAAATGGTCTGAGGTAAATAAGATGACAAATGTAAAGTACTTCACTTAGGAAGGAACAATCAATTGTGCACATATAAAATGGGAAATGATGACTGCCTAGGAAGAAGTACTGAGCAAAGGGACCTGAGGGCAATAGTGGACCACAAACTAAATATGAGTCAACAGTTTAACAGTGTTGCAAAAAACAAAACCAAAAAAAAAACCAACCCAAATATCATTCAGGGATATATTAGCAGGAATGTTGTAAGAAGACACGAGAAGTAATTCTTCCTCTCTATTCCATGCTGATAAGGCCTCAGCTGGAGTATTGTGTCTAGTTCTGGGCACCAAATTTCTGGAAAGATGTGAACAAACAGGAGTAAGTCCAGAGACGAGCAATAAAAATAATTAAAGGTCTAGAAAACATGACCTACGAGGAAAGGCTGAAAAAAATTAGTTTGTTTCATGAAGAGAAGAGAAGAGAAGAGAAGAGAAGAGAAGAGAAGAGAAGAGAAGACTGAGGGGGAAATGATAAAAGTTTGTTAGAAGGAGGAAGGTGAAAAAATGTTCCCCTTAACCTCTGAGGAGAGGACAAGAAGCAATGAGCTTAAATCGCAGCAAGGGAAGTTTAGTATGGGCAGTAGGAAAAACTTCGTAACTGTCAGGGTAGTCGAGCACTGGAACAAATTGCCTAGGGAGATTGTGGAATCTCTGCCACTGAAGATTTTAAAGTACAGATCAGACAAACACCTGATTCTCTGCTTCCAGAAGTACTGAGATCAGAATCTGCCCTCGACGAGCTCCATCTCCATTGTTAATGGATCCTGTTTTTTCTTTTACCAGCTGCGAAGCAAAGTCAAAAGCAAACTGATCAATCAATAGAAATTTACCTTCTTCTTTACCTAGGTAGGAAAACCAGACAACAGGGTAAAATAGATTAAAAATAAAGAAAAACTTATGTTATATGTCCAGCAGAATTCGGATCCATATTTAAGGAGAAGCAGAATTTAATATCAGTGCTTTGGAGAGTAAAGAGAATCTGAGGTATGTTGTGATTTACCGTTTGCTAGCCCCCTTGTTCCATTTTGTTGTGTGGTCCTTCTAGAACACTGGGTAATTGAGTTCAAAGTTGTACTGCTTAACTAGGGAGAGAGATGAGGAGAGGAAGTCTTTAAACTACGAGACTGATTCAAGGTCTGGAAAATGTGCCCAACAGTGAGAGTTAAGGAGCTCAGCACACTCATTTTATCAAAGAAATGGTTAATAGGTACCTGGACCAAGTTTAGCAGGTACCTGATCAGGTAGCTGATGCTCTTTCAACTATCGGATATTGGCATCACAAGACCCAATATCTGAAAGATGAAGATAAACTAACTTAGACTGGAAATGAGGTGCATATTTTTTACATAGAAGATAATTAACAACTGGAACAACATAGATTTCACAGTGTTTAAGACCAGAAGGAACCATGAAGTTTTCTAGTTTGACCTCCTGTATATCATTCACAGGCCATTAAATTTCACCCAGTTACATGCTGTGTTAAGTTCAATGGCTTGGGTTAGCCTAAGATATTTCAGTCTTCAGGAAAATAAAGGGTTGTCCGCCACAGGTAAGGTGGCCAGATGCCCCAGAAGATTTGTAATAGGGCTACCGACTCACTCGTTGGCCCTAAACCTAGCCAAATCAATAGGGACTGAAAGCTGTTACTGAACTCTGGTTACCACATGATGACTACCCACTGGTCTGTGTGTCCTGAACTGTTGAGTTCCCAGTGGAAAGTTGTCAACACCACGGAAGCTGCCATCACCAATGACAGCCTCAGCAGAGATGCAAATGCAGGAATGGAGAATGAGTGAATGAATGAAGAATGAAACACTCAGGATGAATGGTCAGAGATAAACAGAATGGCCAAATGCTCTGGAAAACCCCGGGGCCAATTTCTGGGGCCTGTCCTAACCAACTGGGTATGCTCGCAAAAACGGTTCTTCTCCACACATCCCTGATTTTGTAATCCGCAGGGACTGGGACTGAATGTCGCTGTGTTTCCTGAAGACTGAAATGACGGTCCTGCACTGGGGAAGACAGAGAAAGACAAGAGTGGCATTGCACTAGAGAGCCACCTGCCACCAGATCAGGAGCAGATAAGAACAACAAATGGACCAAACACATGGTGCTGAGACCAATCTGGGAAAATTTGTATCCAGTGGAAATCTCAAGGGTCTGCCTTTCTCACGAATACTTTGGTAACCCCTTCTACAGCTCATCACGCTGATAAAATCTCATGGAATTGAAACAGAGGGGCAATAAAGGCTACTTTGTTATCCTATTGAAATCAGTGAAACTACACCAGCCGGGTGGAGACCAGATCTTGACTCTTCCTATGCATTCATATGCGGTTAACTGCTCATCATATTGTCTCACTGAATTTGGTCTGTCACCTCCCACGTGTTTCTGCAGGATAGAAGAGCAGAACTTCCCCCAAACTGTCTCTCAAATGAAGAATAACCAGAATTTTTCAACGAGTATTTTAAATTGAGGGTGGTGGGTTCATTTACTGGAATCCTCAAGACTGTAGAGCATATTCTTCTGTCCATGCCACCTGGCCTGCATGCATATGAAAGCCATAAACAGAATGATGGGTAAACACTGTGCATGTAAACCCCATGTTAAAATTATATAAAATTATTATTATACCACTGTATCTTTCCCTTTAAGAATTCTCTGGCTAAAGGCAATATAGTGAAATGCAGGAGGTGGGGACAGGAAAAAAAAAAAAAAGAAGAAGACGTGAAGGCAGGGAAAGTTTCTTCAGAGAAAAAATGCAGGGCTTGTCCTTCACCCTGACGTCAGATCTGTCTTTAATAAAAAGAGTCAAGAGAAAAAGGCAGATCTGCCTGAGCTGGGCTTCCAGTTAAGGATTGCTCTGCATTCCCAACGTGGTGTTTTTGTTCAGAACAGCTCTAAATCTGGGTTCAATCAATGTATTTAATCCTGGCTTCCAGTGATGAGGTGGTTTCTCCCGTGGCTTCTAGCAACAACCAGCGTTTTGCAGGTGAGTTTACAAACTGGGAGGAGAGAAATGTCTTCTGCAAACTATTCTTTTTAGGTCTTCAGTGTTCAGAAATTAGTGTATGCTGGAAAATGTAGAAACCACCTGGTAAGGATTGGGTAACTGGCTTCTGAGCCTGTCAGGGGTAAAGTGAGGTGAGTCAGATAATGGAACATCTAGAAGAACATAGCTGCTTCTCTGACCCATATCTTTCACACCCCAAAATTGGAACCTATTTTTGAGGACAGAAAAGCAGCAGCACATCCTAGTTACTCAATTCTTTTGCAGAGAGTCACTAAATTCCTGTTTGCCAGCTTCAATATGCCAGTGTAACCACAGTGGGAACTGGCTCATGTAGGAGCCGGCTGGGAATGGAGGAAGCATAGCTGAAAGTGTGTGTGAGGGAACGGTGTGTTTTAGGCAAGATCTAGCAGCAGCATTTCAGGGGAGGTGGGAGGAGGAACAGTGTGAGCACATCAGCCCGTCTGAACACTCCACACGTGGCAGCAGCTCCCAGTACAGAGATATTGAGTAAGGGGGGCAGGCGTGGGCTGCAAGCTGGGCTGCAGGGAAGGAGGGTGGCAAGCAGAGATCAAAAGACTTTGCAGAGCAGTGCAAAACATTTAAAGACACAGTCTACCTCTCTGAAGCTGTTTGAATTTACCTCGTGACCCACCCTTCTCTGTATGTATATATTTACAGCCAACAGGCTACATTTTCCATTTCATTCATCTGATGAAGTGGGATTGTGACCGCGACAGCTTGTGCGATAAACAAATTTGTTAGTCTTTCAAAGGGCCACTGGACTCCTTGTTTGTTTTGCTGAACTAGACTAGCACAGCTACCTCTCTGGGATTTGGCACAGGGTCTGTGCATCATGCAGAACAGCCAGGAGAGAGAGCAGAAACAAGCACCCAGATTCTTTTGCTCCTCTTTCCACGTGTGCAGGGAGGGAGCCTGGATTCTGGATCTGAGCCCTCCAGACATGGGGTGGGTTTTTTCTATAGACTCCAGACCTAGCAGAGCAAGGACCGTCAGCACAGACAGGAGTTCCCTCCCCTCCTGCTAGAAAAAAAAAAGAAAAAGAAAATGATTCATTTCTGGAGGGGTTTATGTCTTTTGTAGCCTGTTTCTGGCTGGGGCTGTGTGATCCCCGAGTGAGATTGCTGGTGGTTAGGAGTAATTGTGGTTAGAAATGAGGGCTCCTGGGCACAGCGTGAATGGGTTCAGAACATGCCCGTCTGGGTGGTTGAGGGGGTGGAGGGGGGGGTGAGATGCATTTGGGTATGTTAATACCACAGCCATCCTCTTGTCTCTGCCTTTCCATTGGCCAGAAGAGCCAAACCTGGATGTGAGGTTTGCAGGGAGTCTGTGGAGGAGCTGTGAAAAGTGGCTCAAAGGGACAGGGAATGAAGGGCTTGGGAAATGATAGTAGCTGAGCAACATGCATATGAAGGTGTCACATAGAAATGCTGATGATACTGCCCTCAGAAAATCAGCCTATCCAGCTAGAGGGGCTTTCTCCTCTGGGAGACTAACATTATCCCACATGGTGCATTTGTAATTGGGTTCCATCTTCCAATGGAGTAATGTGGGGCTGGGGATATAAGAAGCAATAAATTATCTAGGGTAGTGATACCCAATGAGATAGAGCAGCAGTTCTCAACCACTGTGTTGGGACATATTGCTGTGTCACCACACAGCATTAAGTGTTTCATGGAGCCCCATGGAGATGGCTGGATTCGGCTTGCGGGGTGTGGGCTTCTGTGTCCTGTAGGCTATGTCTATACTTGAAAAGTTAAGTCGACTTTAAGAAGTTGACTTAATAAGGTCGACTTAAAGTGGACCTTCTTAAGTCAACTTAACAGAAGTGGACTTAACTTTTCAAATGTGGACGTGGCCCCTTTTCGACCTTATTAAGTCAACTTAACGTTTTAAGTCGATTTTAAAAGGTCCACCTAGGCACTACTCCATGTCTCCACTGGTTTAAGTCGACTTAATAAAGTCGACTTAAGAGCTAGTTCGAATTAAAATGAGGTGTTATTAATATGAGCGAACTTTTCCTTAATTCGACTTAAGGAACAACTTAAGTCGACTTAAGGAAAGCCCAGTGGAGACGTGGAGTAAATTAAGTTGACTTAAACCTCCTTAAGTCGACTTAATTTGTAAGCGTAGACACACCCCAAGTGTGTTGCGACCCACGAAAGATTGAGAACCACTGAGCTAGAGGACCACATCTTCTGCAGCTCTTTGCCACACATGATATTAATATTGTTAGCCAATCAGGATGCTTTTACTATGTTGTTAACATTTCAGTTATCAATGTTTACTAAGTAATTAGCTTATCTGCTGTGCAAATAATATATCCATAAGCACTAAATATTTCCCCTGTCATATTCTTTAAATATGAATATAGCAGGGCTCAACAAACCCAGGTCACCATTGTGCGCAGGAGTTGTATCGTTGCACTTCGCTGTGCCATGTACTTCAGAGGCAGAACACCCACTCGCAACAGAAAATATAAAAAACGCCAGCACCATCAGTGGAGTGTGACTTTTTTCAGCTGCGGGGGCCCTCTAAAGTGCTTCCCTCTTGGGTGTCTCAGTCTTCGGTCTGGTGCCTATGTGTGAGGCACATTTGTCGAGACCTGAAATATCTTATGGTAACTGAAACAATGAATTCACGTTCCCGTGGCCTCTTGGGTAACGCTGATAGCTGATTTGGCTTCTGGACCACTGAGATCTCAGTATCACTGATCTAGGGTGTCAAATGTACCTGTGTGAATCCAGATTCCCAAGTGATAAGCATAGAATTCAATCAATAGACAGACAGCTGTGACGTCCGTCCTAGAAAAAAATTCTGTTTGCCTGTTCATTTTGTTCTGATGGGCAAATAAAATAGCATGAGTGAGTATTTCACATCTGCCCCTTCTCAGGATAGGTGTGGTTGACGATTTTAGGGCATGTGGTCAGTGGATGTCACCACCCTGTGTGTGTGCCTGAGACTTTTTTTCTCAAATCACATTGGTAAAGAGGTCCCATAGCAAAGAGTAAATGGCGCTATTGGCACCATAACAAGCAGGCGGTGATGCAAGCAGAAAAGATAATAGTGTGTTCTGGCTACCATCACTTATATCTCAGAAACAGCACCAACCAAACACTGGCTCTGTGGTTTTTGTTTGTGGGGCACAAGGGTGGATGTGCCAATGTAGTTCTGAACAACTTCCCTTTACATCCCTAGATCTTCATAATCACTAACCCCGATCTGAGCTATGGGCTCCCTGAAACCATAGGGTGGGTGGGATGGTCTGAAAAGAATAACGTGTGGCTTTTCCTTCTCTTTTTTTATATGATTTACTGCCATGGGTTTGGGTCCAAGACGTTTTCATTTGTAAAATATTTGGAACTGGTGGCAGGAAAAACTGATTGTGATTTCTTGGACTCCTTCCCCAAAGGAAACCACATTTTGACCAATCTTGAACCAAAAAACCAGCATGAATTTCATTTGAGGTTTTCCCTGGCAGCTTGTCCAGCGTTTAATCATTTCATGAGTTCCAGGGACCTGGCAGAACACAGGTGTTAGGAGGAGGTGAACTCACATTTGGTCACCAATAATTTTGCATTGGAGTGGACAGTCCCTGATGGTTCCAGGGACATGGATAATCTCGTGCAATGAACATTCAAAGTGCGGACCGTTTGACTTGGCACAGACATCTCAGATCATCTCTCCTGTCACTGAGGTTCTTTTGAGGCCTATCTTTTTGTCCCATTTTTTCACAGCATCTTCCACACGGGTCTCCTCGGCACTGCCGCAGTGCAAATAATAATACGTCAATAATGACAGCTTCCCAGGCACATACGTTCATTATGCTTCACTTCTTAAAAGCTGGTCTAACTAAACAAAGAGCCATTGGGAGCGACACTGATTTATGCCAGTGGAGAACCCAGCCCAATTTATAGAACTGCCTTGAAAACCTATAAGCTGTAGTAGAAACGTAGTAAATGGCCTCCCTGAAGTACACCCCACAACTGCATCGTTTATTGCTTTCCATTAAAAAACTTTTGACTTAGAAACTGCCCTCTTGAGCACAGAGATAAGCAAGCAAATAAGATGGTTCCCTGAAGTTCAGTTAGGACCCAGTCCTGTTTCTCTGAAAACCAGTCACAAAACCCCAGGGCCATCCCTCGGGGAGTGCAGGGACAGGACAAATCACGTTACCTTCCCTCTCCCCACACCTAGGCGATGATCCACATGGGCTGCAAACCACAGCCAAGCCAGGCTGCTCCTGCCGTTGGGTCTGGGCGAGCGAGGGAAGCATGTGATGGCCGGTTGTGAAACTATTGGTGGTGTGAGAGGGGGGGTCCACAGGGCGGGCATACTGCAACACAGACTTTCCCCCTCCATCTGCCATCGGGGGTGGGGCAGGAGTTGCTGATGGGTGCGTGTGAAGAGATGTAACACGACACTGTGATGTCGAAGTGTGAGGCCCCCAAAAGAGTGGGACCCCGATTCGCTGTACTCTAGGGATGGCTCTACAAAATCCCCACTGACTTCATCTGTCTGGACTGCTTTGTACTTTTCGCAATTTCTGTCATCAGTTTCTGAAGTGGTGGTCTGTGTTGATTGCCTTCAGCTTGGTTCTGTAACAGCTGGATCTCTGCAAAGAGTGAGGCAGTTACAGTGAGAGAGCGTGGGGTAAGCCGGGGAGCCAGATTCCTGGGTTTTCCTCCCATCTCTGCTCCTGGCTATTTGTGCCACTTCAAGCAATCTCTCCCCCGATCTTGTGAGTCTAACAAAAGGCAAAACAAACAAGGAGTCCTGTGGCACTTTTAAAGACTAACACATTTATTTATCTCATGAGCTTTCTCCCACGAAAGCTCGTGTGATCAATAAATGTGTTAGTCTTTAAAAGTGCCACAGGACTCCTTGTTTGTTTTACTGAACTAGACTAACACGGCTATCCCTTTTGGAACTTGATAAAAGGCACTCGGTGCTAGTGATCGGCTTTAATAATCCTGCTTTCACTTATAGAACATGTTGTGGAACGATCTCGGTGACATTTTCCTAGCTATTATTCCCATTTTAAATGTCGGGCAACTTGTGGGCAGAGAGACTAAGGAGAACACCTCTAAAAATGGCTACCAGTTTTGGGAGTCTCCATTTTTGGGAGCCCAAATTGGAAGTTGTCCAAAGGGTGCAAGAGCCACAGTTGGGGTCTGTAGAAAAGGACCCTGGCCTTCCTCTGAGCCTGGGCCAGAGGATAGGCCTGAACGCCCCCTCTGGCCAGACAGTAGTACTACAGGCCTGCAGCCCCGGAAGTGGAGGGGTGGGGCCCAGGCAGGAAGGGGAGGTATAAAAGCCAAGCCAGACAGCTCAGTAGAGCAGCTGTGGAGGCAGGATGTGCTGCCTGGGAGGCCATGGACTAGGCCAGGCCTGGCCTGAAGGATGGCCATGGGGACCCCAGGCTGGAGGGCAATACGGCCCACCCGGTCTACTGGGCCCCAGTGACTAGGAGGGGATTCCTGAGCCTAGAGTCTGGAGAAAGCCTCCCTGGCTCCCCTGGGAACCAAGTGCGGAGCCCCTCTCCCCGGAGGAACCTGAAGAACTGCTGATCCACTGTGACCTGGAGGAACTCCCCTTGGCCGAAGACCCCAAGGAACAGACACCCGCTGTGGGGCCCTACAACCTGGAGGAGCTACCCTTTGCTGAGGAGCCACAGGAGTTCCCAGACCTACCGCCTCTGGACACCGAGGGCCTGGGTGGGATTCCCTGAGCAATCTACCCTGAGTACCTGGCGGGAGACTCGGCGGATACAGGTACCCCAATCCCCAGGGTGGGAGGAAGTAGCCCAGGGGCGGCTGGCTGCCGCCTAGTGAATAGTGGAGCCGCCCAGGGTCAGCATGTTTTGGCAGGAGCCCCGCTGACTGCAGTGGCAGACCCCTCTGCCACTGAATAGGGCCCTGGGCTGGGACGCAGTGGAGTGAGTGGGCCTGCGTCCCCCTCCCTCACCCCTTTCCATAACCACCCAGAGCATTCAAACCCCTAGCAACCCTCTACACAGGTTTGTGTGCTGGGCCTGCCCCTCCCCGCCTGGGGGGCAGGGGACAATTGACTCTATGTCGAAAAGGGTGCCCGCCACTGCTAATTCCCCTGAGGCCCCCGAAGGGGGTGCCCTCCGAGCCAGCCAGTGATGCGGGAGATTACAGGGTCTGATTTCTTTTCTTTTTTTTTCCTCAGAAGATCACTGGCTTCCATTTAGGGGCCAGAATAAATGGTCACATTTTCAAAAGAACTCAGGACTTTGAGTGCTGATCTTTTTGCAGAATCTGGCTTTAAGTATCACAATAGGAACTGCTGGGACTGAGCCCATTTAGGGCTGTCTGGCCCCTGCTTAGACACCTGGAAGGTTGCTGCATTTCTTTGCAACAATTGGGATGGACCACTTGAAAATCTGTCCCCAGGGACTTGAATGTTTTTTCCAGAAAAGCTGGGCACTCACTGCTTCAGTTAAAGACAGGGGATGTTAAGCATGTCTGAGAATCGGGCACTGTGGATAGCTTCATGTTGGGTTGGGTTTTTTTAAGAGTCTGCAAGTCATTTATCCCAGGTTACTCAGTGAGGCAGTGATGGGACTTGGAATAAAATGAGTCTCCTTTGACAAATTCCCTTCTTCCTGGCAGTATGGCTGTCTCCTTGACCCTCACTCTCTGCAAAAATGGAGGGTCTGAGTCAGTAGAAACCCAACATGGTTTGATTGCTAACTCTTTTAGGGTGGGATTTATGAGCTACTGTTGCAACATCAAGGGGTGATTGATCTCCATGATAATCAGGGCTTCCAAACCAGAACTCTTACCTATCCTCCTAGCCCCTAAGATGTTGAAGAACCTCTGTCTTCTCCAAACTGCTGCCACTGCCTCCTCCTGCCTTTATCCAGAAGCCCCAAGGGTCTCTCTCTTAGGCTATGTCTACACTTGGAAATTTAAGTCGACTTAGTGTGTCTACACTTACATTTTAAGTTGACCTTCGGGGGAACTTACAAAGTCGACCTAGAGTGTCCACACTGGATACCTAAGTCGACTTCTAGGGGCTAGGGGGACCTAGGGCAGGTCCACGGGGGCCAGGGGCACCCCTTGCCCAGTGCCAGGGGGCTCAGCCTTTGCCCCATTGTACCTAGGTAGTACAATGGGGCAAAGGGGGACAGGGACCCTGGCAGGGCATAGGGGCAGGGTGGGTAGGGCTCTGCCCTGCCCTGTGGGGGGGGCATGCCAGGCTCCCCCTGTACCCCCCTGGCTGGGAGGGCATTGGTGCAGTCCTGGGGTAGCCCTAAGCCGACTTAGGGCTACCCCACATCTACACCGGCTTAAGTCGAACTAAAACTAGGTTTAATAAAGTCGACTTAATTTTCATTAAGCAACTTTATTTTCCTTAAGTCGACATAAGGAACTTGCTTAAGTTGACTTAAGGAAACTGTAGTGTAGACGCAGGGTAAATTAAGTCGACTTAAGCAAGCTTAAATCGACTTAATTTACCAGTGTAGATGCAGCCCTTGTGCCCTGCGTTATTTGTAAGAAACCCATAATGGGCTATTACTGATTCTGAGCCTCACTTCTGTCCTAGGTGTAGGCGAGGGAGAGAAGGTGTCCTAAAAATAGGATTGGGGACGGGAGCTCTCAGCCTGCAACAGTTGCAGGAGAAAAGTGAGCTTAAAGATAAGCTTTGCAACAAAACCTGAATAATGAACTTCCAGTACTTGGGTACATTCCAGCCTGATGCGGTCATCTGTACGTCAATTTCCCCTTTCTCAATAGCTTACCATGTTGCTCTGCAAAAAAGACTTCTGTTCTGGGAGTCTGGATCTGTCATTATACTTAGCTTTGCAGGAAAATGAAAATGGGAGACGAGTGGGGAGGAAGTCTAAGGTTCACATCCTATGGGTGTCTTGTGGTGAGGCCAGAGACAGACTTTGGGCAAAAACCTCGGTATGATCTTGAGTGCATCAGGGACTGAGTTAGCTCAACATACGAAGTCTCCCATTCGGCACCGAGCTCCTCCATGCACAGGGGTCTGCCTGGTCTGGAACCTAAGAATTTATTGCTTTGGAAAAGTCATAAGAGAAAATGACTTGCACACATTCAGTCATGGGGCTGTGCGGCAGAGTAATCTGGTGCCATTTATATTCAAGTGGAGAAAGTTTACAGAGTCTGTAATGCTTTGAATGGATTTATATAATATGTTTAGACTTGAGACAAACTACTGCTCCTGCTCTTCACTGTGAAAACAAGTTGTTGGTTTTTTTTAGGTGAGGTGTGTCTTTATTTTCTTGTTTTATGGCCCAGCCATCTCAAATTAAAAAAAAGATTGGACATGAAGTATTGACTTTATTCCCCTCCTCCTCATTCAAATATATAATAATCTAACTGAATCTACCCAAGCATGCAGTTTTTAGATGTACAAGATTATTTCATACAATATTTATTGAATGTAAAAAATTACTTAGTTAAGGAATGACCCCGTGCTTGGTTCTGTACGAAAGCCCTCAACAAATATATTCCTTGCTGCAGGGGCTGTTAACTAAAAGACTAAGGAGTGTTGACGCAAACTGACAGGGAAGGATGACTCTAGATTAGAATGTAGAAACTTTTCAATGAACTGTGTGTGTGAGGCAGCACTCCCCCATCTCTAGCAATCGCACCACCAAATCAAACTCTGTTTTCTACTTTTCTTAAAGTCATGATTCTTTTGTGTATGATATGACATTTTTAGATTATGACTGTTCCTATTTATTTCATGTTTTCACACAGAAACTTTTTTTGGGGGTAAAAGCCTATGTAGAGCTGTGGGGATAGAGGGAGCTGTTAACATTTTCTTCAAAATCTGAAAAAAAATTGACCAGCTATAGGGAAAAGGAAAAATACGCTACCTTTTAAATTTAACTAATTGAACAAAATTCCTCTTTGTTTTACTCTAAAATTATACTGTAACAAGCTGGCTAGTTTATATGCAGATTTGACACCATTGTCGTAGCGTTAAACAGGGATTTCATTTGGTTTTCTTATCACAACAGGTGATTTTGCCTTCTTTTTACCTCCCCTCTCTCTAATAAGCTATTCAAAGCTGTTTGAATCTGAGCAACTGCTTTGATTTACTGTAACAGTCTAATCTGATCCTATGATTTACACTTCCATGCATTTATTTTCCTCCCATTCTGTAAGTTCTCCATCTTCAAGAGTCTGACGAAAGGAGATTTTCTCCCAAGATAAATAATTTTGCGATAAAAAAATGTTAGTCTTTAGAAGTGCCACTAGACTCCTTGTTTGTTTTGCTGAACTAGACTAACACAACTACGCCTTTGAAGCTGGCTAGTGTTTGTGTACCACTGTCTCAAGTCAGAACTACTCAACTGTATATCATGGCCCCATACAGCTAACTGCTAGGGCTATGTACACACTACCATACTTCTCGCGCAATAAGCCTGTTGCGCATGAAATGTTCCGTGGTTGTTGTTGTGCAAGATCGCGTACACACTCTGAGGACTCCAACGGAAGAAAGCCCCCCCTTTTTTTTCGCAGTCCTCCTTCAAAACACACTGAACTGTGGGTACCTATCCCACAGTCCCCCTTATCGGCAATTCGCGCTTTGTATCCTGGGAAGAAGAAGGCTCGCGCTATGCTTCATGGGATAAATCTTCATTTCCCGTGGTGCATTCTGCCACTGACACTACCTAGCAGTTGCCAATAGAAACGAGCGTGAAATTCAAACTGAAAAGACGGTCTTTACGGAACTGCCTTTTGAGAATCAACATGGATTCAGCTGTGATCTTGAATGCTGCGTTCAGCATTGTAAACACAGCCCAGATTCTGATGCAGTACGCCTTTGGCTCTGATTCAGAGCAGGACTCGGATGACTCGACTTTGGAGACTGACAGCCTTGAGAACAGAACTGGTATTCTGATCAGTTTCTCAGACCAGCTGCACAGCCTGAACCGCCATGTCTGGTCCCGGCAGACGAGTACAGATTGGTGGGACCGAATCATTCTTCAGCTGTGGGATGATGATCAGTGGCTACAGAACTTCAGAATGTGGAAAGCCACATTTATGGAACTGTGCCAGGAGCTAGCCCCTGCCCTGCGGCGCAACGACACGAGGATGAGATCCGCCATCACCGTGGAGAAGAGTGTGGCTATTGCCCTATGAAAACTGGCGACTCCGGACTGCTACCGCTTGGTCGGAAACCAGTTCGGGGTTGGACAGTCGACCGTCGGAGTAGCGCTGTCACAAGTGTGCAGAGCCATCAACCGTCTTTTGCTAAGGAGGACGGTGACCCTGGGGAACGTGAGGGAGATCATCGATGGTTTTAATGAGTTGGGCTTCCCGAACTGTGGTGGTGCAATAGATGGAACTCACATCCCTATTCTCGCGCCCGACCATCTCACCTCCGAGTACATTAATCGGAAGGGATACTTTTCTATGGTTCTTCAGGCACTGGTGGACCATCGTGGTCGGTTTACGGACATAAATGCGGGTTGGTCAGGAAAGGTGCACGATGCACGCATTTTCAAAAACTCTGGACTGTTCCGAAGGCTACAGGCGGGCACCTTTTTTCCCGACGAGAAAATGACAGTGGGGGGTGTTGAGATGCCCGTAGTTATCCTTGGGGACCCCGCCTACCCGCTGATGCCATGGCTTATGAAGCCTTTTACCGGGAAGTTGGATCCTGCCAAGGAGCGGTTCAATTACCGGTTAAGCAGGTGTAGAATGGTAGTAGAGTGTGCCTTTGGCCATTTAAAAGCGCGCTGGAGATCGCTGTACGGCAGGCTTGACCTACATGAGGACAACATACCAACTGTCATTTCTGTGTGTTGTGTCCTTCATAATATATGTGAAAACCGGGGGGAGAGATTTATGAACTTGTGGAGCAGGGAGGCAGAACGTCTAGAATATGCCTACCAGCAACCGGACACCAGGGGTATCCGGGGGGCGCAGCAAAGGGCTGTGCGCATAAGGGAAGCGTTGAAGAACCATTTCATGACTGTGGACTGAAAGGCTACCTTTTAATTTTGCTAATCACTGTTATCGCTCTGTATCTTTTACTGTAGAAACTCTATGATTATTGGTGGATTGATTCTATCTCTTTTGTTTTTCTTTAGCACCAAACATCAAGGGCATACTCTAAATGCAAATAAAGAAAGTCATACTAAATCTAACAATGGTTCAACTTTATTAATAGAACAGAAATGAGAAGTTAACTGTAAGGAAAGGGGGGACTAAAGGTGGGTGTAGGTGCGGGACTCCACGACATACGTTGGGGGGGGGGGTTGAGGTAGCGTTATACCATGGGTGTCCATGGTGTTCCAAAAACTGTTTGGGGGGAGAATGTTGCGTGGATGGAGGGAAAGGCAGATGAGGCTGCGGTGGGGAGGTGCGAGCCTGGAGCAGACCGACCATGGTCTTCAGGAGGTTGGTCTGTCTATTAGGGCATCCTTCTGCTTCTCCCTCCTCGTGCTGCTCTCTCTCCTGTCCTGCCTGCACTGCCTCCTCCATTGCCTTGTCTCCCTCGCAGATGACTCGTGGGAATGCATGAGCTCTTGGAATATATCTTCCTTGCTCCTGCGAGGCCTCCACCTTATCTTTCTCAGACGGTCAGCAGCAGCTGTAGACCGTCCATCGAAGGTCGTTCCTGTGTAGATATGAAACAGTTTGAATGCCGCTATTGTTGTCACCACGTTCAGGTGCAAATAAGGATGTTCTCCCTACACATTCCTTGGTTACGCGGGTGAAGACATACTGGGGGGCAGTAACAAGTTTTGCAAAGCGAGGGACGGGTTGATGTGAGTAGGTTCACGGGACAGTTGACTATTGCCACTGCTTGTTCTGATCCTGTGTCAGAGATGGCTGGAATAGAAGCCGATATCACACTGCTTAGAGTGCCTCTGCAAGCGAGAATGCATCTCCTGCATGTGGCTGACTTCCAGCCGGGACCTTACGCTGCTGGATTGTGCGTGGCTATGGTTCCCGCGGCAGTGCTTGTGAGCTTGAGAGGGGTAGTCTCCCTGAATGGGGGAGGGCAAAGGCTCGCTCTACCATCCAATTTTAAAAGAAGAATTTGGAGATATTTGGAGTACACGTTTAGTGACTTGAAAGGGAACGACTACTTGGCTATCGAGGCATGCATTGATGCGGTTTTTATGTAATGCCAGCAAGACCATGCCACACCATTAACGCACTGAAAAGAAGACACAGAAAAGGAGAACTCAATGTGTTATCTTCATGTAAACGCTAAGCTGTAGCTGCTAGAATAGAGAGCACTTCGAACGTAACTTACCGGAGCTGCCATCGGCCGATTCAGGGGAAGGCGTGCAGAAGGAATCCGTGGAGCTTGTCTCTGGCGGGGTGGTGAATAACTCCTGGCTCCCAATGTTGGTGGCTCCGTAGTCACCGTCCTCATCTTCTTCCTCGTCTACGATGGCATCCGCTGCCTTGTCATTTTCGGACGCTGTCGCAGAAGTGTCCACGGTAGAAATAGGGGTGGTTGTGGGATCGCCGCCCAGGATCGCCTCCAACTCCTTGTAAAAGCGGCATGTTGCCGGTGCGGAGCCAGAGCGCCTGTTTGCCTCTCTGGCTCTGTGGTACGTTATCCGCAGCTCCTTCACTTTGGCCCGGCATTGCAGAGTGTCTCTCTCGTACCCCTTCTCAGTCATCGCCTGAGATATTTGGCCGAAAATGTCAAAATTCCTCTGGCTGCCACGTAACTGTGACTGCACTGCGGACTCTCCCCAGATGCCTATCAAATCCATCACCTAAGCTGTTGTCCAGGCTGGAGCTCGTTTGCTGCGCCGCGACGACATCGCAAGAGGAGCACACAGAGGCAGCAGCACTGTACAGCAAGCCAGAAGGGAGAGTGTGGAATTCAAAAATTCGTGGGGCAGAAGGGGAGGTCGGGAAAAATGACGTCACGGCAACAGAGTACAGACGGAAGTGCAGAAGGGATAGGATTGGAATTGTGGACCATTTCCGGAAGTTTCACATTGCGCGGTAACCGTACACACACGGGCTGTCGCGCAATAGCTATTCCGCGTTAGACGCTACCACGCTCATTTTGGTGGTTTACATTTTGCGCAACAAGAAGGCTCTTAACGCGCAAAAACTGTAAGTTAAGTGTGTATGCTCGGCTTCCTATTGCGCAATAAAGGGCTTTATCGCACAATAACTTTGTAGTGTGTACAAGGCCTAAGAGAGGTTATGTCTACACTTGAAAAGTTAAGTTGACTTTATGAAGTCGACTTAATAAGGTCAACTTTAAGGGGACTTAAAGTGGACCTTATTAAGTCGACTTAACAGAAGTGGACTTAACTTGTCAAGTGTGGATGTGGCCCCTTCTCAACCTTATTAAGTCGACTTAACGTTTTAAGCCAATTTAAAAAGGTCCACCTAGGCACCACGCTGCATGTCCACTGGCTTAAGTCGACTTAAGTGCTAGTTCAAATTAAAATGAGGTGTTATTAATTCGAACTAACTTTTCCTTAATTCGACTTAAGGAGCAGGTTAAATCGACTTAAGGAAAGCCCAGTGTAGATGCTGAGTAAATTAAGTCAACTTAAGCCTCCTTAAGTCGACTTAATTGGTAAGTGTAGACACACCCAGAGAGTCTCCATCACTTTAAATGGAGGAGGAGTCTATTTTTATAGCAGGAAATTCAGAATTCTGATACCAATGTCACCATAATGTATGAAGAGATCTCTGAATTCAGCATTATTGCAACCATGTTATTTAACAGAATAGTGCCTGGTTATTTTGAGTGAGATGGGAAACGCTTGTTCTGAGGCTGTTTATACTGTCACCGAGTTTTTTAAATCCTGCAAAATCTTGCTGGATGTAAATCATAACTAATTAATTTTTATCTTGCCTTTGTATAGTAGTTGGCAAAGGCAGATCGCCACAGCATTAAGGAGTTTTCTACCCTTGCTAGTTCTGAATTTCTGGTTTGATAAGCAGGCAGAGAAATCTGAATTCATATGGGAAAAATTTAGTGCTGTCCAAGAAAGCTGGTACATGTGCTTGGCTGGCTGTGGGGAAAAAAGACGTCCAGGTTTGACAGAGTAACAGCTGTGGCATTTTAGCTGCTGCAAGGAAGGAGTACAGTATAGCACAAAACTTCAACCAGTGCTACAGTGCCTGTCTCCTCAAATGTATTACACTATAAACCTATTGGGTTAGACTTTTATGAGTTAAATGGTGGAAAATCAACTGGGAAAATATCCCTATTCTATTAATCAGAGTTTGGCCATTACCAAGTGAGTTATAGGCATCTCCACCAAACTGCCTGGAAATTAATTAGCTTGTTACTCAGTGTTTGAATAGTTGCCCAAGACGGGCTCATCTACTCAGCTGCAGGGCATAGCTTGACTGGAGCCTGAGCTTATGGAAAGGCGAGGCAGATTCAGCCATTTTTGTATGTGTCTTCTCTGTCGTCATTCTTGAAACCTGAAGAAACCTTAAGGAAAAGTCCCATGTAATATAATATAGAATGATATTGCTGCTGGTCAAAACCATCGGTGGATTTAAGAAGCTCGTTCTTTTAGCTTTCATTGTTTTTTAGAGTAACACTCAGTTAGTATGTCTACACTTGCTCCTTTAGTCGACTTAACAACGCTTAAGTCGACCTACCGAACACTGCATCCACACTGGGTGCTTCCTTAAGTCAGCTTAATAACTCCACCTCTGAAGGTCGACTTAACGACTAAGTCGACCTTATTAAGTCGTCTTAATCCAGTGTAGATGGGAAATGCCCTTAGATCGACCTAATTGGCCTCCAGGCCCCAGTGCAATGTGGGACACCTACCCACAATGCACAGCTCCTTGGTCAACCTAGCAACTGCCAGTGTGGACATAGGCAGCTGACTTAAGTTTTTAGCATGGACTCTCTAAGGGTGCGTCTACACTTGTAAATTAAGTCGACTTAATTTACTTTGCATCCACAATGGAGTTTCCTTAAATTGACTTAAACTGCTGCTTAAGTCGACTTAAGGAAATTTAAAGTTGCCTTAATAAGACCGGCTTTTAAGTTGATTTTAATGCATGGATCCCGGGCAGAGGGGAGCCGCCTGCTTCCTTCTGGCCAGGACCGTGGGTCCCGGCAAAAAGGAAATGGCGGCTCTCTTTTTGCTGGGACCCACGGGGGTCCCAGAGAGAAGGGAGCCCCATGGTTCCTTCTGGCCAGGACCGTGGGGACCGCTTGGTCCCGGCCTGAAGGGAGCCAAGCAGTCCGGGCCAGAAGGGAGCTCCGTGGTCCCTTCTCCCCCAGACTGCTCCAGGGCTTTGTGCCTCCAGGAGAGCCAGCCCCATGCGAGGCTGGCATTCCCGAGGACAAGCCCTCCGGCTGCGTCTACACTGGTAAATTAAGTCAACTTAAGCTTGCTTAAGTCGACTTAATTTACCCTGCGTCTACACTACAGTTTTCTTAACTCGACTTAAGCAGCTTGCTTAAGTCGACTTAAGGAAAATAAAGTTGACTTAATTAAAATTAAGTCGACTTTATAAAACCTCCTTTCCACTAGACCTAAGGCTTAAGTCGACTCCCTAGAGTAGACTCCCTACACTTAAGCCAGTGTAGCCCTGGGGTAGCCCTAAGTCAACTTAGGGCTACCCCAGGTCTACACTAATGTCCTTCCTGCCGGGGAGGGGGGCACAGAGGGAGCCTGGCATGCCCCCCCAC
>ML685784.1:19088704-19099148 GCA_007922175.1 Pelusios castaneus
AGGGCAGGGCAGAGCCCTGCCCACCCTGCCCCTATGCCCTGCCAGGGTCGCTGTCCCCCTTTGCCCCATTGTACCTACAATGGGGCAAAGGCTGAGCCCTCTGGCATTGGGCAAGGGGTGCCCCCCTTGCCCCATGGACCTGTCCTAGGTCCCCCTAGCCCAGGGGTCTGCAACCTGTGGCTCTGGAGCCACATGTGGCTCTTTGGCTGCCCCCTTGCGGCTCTGGGCTCCCCCAACCACCGGGGTATCCTGCAGAAGGCCCATGCCTGGCTCTGGGCTTCCCCCAGCCACCAGGGACCCCATGGGCAGCCCATGCCAAGCTCCAGGCTTCTCCCCCCCCCCGCATAAGGGGACCCTGCAGCAGAAATCCTGGCTCACCTCCCTGCACCTCCCATCAAGAGGCTACACCCATTGTGGCTCTCAAAACACTTCGTTATTGAAGGAATTTTCAAAAATGGTTCTTATCTTTTGGGTTGCAGACCCCTGCCCTAGCCCCACAAAGTCGACCTAGAGCGTCCAGTGTGGACACTCTAGGTCGACTTTGTAAGTTCCCCTTTAAGTCGACTTTAATTGTCAGTGTGGACACACTAAGTCGACTTCGTTAAAGTCGACTTAAATACACACGTGTAGACATAGCCTCCTAGCCTAGGGAGCCAAGGCTCCAAAGAAGCCTCGCCTCTCCCTGGACCTAATTAGTCAACTTAGAGAGTCTATTATAGACTCTCTAAGTTGACTTAGTAAGGCCAGGTTTAAGTCGACTTTAGAGTCCTGTGTGGACTCTCTAAGTCAACTTAATAAGATCGACTTAGTAAAGTCGACTTGGTAAAGTCGACCTAAATTTCTCAGTGTAGATACAGCCTTAGAAGGGAAGTTTGATGGTGAACCAGCAAGGTATTGAATTGTTTCCCATTTCTAAATTTAAGGAATTCACTGAACCTAGGGCAGGTCTAGTCTGCCCACTGTTTTCGGCGGCAATCGAACAGAAATACACAATAAAATAACTTGTGTATCTCAGTTTGAGTGCCCTACGCCTGCCACATCTGCTGGGCTGAATTGATGGAAGGAGCCTCCCTTTGACACAGCGCTACTCCACTTGCTGTGGTGGTCTTAATAGATGAGCTTCCCATCCACTGAGCTGGTCTTCACAGTCGATCGGGAAGGTTGATCTGATGGCGGCGATTTTGCCACTGTCAGTGAAGACTAATCCCTAAACTGACTACTGCATTTGTAATGTGTATTTGATACACATCTGGTTTTAAAGTCAGTTCTGAAAGTTTCTGCTTCTCACAAGTGAGATACCTAAGGAGCAGATATGTATTTAAAAGGCCTCCTATGTAAACCTAAAATATAGCCAATAGCTTTTCAGCAAAATCACGGTTCAAGATTTGGTTCAGGTTCTGTGTGTTTTGAGGTTGATCAAACTCCTTTCCATGATGCCATTCGAACATGCAGAGATTGGTGTTTCTGATTGTGTGAGTGAAACTGCAGCATTTAATTAGATGAATGAAAGCAGCATGTGGGCATAGCTAAAATTTCTCGTTTTTCCCTAAGACTTTGTCTATGCTAAAAAGTTGTACCACTTAACCTGTACAGATATAGTTAAAGCAGTTCAACCCCTCTTCTCTAACATGGATTCAGTTACACTAGTTAGAAAGGTGTTTATGCTGGTATATCTTATTTCCATATGGAAAGGGAAATAAGATATATAGGCATAACCAAATCCTCAATAGAGGTTGTGCTAGTCTAAATACTTCAATAGACGATCACACCCTTAACAAACAGAATTAAACTTGTACAGTTTTTGTGGGTAGGCCAGGGCCTTAGTCCATAAATGATTATCTGGAAGAAACAATTCAGTTTTCTGTCATTTTTACTTCAATACTGCCCCCTTGTGTTTAGGTGTTGTGGGATCAATAAACATCAATTGTATTGATACAACCATACATAGATTCAAAAAAGATTAGTGTTGGAAGGACCCTCCAGAGGTCATGTAGTCCAACACCCAAATTAGTTTATTTTGTGGCTAAATCGTGGCCAAAACATAAAATGCTGTGGGCTATTGACAGCCAGCAAAAGCCAATTGTACAATAAAATTCCATGTTAAATGAGAAAAACTCAGTGCTGAGGTGCTTGAGAAGTTTTCTTTACTAGGACAAAAACACAGGTAGCCAGCATGGCTTGTCTGTTCCCTGGGAAGGTTGTGCCTACATTAACCATTTAAGTGCTGAAGTATCCATTCACTTGGAATGTAGCAATATAGGGCAGTGGAGAAAAGATAGCAATGTGGACGCAGTGCTTGTTAGATGTGCCAGTTTAGCAGTCTGAAGACCCCTGTGCATAGCACAGCTGATCCATGTGACCCTCCAATGTGATTCAGTCCAGACCTGGAGGGAGTCCGGGGCCACTTACCTCTGGAAGCTAGGTCGCCAGGTGGTATTAATTAGCATAGCTTCTCTGAAGTCAATGGAACTCACTTGAGGAAGTGGCCATTAGCTTTTATGCCATGCCCATTACCCTGGTAGCAAAGAAACTCTCGTGCTGGGAGGAGGATTCATCTTTAGGTCCTTTTAACCCTAAGTCCCTACTAACATTACTGACCTCTGTAGATTATGGTGGACACACGTCTAACAGGAAATGGACTAACACCCCCTATCCTATTTCACACAGCCATCAGGGTGTAAACTTTTCATTGCCAATTTGTGTTAGATGCATACCAGTGTTCTGATGGTGAATGGCTCCAATCCCTTCTCCATTCAACCCCCCCCCCATGCTGTTTGTTTACAAGAGGCAAAAATAAAGCAATTACCTCAGTGTTCTGAGCATAAAATTTGTGAGAATCAACTGAGTGGATCTGTTTTCTCCAGCTAGTAGAACTTAGATGATTAAACGTGTGTGGGGAAGGCTGGTATTGTGTTAAGGGATGAGAGTGCAAAATCTAGGTTCTGCCACAGATACCTTGTCTGACTTCTCTATGCTCCACTCATACAATAGGGATATTGACTCCATCCTCCTGCAAAGTTAAGAGGGACGCACCTGAAAAATATTTATGATGTGATTTGAATTGCTCTGGAGAGAAAGCACTAATAAACGAGTGAAGCTTTTGAGGTGTCATTCATCACCCTTTCAGATAATTCATGCACAGACCTCTCTGGAAGGCAAGTGCAACTCTTTGTCCAGCTTGACCTTCATTTCGATGCTATGACCTTTTATTTCAGGTTGCTTGCATTTCCAATGCTGTTTGAGATTTTCAAACTTTGCTCCTTCTTCATGAATTCATTCCAGGTGCTATTCTATTTTGCTGCTGGTTTCCATTATACTTAATTGGAAACCAAGGGTTTTGTCCCAAAAGCCTCGTACAAGCCAAAGGCTAATTTATAGTTATAGTTTTCCCAGCATGTCAACTTCATTTGTTTGGGTGGTTTATTATATATGTATTTGCTCTCTATGTTGCACAAGGGAAAATGATCCAAGTTCAAAATGACTCGATTAGTATTCATCCTGAACCTTTGGATTTGAAAGTGAAGGATGACTTGACAGCCTAATTTGGCCTCTTCTTCCCTTCCTTCCTAGGATCTGAGTTTGCTCCTTTGTTTTTGTTTTTTTTTTGTGTTAGCTGCGCAGGAACAGTCTATTCTGTCTCCCAGTTGTCTCTTCACTTACTTTTTGTTTTAATTACACAACTCCATGCTGTCTGCAACCATCAAACTATTGATTATTTCACCACAATGGAGGTAAGTATAGAAGCTTATCCACCCAGCTCTGAGGTGCAGGGGAACAGTATCGTTTGTAACACTTTCATTGGGCATTTTGCAAATGCTGTACAAATGACATGTTGTTATACATTGTAGAGTTGGAACTTGGAACTCTGGTTCTGTCCCAGCTATGATAGGGAACTTTTAAACAGTATAAGTTCTTACTGCGAAAATAACTGCTCTTTGAAAGCAGGGTGATAATATCCTTCGCTTACACAGGAACTTAAGAAGCATTAGTTAAGCTTCATGGCAAACACAGAAAGTGTCTTATTAGGGCCCAAATCCAGCTTACTCAGTGAAGTAGATTCACTGGGGCTACTTGTTAGGACTGCCAGCCCTCTGGATTGTCCAGGAGTCACCAGGTATTAAAAATTAATATTTCATTAAAATTATTTTATGTGATGACACCTCCAGGAAAATGTCCAACCAAACTTGGCGACCCTACAATATGCCTATGTGAGGCAAACACGATATGGCCCAAAATCTGTCTTAATGATGCATAAACTGAAGTAAGTGAGATGGTGCTTTGTCCAAGGATACACAGCAGAGTGGGAATAAGGGCCAGGAATTCTATCTCTTTGTCTCACCTCATTTAGGTACCAAGATCTTTTGTTTTCCCATGCACAATGAATGTATGCCTCTGCTAATGTGCGCTCAGATCCCGCTCCCCTTGAAGTCAAACACAAAACTCCCCTTGACTACAGTGGCATTTGTAACTACTTTGAATTCCTAACTTGTGAACCGAAGAGAGAGCCATAGTAATATTTTTAACATGTAAAGATTTAACTCATCTTAATATTGATCTCTTTGTAAAAACATTTCTTCTCCCAGGGAAGCTGGGTGAGAAATAGATTCACAGTGTGGCAGGCAATTAGAATCATAGACTCATAGAATAATAGGGTTGGAAGGGACTTCACGAGGTCATCTTGTCCAACCCCCTGCTAAAAAGCAGGACCACTCCCACTAAATCACCCCAGCCAGGTTTTTGTCTAACCGAGCCTTAAAAATCTCCAAAGATGGAGATTCTACCACCTCCCTAGGTAACTCATTCCAATGGTTCACCATCCTCCTAGTGAGAGAGCGTTTCCTAATATCCAACCTTGACCTCCCCAGCTATAATTTGAAACCATTGCTCCTTGTTCTGTCCTCTGTTACCATCGAGAACAGCCTACCTCCCTCTTCTTTGGAGCACCCCTTCAAGTAGTTGATGGTTCCTATCAAATCTCCCCTCAGTCTTCTCTTCTGTAGACTAAATAAGCCTAGTTCCTTCAGTCTCTCCTCATAAGTCATGTGCCCCAGCCCCCTAGTCATTTTTGTTGCCCTCCGCTGGACTCTTTCTAATTTGTCCACATCCTTTCTGTAGTGGGGAGCCCAAAACTGGACACAGTATTCCAGATGCGGCCAGACCATAGAGGGGAATTATCACATCCCTCAATCTGCTGGCAATACTCCTACTGATGCAACTGAGTGAGAAAATCCATATCTGATACTGTCTTCATGATAAATCCAACAACAGACACGTGCATCTCCTGCCTTTCACTAAATTTTCCTGGGATGTGTAGATTGCAGAAGAACAAGTGAATAATTACCTCCTTAAAGTATACAAGGTGCATTACCTATTATTGGACCAATGAGTAATTTCCAGTGGAGAAGCAGAAACGGGGGGGCCTTTGTAGCTTGGAATCTGGTCAATTACAAATAAGGATAAACTGAATTTAGACCATCTTTGGGGGAAGTTAATGGGAATACATATCAAAACAAAACATTGGATGGAGTTGGGGAAGGAGGAACAGCGATCACAGTCTTTAAATTATATGGAAACTCTGCAAAGGTGCGTGTGTATGTGTGTGTGTGCATGTGCACTACAGGTCATTTTAATCCTGAATAAAATTCTTGTTTGACAAGCATATATCAGGTGCACTGGGGGAAAGTGGATCTTGGCAGGTCACTTCAATAAGGGCATCCCAGGCTTTGTGTGTATTCTCTACTGCCTCTTCTTGTTCTGGGTCAGTCAGCCCCCCACATCGGGCCAGTAAATTCCCATAGCGGGTTTGCCTGAGTGTTACAAAGAGTTCTTTATTAGTTCTGATCTAGAAAACAGAATCCAGTGCTGGTGAGTAGAGTCCAAGAGCCACAGCTCTGAACATTGGCCTCCACCCCCTCAGTGCTGCTCAACCACAGCTAGAATTGCTGCCGAGTTTCCAGCTGAATATCTCTGCTTTAAATCTTAATTGTTATTTTTTTTTAAAGGGGGAAAGAAAAGGACAGTTTTAAGAATGTGGTTTTTGACTCCAGAATCCAGCTTCCTGTTGATACAGCTGTACGTGTCCCATTTAATATCTTAGGAATGAATCAGAGAAAGGGAGTTTAGCTCTCAATTCCCCTGTTTTTGCCACTTTGCTATTGTGGGACTGTCTCATTATAGTGATTTCTTTTCTCTGTCGCTCCTCTCCTTCTTCCCGCCCACCCACCCACCCACCACAGCCCTCTTGCCCTTCCAGCACCTCCCGAAGCCTGTCACATCATGCTGCAGCTCAGTTTGGTTAAAACCTGATCAAAATGTAGAGTTCCTCTTGCAGTCAATAAAAGTGCTTCCGTTCTTTGACGAAAATAAGTCCAACTGTCATTCTCTCATTTTCCTGGGGGGGAAATGTAAGTAAATTAAACCCCATTTGTTCTTTAAACAATTCACTCCTGCTGGTGGGGGGCGGGGGTGAGGGGGGTTGTAGCAAGCGACTTATGAGCCGTTTAAGTTGATCTGAAGCCCCGTGAGCGCTTAAGCCATGTTTTGAGGGCTTCAGTCACTGATTTTCAAACTATGAATCGACACTCAGTATTGGGCCACAGACCTTCAGGCACTGGGTGCTGCAGCTGCGGAAAGATTGGAATGCATTGCTCAAGGATGCAGTTGTCCGGTCGCAGACATAAATTATCTTTTTCAACTGGGTCCCGAGGAAAAAAGTCTGAAAACTACTGGCCTAAATGGTGCATTGATCTCATTGTGGCCTTACTAAGGGGTGGGCTTCATACAAAAGAAAGCTCTGGGAAGCTGGACACTTCATAGACCTTCAGCAGTGGTGTAGTAAGGAGAGGCAGTGGGGTCCAGGCCCCCAGGTGCCAGGCTGCAGGGGGGGACTGGGCCAGCCCCACACCAGGGCTGGATTAGTGGGGCCACAGCATGGGCTGCCCTCTTTTAGGGCATCCCCGGTCCTCCCCCTGCACAGGCCAGAACAGCACCTGGGCGACCATGGCCCCCGAGACTGTAGGGGGCCCATTCAATGCTGTGGGAGGGGCAGAAGTACTGGGTGGCACCCCAAAAGTGGGTATCCTGAGTTGGGGCCTCTCTAATCTGGCCCTGGTGTGGGGCCAGCCTGGTACCCCCCTGCAGCCCCTCAGAGGGGCCTGAGTCCCTGGGTCACCTGGGGGGTGGGGCTGAGACTCCCTTCTGCTCTGTGCAAGGGCAGGAGCTACAGGACGTGGGGCGGTAGAAGGTGCCCAGCTTGGCCCCTGGGTGCCAGACACCCATTCTACACCGCTGCCCTTCATCATACCAAAATGAACTTAATCTTGGCTGTAGAGCCCTGGGCCCTGACTACAGCTGCTGGGTATGAGTTGGGTGGGAAAAGAACCGGATCCTCTTAGGCTCAGGTAAGGTTGTCTCTACTCCTCTTGCTTGTGGGGTTGGGGCAGCAGTGGCTGCATGTCCCATGGCTGCTGGCCTCCCCCATATAGGTTATCTCTACAATGAGGACATTCCCTTAGATGCAGGTTCTTCCGATGCTTCCCCTTGCCACACCATGATGTTTTCCCCCAAGGGCAGAGGTACTGGAAAGAGAGATGTCTGCTCCCCAAAATGTCCCAGCTTATGAATCTGAGCCACCCCTACACTTGATTCTGCCACGTGCTGCAGTGTTTCTGGCAATCAAGAACACCCGAGGGGCACAAGCTCGATAGCTGAATTTTTGTTAGCCAGAAAGTGTATTGCAGTGATGTGTATCTGAGAATAACTGAGCCCTTTCTACGTAGTCTAATTAGCACAAAAAATCATGTCGGCTCCAGGTAAGCACCACCGGGCAAGCACCACGTATGTGCATTAGAAATTATGACCCTTGTGTGTAACACAGGAAAATGAGTCAGGACTTTTCACGGGAAACAGCCAGCGCCATCCTGTGTCTGTGATGTTGCCTGTGTTATGTTCTTTGTTGGTCAGATCAGGATTTACTTCACCCTATAAACTGGCAGATTTTTTGTTAGCACTAGTATTTAAGATGGCCTTATTTAAAATGTGCTGTAACTGTGACGGGATGGTATTTACACCTGAATTAACTCAATCCTAATGGTTATTCCTTGCAACGACTGTGGGAGGGACCGAAGACTCAGCCCTTGTAAAACAACAGTGTGTCTGTGTGTCTTCATTAAAACCGAACCTCATTGGTTGGTTGGTTGTGGTAATAGGATGGACCACAGGTGGTTATTTGCATATCCTCACCTGGCTATTCTTATTGGGTATGTCTACATTTGCAAATTAAGTTGACTTAAGTCAACCTAAACAAAGCCGTGTCCACACCGGGCTTTTATTAAGTCAACTTAAGGGCTTCCTTAAGTCAACTTAATAAGAGCTTGAGTCAACTTAATAACTTCCCCTCTTTAGGTCGACTTAAGCCTTAAGTCGACTTCTGAACTCGTCTTAAAACCAGTGTGGACAGGGAATATCGCTTATTAAGTTGACTTAAAGCCAGGGTCGCCTCTTAAATCGAGTTAAAGTCTACCTTATTCAGTCAACTTAACAGAGTCAACTCAACTTTTCTAATGTAGACATAGCCATTGAGTGTATATGCTATTGCAGGAGCACCCAAAGCCTCCAATCATAATCAAAGCCCCGTTGTGCTAAAGGAGAAGACAACACACTCACTTTCAGAAGATGTTTTTTTCTCTCTCCCAGGTCTTGCAGCATCAGTGAGTTATAAACTGAGGGAGATTTCACAGAAAGGCTCAGATGTCATTCCAGTACTGTGAGGACTGGATAGCTTACATCTTGCATAATGGAACACGAGAAATTATTTGATGAAACAAATTGCACAGCAGAATGGTGTGCGATCCAAGCCTTTGCCCTTCCAGATGCTCCCCTCATAACCAAGTGCCCTTTCCCAGCTGAGATTTGGGGGTGATTTCCATTTAATGAGACAGCTAATCAGGACATTCAAAAGTTTCATAGAGAAAATGGATCCCAATAGTCTTTCCCAGCTGTCTTCACAGTTGTTCTCCCCATGATTCGTTTTTTGAAAAATGATGGCCCTACAGGGCCTAGAAATAGGAACAGGTGTGGTTTCTTACATGATTTCTACCCAGGCCGAGGGTTTTAATGTGGGGTCAATCTTAAAGCAGCCTTCCAATACGAACAGAGGGGGCAAGAAAGCTATTTGGTTTTAAAACGGAGCCTGATTAGGGTTTAAGGACAGGATTATACAACTCAATTGCCTATGGTATTTGGAGGCTTAACTTGATGATATGCAGGTTGATTCCCTCCCCCTTGCTAACTCGTGGCATCAAGGTAAAACAAGCAGGTAATAAAAAGTAAAGTTCAACCCAATCCACCTCTGGGATAATCCATTTTATTCTTCTAACAGCTCTTACATCAGGAGGTTCCTCTAATTGAGACATTGGACTGGTATTTGAGGGGTCTAGATAAAGAGCCTAGTTTTACCATGGATTACATAGAAGCACATTTCCACTACATTCTCTCAATAGGATCTAAATTTGCCATTATAGCTAGATTTACCCCTGTCACTGTGGACAAGTCATTTAGTGCCTCTGTGGCTCAGTTTCTCATCTGTGCAACAAAGATAGTATTTCCCTCTCCCACCCTTTGTCTGTATTGTCTATTAGACTGGCACTTGACAAAGTGGGTTGCAGCCCACAAAAGCTTTTGCCCCCCCAAAATTGTTAGTCTTTAAGGTGCCACAGGACTCTCATTTTTTGCTGTACACAGACTAACCCCTCTGGAACATCTCTTACTATGGGATCACGTGATGCCTAGTGCAATGGGGCACTGAGTTTGGTTTTGGGGCACTGAGTTTGGTTGGCTTTTTAGCATCTCTCAAAATCATCTTCTTGTGGTTACAAAACCATTCTGTAAACAACGTAGGAGTGTTGAGTGCTGCAAAGAGCCTTTAGAGAGCAGAGTTCCCAGAAAAAAATATCACTGTCCCCATGGCTTTAATTCTCATGACTTCCCCCATAGTCTGTATGGACACAACCCATTCAGACCTCACAGCAGGTAGTGCATAAATCCCGGCACACTTAGATAACAGCCTCTCCTAGTAAGGCCATTTTAGTTTTAAAAACTCAGGACAGATCAGCTCTGTGGAGGGAAGTAGAAACACAATGGAGAGGGTTTCCAGTTAGTCATGACAACCCCACGAAAGTGTTATATGGTTAGTTGATGATCAACTGCGTTTGGATCTCAGTTTTCATTTCTAATTTCTTTTAGCAATGGTTCGGTGTTTCCATAGTTGTCTTACCAGTAGTGAGTAGGAGGAATGTTTGGACAGGTTTCATTTCCTATGTCCCTGGTAGACAACAGAGTCCTGTGGCACTTTTAAAGACTAACAGATTTATTTATCGCATGAGCTTTCGTGGGAGAAGATCCCACTTCGTCAGACGCTTTGAAGATAGGAAAGTTACAGAGTGGG
>ML685784.1:19099548-19112333 GCA_007922175.1 Pelusios castaneus
ATGCATTAATCCTACAGCTGCCCTGTAGAAGGAATAAAAAGTTGGGGAAAAAGATAGACCAACATTTTCAGGTGAACTTTAAATCAGAAAATCTAGACCAGATTCCATGCTTTGTATTCTCATGTTTGCATGAGTCTAAAGACAAAGAATTCAGCAGGCTCTATGCTTCACATTCTACAGCTTGCTGCTTCCCCTGATAACAAAGGTTGGTGTCACAGAGGGCTTCATGTTTCCTTTTTTATTCTTTATTTTGGCACGTGCTAAACCATGGGGACAAGAATTTAATTAAATCCATCAGCATAGCTTTTAAGAGGCAGTTGCTTGACATCACTACATTGTAGTACAACAGAAGGCTTGTTATGGGATCTAGCCGCACAGCACACTGGGAAGATATGTCTACAGGGAATCAAACAATGAATGCTTTCTAGGAAGTGATTAAAGCTGTATCCACTTCAAGCCATATCTTGCCTATAGTGTTTTACAGATCTGTGATTCTTCAACGGGTCCTTCTAATGGAACCTGTGCATGGGGGGGGTGGGGGTGGGAGTGGGGGGAGAATTTACAGAAATTTGGAAATGACATAGGAATACTCAGCGAGGTTCTAAAAGCTGGAGAGAGAAGTTAGCTGTGGAGCTAAGTTAGAAAAATGTGGTCAGAAGGAAATTAGGACATGGAGCTTTATGTAACATATCTGCCGTGGGGTACAGGTGCAGTGTAGGAATCTGAGTAGAAAGTACAGTAGATTATCAACAGCTGATGTAAGCTTCATCCTTTCTTCTGTCCCAACATATAAACATATGTCCCTGTTAGTCCAGATGGTTCAGCCCATAGTAACACAATCATTTCGTTCCTTAGGACATGATCAAACCCCAAAGGTCTGCTGGAAGGATCTTTTCTCCTCTGGTTACCAAGTATATGTATTTGTAAAGGGATTTTTAGAGACATACGCCTCTTTTTCTTCTTGAAACTTCTAATGTGGTCATCTAGTCCATTCCATTCCAACATACTTCAGTGTCTTATGTGACAGGGTCAGTCTGGCTTCCAGAAAATACTAAAAAGCCAATATATCAGCCTCCCATATAGAGAAAGGGTGTAGCTGGAGTGTGAGAGTGAGGAGAGCTATGGGAGTGTGTGTGTGTATGTATATATGAGAGAGAGAGAGAGAGAGAGAGAGAGAGAGAGAGAGAGAGAGAGAGAGAAGGCAAGGTGCAATCAGAAGGCAGATAGATCTGGAGAAGGAACACAATGCTGGTCAGGAAGAACCTCACAGGTACAAAGACTGGGGGAAGGAAAAACCCCTGCCCAAGGGGATGGGCTAAGGACCTTTCCCAGGTGTGGAGGCCTGAGGGAAACAGACACACTGCTAGAAGGAAGTGCGGGACTCCCAAGGTAGAGGAGAAACTTTGTCACACTTATAGCTTCTTCTGTTTCCCTTAGGAAACTATTCCACAGCCTAATATTCTCAGTGCCCCTAAGCATTTCATGCCTAATGTAATCCCATCCCTCCTAGTTAAACAGCCCTTTAACAATACTTCCTCTCCCTCCCTGAGTTTCTCCTTCCAAGCATCTATAGAGTCAGCTGCCTGGTCATATCTGAGCCAAGGGGAGCCTAGTCTATACATACCTTTAAATCTTTCTAATCAATTTACCCCTGCACCCAATAAATTGCTTTGAGTGTTTTTCACTGTTGGTGAGCAGACCTGATTTGAACATCCAGAGTCAGGCCCATGTTCCCATTCACATACAGTCTGAGACCCCTTTACATTGTAAATGAGAATCAGGCCTTTGCAACAGCATGCAGACTGACCATGTGTAATGCACTATCAATGCTGGCTGCAGGCACACAGGCCTGCCTCTCTACTGCCCCCCTGCACGTCTTCTCAAGCACAGAGAACAATTCTGGATGTGGTAGCATGTCACAGTGTCTTTGCAGAGGTGTAAATGGCTACAGAACGTGCCAGGCAATGGAGAATCAGGTCCCTGGACATTTGCCTGGCTAACTCTTTTGTGGGCATTAGACATCATCTGCAATCACTCACCACCTCTTCCTCTGTTTCATTGGATCCCTTTAGATGCTTTCTAGCTAGTTGCCTTAGATGCCAGCTGGACGGTGGTTTAACATTTGTCTTCCATGTTTCTGTGGTGAAAACTGCTTTGATCTCAGGAATATGGCCAGCCTACGCCAGGTCAGATGTTCAAGCTAGCATAGCAGTCCGTGCGGATGCCTGTGGTTTGTCTGATTTCAGACATGTTAATGTGTCTCACTGGTCTCTCTGCACACACAATTGATAGATCTCAGCTACTCTGAGAGACTGCTGCCACAGTCCTGCCTGGTGCAGGATGGAATGAGCCATGTCGCTTCAAGCTGGATCAGATCGTGGGTTAGTTTCGGGGCCTCTTGATATTAAATTTGTTTTTAAATGGAATCTTATCTTGATTCCAAATATTTTGCTGACCCACATGTCCCTTTCATCCTCCTTCCCACTTCCTCCATCTATAACTTACTACCTGAGCTTGACTGCTGCTTGAGTTACAGGTACTGAGGCTTGCCACATTTATTGAAACTGAATGTCACAGTTCAGGGCAACTGCACCTGTGTTCACCCTCGGTGGTCAAGCAAAGGCTTCCACTTAGTTCCTGGCTCCTTGGATGGAAACACACATTGCTCTCTCTTCTGACCAGGGTATTTCCAGGATTCACAGCCCCTGGCTAAACTGTAAAATCCCAGTGAAAGACTAGCTTTAGAGGTGGTATGCGGTGCAATTGTCATCATCAAGCTACACAGTTAATAGTGAGGGACCATCTAGCACAAAGCAAGCTTGCCTAGGTAGCAAGATAGACTGGAGGACCCAAAGACATTGTCTGTGACTCCATGTTATGCTGTTACAGTGCTTGAGGAGTTCACACTCGATACTTGGCTGGTGAAATCTGATTATAGAACACACACCCAATTTAGGATTTGTGCCCTACTTCTTAACAGACTGCCTTGAGGCTGGCAGTCAGGATCGTGACTCACTCCAGAGAGCCTGACAAATTCCACAGTAACACACAAACAATTGCATTTGTAAGACAACGGACTACTAAAATAGTCAATCCAATAAGTCTTAATGTAATTCCATACGTTTTGTCCAGGAGATTGTCATGCCTGTCACACTGAGCAGGTTTCCCTCTGGAATTCCCAGCCCAGAGGTGCAGCTGCTTTCAGCCAGAAACTGCAGATGCCATTTATTGTCTACTGGCTGTGCATCTTTTCCCAAAGAGCTTGGGGATGTGTTGTATTAAATAGCAGTTGTGCTTTATGGAAGAAGGCACAGATGCCATCCATTCCAAAGGAGTCCTTTAGTAATTAGTAATAGCTTAACAGTGAAATGGCTTTGATTTTGCTTTATTTACCCCGGTAGTCTTGCTGTGTCCTTTCCCATCGCTGTCTGACTTACAAAAGTTGCAACTGCTGGTTTTTGAGACATATTTTTCACCTCCTGTTTTCCTATTAAAACAAACAAGGAGCCCTGTGGCACTTTTAAAGACTAACAAATTTATTTATCTCATGAGCTTTCGTGGGAGAAAATCCCACTTGGTCCAAGCATCTGACGAAGTGGGATTTTCTCCCACGAAAGCTCATGAGATAAATAAATTTGTTAGTCTTTAAAAGTGCCACAGGGCTCCTTGTTTGTTTTGCTGACCTAGACTAACACGGCTCCCCCTTTGGAACTTGCTTTCCTGCCATTAGTTTAAAGCAAAGAATGTCAGGGTCCTTTTAGTTAGTACGTTTTTGGCCAGTTGCCGCATCTCCCTTTCCCTTGACATGATAATCTCAGTAAAGCATTCCAGAGGTCTGCAACTAGCAAAGGGTGCCAGGGGGGAGACTGAATTTATTTTATGTAGGCTGTGAAAGATAGCAAAATGGTTCAACCACCTCTCCAGTCCTGAAAAAAACCAAATTCAATCCCTTGTAGGGGCTGGTTTGTTCCACGTTTTCAGAAATAACTGAGGACAGGCCTGCCCAATTTCTTGTCTTTGACCATACACAGGGGAGCAGATTTAACTAGACAGCAAGTTTTCATCAGCCGGTGGGTGAAGTTCCTGTCTTCTGAGTACCGCCTCAGCCAGAATTTGTGCTAGGCTGCCAGTGACCCTAAAGACAGCAGCTATTCTGAGGGAGCCAAATAGGAGCTTGCTTCCAGTTAAAGTCAGGCAGATCCTGTGCCAAGCCTGTGCCAGGCAGACATTCCTCTTTATGTATTTCTCTTAAACAGTTCATACAAAATGATTTATTATGTGTATTGTCGTAGATCCCCAGTCATGCACCGGGACCCCATAGCGCTACACACACACAACACAGACACTTGTCTTGATCCCAAGGATCTGGCAGTGCAACAGGGGCGCATCAATGCACTGGCTTAATATTCAAGCACAGGTCTTCTTCTGCAATGGGTACGTCTACACTGCTCAGAACTGGGGTTACAGATTTGCAGGGCTCATGCTGTGCCACTCAAAATGGCTGTGTGGACAGGACGGCTCGGCCTGGAGCATGTGGAGTTAAGGAAGCCCTTGAGTCGACTTAATGAAAGCCTGGTGTGGACGTGGCATTCTTTAGGTCATCTTAAGCGTCCTTAAGTCGACCTAACTTGCAAGTGTAGATGAACCCAAAGAGATTAAGTGATTTGTCCAAGGTTACACAGGAGGACTATGAAAAAAGGCCAACCCAGATCTCCTGAGTTCAAATTCAGTCTCTTAACAACAAGATCATCTTTTTTCCCTATTCCCCCTATACTCCGAGTTCAGTTTCTGAGTAGCTGACTAATCACAAATGTTTGCACTATTACAGGGTAGCATCTTTGGTTAAGGAGCTGAGAACCAATGGAAGATATAACCAAACCAGATTGAAGCCTCAGCCCTGGGAACCAGATGTGCATTATTTCCATTCTACAGATGGAAAAACAAAGGTTAAGTGACTTGCCTAAGTTCACATAACCAGCCTGAGGCAAAGATTCAAATTAAAATCATATTTCTTGACTAATGGTCACATGTTTTAGCCACAAGACCATTCTCCAAGTAATTTTTCTGTTTTTAAATAAGAGAACAGGCAGTTACTGGACAACTTCATAGGGTGTATTGCATGATGGGGTAGATGGGGACACAAGACTTATGTTTCTGTGTCCACATTAAAGAATGCCCTTTAAAAAATCCTTTGCTTTCCACCTCAGTTTTTCTTCTTGGACCGTCAGGTCCCTCAAGAAAGACTTAATATCAAGGCTGTTCTCTGTCTTGTCTTATGAATTAAGTCTATTATGCAATTTTACAAAAAGGAGTTTTTTTACTGTTCTATACAAGACCCACCTTGCAAATGATAGCATTCAAGGCCAAATGGCTGCTGATATTTTGTAGGTTGCTTTGGGCTAAAGATCATGACAATGGAAACACCCCATATGCTTCCTTAACCAGCCTCATGTTGGCTGTGTTCTTGCGGTCTGTAAAGAGGCAGTCTATTCAAAGAGTGAGGATGGAAGAACTCTCCGTGACTGTGCCCAGCGATGCCTGGGTTATTAAGACACTTGTAAAATGAGAGCAAGCTCCCAGCTCTGTGCAAAGCCATCTACAAGGGAGACACATGGGCAGTAGCCAGGCAACCTGGGGGTGGGGGGAGTCAAAAAAACCAGTGCTGAAATAAACTGAATAGTGGTGGAAACATGGAGAGAGATTCAAGTTCCTGCTAGATGATCTACCAGGTGAGGGGGTGATCTGAAGGAAGGAAGGCCTGTGGAAATTGAGGAGACATAAATGCAGCACAGAGATACAGTGGAAAAGATCCCATGCACCAATGGATTAGCAGTGCAATCTCGTTCTGGAGTTGGAATTAGGAGTGAAATCCAGCACCTGCCGCTAACTCATTAATCAACCCCTTGTTCCTGACAGGCTTAAGGTGGACATTTGTAACCTATTCCTAATACTTGGTTTGCCAGATGGCTCCAAAGTTAGTGCTGCTCTCCACAGGTCATACAGGATTCACCAATAGGGGAGACTTTTCTTTGCTGCTTCTCAGATTTTCCCAATTGACTTATATCTGTATAAATCACCCCATTAATAAACTATGCAAAGCAAATAGTTTATCATCTTTGTTGGTTTTGCCAGATGTGGACAAAAACTGAACAAATGCAGAGCTAGAAACTTACTTGTTCTTATCGCACATAAAATATGCCCTCTCAGATGCACACTAGTCATGTTTTTTTGTGTGGCTGTCATCCTGCCAAGGATGCCATAGAGTTTTAGGTGATCTTGTCTAAGTAAATGCTGTTCTTCACTAGGAAAACCCATAGGAGACCTCTATTCTCCTTTTAAACCGCCAAGTTCTTTCTGTCTAAACAATTAAAAATATGTGATGATCCTTTTCCGGGAAAATGTGAAAGAATTTGAAGGCCATGGAGCTTGTGCCAGTATAAGCATACTCTTGGCAAAGAGTTAAACATATGTAATCTTTACTTTTTAAATAGATAAGTTTCAGTAAGGAGAAGTACTTCCCAATATGTGCTTGCATTCTTCACGCAGAGATCTTTCCCAGATCATACTATCCAATATTAATTGTGCATTGCTAGCAAATCCATGGAAATATTTATGACTGGGTTGCTACAGTGATTTTATTTTCTCAGCCTATTGAGCATTTTATTGAAAAAGACAGACACTGTTCCCCCCCCTCCCCAAACACTTAGCACAGTGCCCAGGACACAGGTAGAAAAGTGCTGTTGCCATCTAAAGTCAGATAATTCTGTACACCTCCCATTACCTACCAGCTTTGGAATCTGCCAATTTACAGACTGTTAAGGACGTGACGTTTCATGTCTGGATCCCTGTTTATAAAGTCCACAGAATCTCAGATTGCTGGGACATGCGTCTAGTAGAGAATGAAAACCCTGGATGGATATTTGCCTTTTACAGATCTCTATCCTTTCTATCTGATCTAGATCTCTTCACAGTCTGTTCTTTCTGATGTTGGCCATGTGCAGCAAGCAAACTTTCTTGCATTCAGCATTACCTACAATTTAATAGTCCCAAATAGCCGCTAGTCTGAATTCACACTAGTCTTGTGGTTAATAACCTGGTGTGCGGATTCACTGCCTGCCATGTTGACTAATATTGCCTCCTTGCTTCCTTGCAATCCCCAGTCGGTCTGTTGTCTTTTATACTTAGCCTGTAAGCTCTCTGGGGGAGAGACTGTCTTTTTGTTCTGTGTTTGTACAGCACCTAGCACAGCATAGTCCTGGTGTGTAACTGCGGCTCCAGGGGGTGATACAAATAATGTTCATCTCTGGGTTACGGGTTCAAACTGGAGCCAGGTCAGCAGACAACATTGTGCCTTCAGAGCCAGCTCCAAAGCCCACTGAAATGGGCCAGGTGCTGCGTCCTTTGAAATCAATAGTAAAGCTCCCATTACAGATCTAGAAATACTCAGCAGCCGCCCTTGACTCCCCAGTGCCAGAATCCCTTCTGTCACACCAACAGAAACACACTAACATGTCTTTTCCTCTAGCTCAGCATCTATCATGGTTCCCCTCTGAAATACAGGTCAACCCATCTCACTGCTTAGTTCACAGGGTCTATCTTCCGCTCTCCCCTACTCCCACCCGCACACAAAAACAAACAAACAAAAAAACAACACTTTGCTAGCCACAGAAATATTCCTTTTCCTGTCCTATCTGGCCCAGCTTCCTGTATATAATCACAGAACACAGAATACATTCCCAACCCTCTGAAAGCACCCAGAGCCATTTGCCTGGAAACTGGAGAGCATTAAAGGGCAAGTTTCTGTAATAAAATCACCAGGGATTCCAGTATAACCAGTGAGGCCCAGATCCACTGCATTTAGCTGGGAGCTTAACTACCATTGAAATCGCTGCGAATTAGTTGTATAAATACCTTGGAGTATCAGGTCCTGAGTGGTTTGCCTTTGTGTTGCTTTCAGAATAACAGAACCCCACTTGGGTGCAACATTAGGGACATATTGGCTAAGTCTACACTAGAAAAGTTAAGTCGATTTTATTAAGTCGATTTAATAGGGTTGACTTTAAGTCAACTTAAAGTTGACCTTATTAAGTTGACTAAGAAGTTGACTTAACTTTTCGAGTGTAGACATAGCCCCTTTTTGACCTTATTAAGTCGACTTAACCCTTTAAATTGCCTTAATAAGATTGATTTAGGCGTTAATCCCTGTCCACACTGGCTTAAGTCAACATAAAACAAGGTGTTATTAAGTTGACTTAACTTTTCCTTAAATTGACTTAAGGAAAGCCCAATGTGGACGTGGAGTAGTTTAGTCAACTTAAGCCTCCTTAAGTCAACCTAACTTGTAAGAGTAGACACACCCATTGTGACCTGAGGGTCTGTTCTTCAAAGGTGTAACAAAAAGAAACCAGCTTTGTATAATACTGCCAGTAAAGCCGGGTCCAAGCACTGCCTTCCTTGGTGGTCCTCCCCCTACACCAGCCTCAGGAAGTGCTTCTTTGAGAGGAAGCATTCTGCAATGATGTGTCATTTTTTCTCTCAATATTTTGAAGCCCCCAAGATTCCGTGAGCCATTTCGAAGATAATGTGAAGTGAGCTCCAAAGCTATGTCTACACTTGGCCAAATAAGTCGACTTAGCATGTTCACATTATAAAATGAAGTCGACTTAAAGTGGACCTTGCCAAATCGACTTAGAGCGTCCACACTGGATGCCTAAGTTGACTTCTTGGGGCTAGGTGGACCTGGGACTGGTACATGGTGGAAGGTGGACATCCCTTGCCAAGTGCCAGGGGGCTCAGCATGGCTGCGTCTACGCTGGTAAATTAAGTCGACTTAAGCTTGCTTAAGTTGACTTAATTTACCCTGCGTCTACACTACAGTTTCCTTAAATCGACTTAAGCAGCTTGCTTAAGTCAACTTTAGGAAAATAAAGTCGACTTAATGAAAATTAAGTCAACTTTATTAAACCACCTTTTCATTAGATTTAAGACTTAATTCGACTTTTTTAAGTCGAATTAAGCCAGTGTAGCCCTGGGGTAGCCCTAAGTCGACTTAGGGCTACCCCAGGACTACACCAATGCCCTCCCTGCTGGGGGGGGCACAGGGAGAGCCTTGCATGCCCCCCAAAGGGCAGGGCATGTTGGCAGGGTGTGACACTGTCTGGATTTAGGGAAACATTTATGATATTATTTTCTATGGATATCTCATAAATGTTATAATCCATAGGAACTATGTCATGTTTGGTATCAATAGAAAGGTAGTAATTTGCTGGGAATGATTATATAGTTTATGTCTAGGAATTCTATTTCGATTAGAAGTTAGGAATTTGATGTTATATCTATACTTTAACTTGTGTCATTCTGGAGGAATGCCTTAGACAGGAGGGTGTGAACAACCATTGTCTCCTTAATGTTAAGGAAGCTCCCACCTACAATGGGCCAAAGGAAGAAACGTGATGAGCCATTAAGGAGACAATGGTTGTTCAGGAGGCTTAAGTTGACTTAATTTTCTCCGCGTCTACACTGGGTTTTTCTTAATTCTGCTCCTTAAGTCAAATTAAGGAAAAGTTAGAATTAATAACACCTCATTTTAATTCGAACTAATGCTTACGTCGACTTTATTAAGTCGACTTAAGCCAGTGAATACATGGAGTAGTGTCTAGTTGGATCTTTTTAAGTCGACTTAAAACGTTAAGTCGACTTAATAAGGCCAAAAAGGGGCCACGTCCACACTTGAAAAGTTAAGTCCATGTCTGTTAAGTCGAGTTAATAAGGTCCACTTTAAGTCGACTTCATAAAGTTGACCTAACTTTTCAAGTGTAGACGTAGCCTTACATAGCAATACACTTATACTACATTATTTTATCCTCCCTAGCACAGACTTCCATCAGTTGGAACGGACTGAGGAGGAGAAGGATCTGGGAGTACTGGTTGATCATAGGATGACTATGAGTCGCCAATGTGATGTGGCCGTGAAGAAAGCTAATGCGGTTCTAGAATGTATCAGGAGAGGTATTTCAAGTAGAGACAGGGAGGTGTTAGTGCCACTGTACAAGGCACTGGCGAGACCCCATCTGGAATATTGTGTGCAGTTCTGGTCCTCCATGTTTAAAAAGGATGAATTCAAATTGGAACAGGTGCAGAGAAGGGCTACAAGGATGGTCTGTGGAATGGAAAACGTGCCCTATGAGTGGGGACTCAAGAAGCTTGACTTGTTTAGCCTAACCAAAAGAAGGCTGAGGGGGGATATGATTGCTCTCTATAAATACATCAGAGGGATTAACATCAGGGAGGGAGAGAAATTATTTGAGTAGAGCACCAATGTGGACATCAGATCAAATGGTTATAAACTGTCCATCAAGAAATTTAGGCTTGAAATTAGACGCAGGTTTCTAACCATTAGAGGTGTAAAGTTCTGGAATAGCCTTCCAAGGGGAGTTATGGGGGAAAAAACCATAACTGCTTTCAAAACCGAGCTTGATAAATTTATGGAGGGGGTGATATGATTACCGTATTTTTCGGACCATAAGATGCACTTTTTTTTCCCCAAAAGTGGGGGGAAAATGAGAGTGCGTCTTATAGTCCGAATGCTGTCCAGCAAGCAGTGTTCCCGCCAGGGGGCGTTGCTGGATAGCAAAAAGATCCAGGGCTGTGGCCCTCCAGCCCACTCCCTGCTAGCCCCCACCCCCTGGCCAAGCCACTAGGCCGCTCCCCCAGTTCACAACCCCCACACACACTCGAACAAACCCACACCCCTGCCGGATGGGGCAGGCTCGGCTGGGGTTGGCCCCCCTGTGACGCTGTCAGGATTTAAGGAACTATTTATGATATTATTTTGTATTAATATGTGACGCTGTCAGGGTTTAAGGAACCATTTATGATATTATTTTGTATTAATATTTTATGATTGTTATAATCCATAGGAACTATGCCATGTTTGATGTCAATAGAAAGGTAATAATTTGTGGGGAATGATTATATAGTTTATGTGTAGGATTTGTATTCATATTAGAAGTTAGGAATATGATTGTTATATTTTAACTTGTGTAAGGCTGGGAAAATTCCCCAGACTGAATGTCTGCCTGGCCATTGTCTCCTTAATGGCCCATTAAGGAAGCTCCCCAGTATAATGGGCCGAAGAAGAAAACCTGTTGAGCCACTAGGACTTAAACATGTCTCTGGAACTATTCCTCTGAGACTGAACAAAGGATTGAGGCCCACCCTGGTGCTGAGTGTTTACCAGAGGAAGAAGCCTGCAAACTCCAGAGGAGTTCCTTTCTCTTCCCTTCCTTTTCTCTTCTATTTAGTTTACAGGTACTATTTGGTTCAGAATATTTTTTTCTTGTTTTCCTGCTCTAAAAACTGGGTGCGTCTTATGGTCAGGTGCGTCTTATGGTCCGAAAAATACGGTACTCTATTTTGGAAATTGACTGATATTTGGCTACGTGTGGTGGATTTACAAGTGACCTAAGAGGGGAGAGTACATGGGGTGGGTTCTGAGTTATTACATTGAATTGTTTCTTGGGTAACTGGCTGTTGAGACTTGCCCACGTGCTCAGGGTTTAACTGATCGCCATATTTGGGGTCGGGAAGGAATGTTCCCCCAGGGATGATTGGCCTGGGCTCTGGGGGTTTTTCGCCTTCCTCTGTAGCACAGGGCATGGTTCACCTACCAGTGAATTCTCTGTATCTTAAAGTCCTTAAATCATGATTTAAGGAGGTGAATAACCCAGTCGTAGGTTGGTGGCCTATTGATGGAGTGGGTGGGTGAGGTCTTGAGGCCTGCATTTTGCAGGAGGTCAGACTAGATGATCATACTGGTCCCTTCTGACCTTAAAGTCTATGAGTCTAAGTTCCAACCAAACCAATACTAATGAGCAAAAAAAAATAGGATCAGTTACTGCCTGGTAGGAGTGCAGATATTTTAAAAAGTGACTCGGTTCTGACTTTGTTGTCTAGTTTTCTATGACTTCTGTAACTTTCTCTGCTTTGAATTATGACATAAACTCCATTGCAAATACAGATCGGACATGGAAATCTAGATCTTTAATGCTAATTGTTAGTAGGAAAGGAAGGGACTTAGGGGTTATGTGCTACCACGCTTTTCTTCCTGGTCTGTGCAGGCCCTGCAACTTTTGTATTTTGAGACCAGTCATGCTGACTACTCAGGAAGTCGTCCAGTTGCTTCTCTGAATTGTTTTTTATTATTATTTTTATCAGTGTGTGGTTTCAGTTCAGGGTTTAGACAAAAAAGTGATTTGACCTAGCTGTCTATTTGAATAATCCAAGAGCAACTCCGTTCCAGAGGGGCCAAGTCAGGGTGGCTTTAGGAAACTTGCAATTCCATGAGTACAGAAGGGATGTGCTTTTTTCCCATCAACTCAGAATCACGGAAGACATTGCTTCCAGCTGCCATGTCACTTTACAGCTGGTTCAACTCAAAACCTTCTGCATGTATATTGTAGGCTATTTCACACCACTAGGTGGAACCACTGGAAAAGGGATATGTGGTGAATAGTGGATATATTATTTCATTTCATTTGCCTTACTTCCTTGAACAGTTTGCAGTACCCTGCTTATTTGCTTTGTAATTACATAGCACAGCAAATTGGGAGAAATACAGAGCAATTTCTTAATGAGTAACAGGCTCGATTCGACGAGCCCTGGCACATGCTCCTCCCATTAGGAGTTGTGCAGGTGAAAGGGCTTGTAGGATCTGACTCCAAATCAGTCCAATTGAATGAAGAGTCTCTGTTGGGATCTCAGATACCTTTGTGATGGGACTTGGG
>ML685784.1:19113743-19188327 GCA_007922175.1 Pelusios castaneus
ACGAAAGCTCATATGATAAATAAATGTGTTAGTCTTTAAAAGTGCCATGGGACTCCTTGTTTGTTTTGCTAGACTAACACGGCTCCCACTTTAGAAACGTAATGTGTTTTATGAGCCAAGTTGCCTGACCTGTTAATTGCTTATTGTTATTGATTTAGTTTCCCCAATTACCACTCTGTAAATTGATAAGTTCTTGTACCAAGATCTAAGTCCAATAACATTAGAGCTACTGCTTTGGGAGCTATGTGGGCGCTCACAGCTGACGTTTCGTATCTGTAAAAGTTTTATTATTGCAATGATGATTCCAAACAAGTGAGGTGAGATAATGTAACACTGCAAGAGCAAACGGCACTGTTACACTCACTCTGGCCTGGGGGAGAGCACAAAAGCTTGAGACAGATCCTAGTCTTAGTCCGGCATGCCGATGAAGAACTCCAACGGTTGTACTGGAGATAGAACACCAAAGACATGAACACCTCAGGAGTGGAGGTTGTTTGTAAATCCAAGCAAAGCAGGATGGTCCAGTACCCTGCAATCACCGCCCTCCAACGGAGGCTGGGAGAGCACTCTGCAAAGATGACACCTGGCAGTACTATCTGGTTTGCAAGCAGCTCCCTGCTCTATTCCTGTTTCTTACCTTTGGGCTGAATGGGGGAGGAAGGTGCCTGCCTTGCACCCTTGACATTACAAGCCCCAGTTCTCAGCCACCTCTCCCCAGGGCTCGCTCTGCTCTGTGCGCTGCTTGCCCTGCTCCAGAGACAGCTCATAGCAGGAAGTTGGTGCCAGCCAGCTGCCAGCGCCCCTGACTCTCCTGCCTCTTGCAGTTCCCAGAGGTACTGGCAGGATGCAGGGAAATGTAACCTTCGGGTGGGCTAAATTCACTTAATTGCCCCTCTCCAGTGCCCCACAGAAATCAATCCCAACCCCTGTGGAGAAAGCAGCTGGAGACCCAGGATCCAGTCTGTACAGGACTCACGGCGAAGCTTGCTCAGAGCTACACTCACACATTAAAATACTACTAAAACAAACATAACAATGAACTTTATTAACTACTAACTAAATTAACCTTATCCTAAGAAAACAAACTACAATTAACCAAGAACAATCCCTTGCATGAAAGATACCCAAGAGTCCCAAAGTCTGTGTGGAGTTCACCCAACTTTCAGCTACAGTCTCTGTTCCAGTGTGGAAGCTTGAGTGGCAAGAAATAGCTGTCCTCTTCTTTCTTTGCTGGGATCCCCTGTAGCATTACATGCAGGCTCTCTCTTCTCCTCTGCAACCAGCCCTCAGTCCCATATGCATGTCTGCAAGGTCTGTCGCAAATGACTCCATTAGAGGGAGAAAACATCTTGTTCACTCCTGGCTCAGCTCCTCTCCAGAACACTGAGCACATGGTCTCCCCTCAAGGCAGCTCCTGCCTGCTGTCTGCTCAGGCTGCTGCTCTCCAGTCATCTGACTGACAACATCCCATCACACCAGCAGGGTACACTGTGGAGCATGCTCAAATTGCTACCACTCCCTGCTTCTGGAAGTTTCCAGTTGTGGGTCGCTAATCTGCCCAACAACAGTAACCCACCCTTAGCAGGTCTCTCAGAGATAGCCTTTTCAGGCATATGGGTTACAGAAGCAGCCATGGGAAAGCTCGGGCTGCACTGGAACATAGGCTGTGGCCCTTTGAAACTCTTCCAAAGTGCAGCTAACTCTCATTCGAGTTTCAGGCCAGGTTTTGGCTGCAACCTTTAGTTCCTTACAGCCAGGGAGCTTTCTTTACCAGGCTCCAGAATCCAGGGATGGGGGTGGTAATGAAAACAGTTTCCCTTTCCCAGTGCGGTGGAGTGGGAGGGGGTGAAACAGTGCCCTTGGCTTACAGGAACAGCGCAGCTCCCGGTTTGTTTCTGCTCAGCATGCTAATTCCCTTGCAATACAGGCAGAGCATCTGCTTGCTTCCCATCCTCCTCCTCTGCTGCCTGACTGCTTGCTGCTGGTTTGGCAGGGTGTTCAGCTGACCAGTCAGTTCATAATTCTGGGCTTCATATCTTTGAAGTTCTACCGAACCTTAGAACAGAGGTTTTATAGGACTTGATATCCCTCATGCATAGTGTATGCATAGTTCTTACCACAACTTCCTCACCCTTATAATGGTGGGATATCCTTATTCTGTGCATTGGGATATTAATTACGTTATTCTTATTAACATAGGGTTCATCTACACTTGTAAATTAAGTCGACTTAAGCCTGCTTAAATCGATTTAATTTACTCTGCATCTACACTGCACTTTCCTTAAGTCAATTTAAGCTGCTGCTTAAGTCGACTTAAGGAAATTTTAAGTCGACTTTATAAAACCTAGTTTAAAGTTGACTTACTGGCTAAGTCGACTTCATTAAGTCGACTTAAGCCAGTGTAGCTGGAAAGTAGCCCTAAGACAATTTAAAGGGCCCCCAGGACTCCCCCACTGACCTCCTTGCCAGGGTGCCTGGCACAGCCAGAGCCTGGCATGCCCACCCACAGGGCAGGACACAGCCCTGCCCACCCCACTCCTATACCCTTCCCTTGTCCCTGTCCTGCTCAGCCCCCATTGTACCCTGGTACAATGGGGAAAATGCTGAGCACCCTGGCACTTTTAACGGGGTCCCCCCCTCACCATGGACCACTCCCAGGTCCACTTAGCCCCTACAAGTCGACTTAGGCATCCAGTGTGGACGCTCTAAGTCGATTTGACCTAAATTTACAGTGTGGACATGCTAAGTTGACTTAACAAAGTCAACTTAGCAAAATCGACTTATTTTGACAAGTGTAGACGTATCCATAAATGTCAGTTGGACTACTATGGTTGAGCACCTATTGATATTCCCCTCCAAAACTACTCTAAACTGGTACAAACTGCCTTCATGCAGTTACCAGCACTTGAGATTGTTGCAAGACAGTAAACAAACTCTTATGCCGTCTTGTACTAAAGGTCACTATTGATTTACTTGCTTATGCTAATTTATTGAATCTCCTCCTACCCAGGATATAAGACCTTATGCTAACTGCTTAAATTTGTCTTCTATCACAGGAGTGGCCCAACTCACTGACCCTCAGAGACCCCCTCCTCACTGGACAGAATCCTCTAGCGTCACCACCCTGCCATAGGGCACAGCACAGAGCCCCCCACCCCAGTGTAGTAAGTGGAGAATGGAGACTGAATAGGGGGCTCTGCAAGATACACTTTAACTGTAAAAGAGCACATGTGGCTCACGAGCCATTATTAGGCCACCCCTGTCATACTGGTCTCTTAATTCCTGCTGTTGGCTCCTTACCCCTTTATCTTCCAGTTCCTACTATAAATATTACACGGCTACACCTGGAAATGAGGAGGATCTTGTACCATACGCGTAGCCAGCTTTCTGTAGGTCACCAGCAAGTCCTCCACAGATAGGGCGACCCAGAGGGTAAGTGTGAAAAATCAGGACAAAGGGAGAGGAGGTAGTAGCTGCTAATCTGAGACAAATCCCCAAATATCAGGACTATCCCTATAAAATCAGGACATCTGGTCACCCTATCCACAGGCAGTATGGGAGCCTCTGATCTGATCATTATCAAATTAACATTTAGCTCTGACCACATCCTTCGGTTAGAGCAACAAACTGCACCTTGAAGGGAGTGTCAGTAATTTCACAACGTTATACATACTTACATCCAGAGGAGCATGACGGGAGTGGGGTATGGAGTATTCACAACAATGTCACTGGCATAGTGACTATCATCTAAGGCAAGTCACACTCGCTTTTCTATGCCTCCGTGTCCCCATTACTAAAAGGAAGATAAAAAGACGCGCCCTCCTCACAGTGCTATTACAAGGTTATTACAGCAATATGTAAAATGTTTAGAGATCTTCCCTTTGAAGGGGATATATATAGAGGGTCAGAAGTTTGGAGTTCCCTCACTTTCCAGTAGCTGAGGATTTCACTCAGTAAGTGCAAATAAACATTTTAGATAAACAGCTCTTCTTATTAACATTATCTAGAGGCCCTGGAAATTGTTCTATCTCGTTGGTTTCTTGCATGACTCAGGGTTTGGTTTCGGCTTATCTCTAGAGAAAACAGCGTGAAGAAGAATGCTTTAGGAGTGAGATCTTGTGACACTGAGGAATTCAGTGAACAAACTTGTTTTAAAAGGCTATAGCAACTGAAAGCAAAATGATTTTATTGCAATAAACCAAGGACTTTGCAACTGAAGAAAGAAGACGGGCAATTCCTATGTGCTTGGTATAAAACAATGCCAGTATGCAAGACATACACTGGACTACTGCCATTAACTTGATTGAGTAAGACTTGTACATAAAAATGCATGATCATTATAAACACTGAGGTTGTGGCCATGTTATGCTATCATTTCTCATCTTCTCCATCTTCCCTCCCAGAATGAGAACACAGAAAATAGATAGCTGTTGTTGGCTTGAGCTGTATTACCCTTTACAGCAACACAAACAAGGAGTCCTGTGACACTTTTAAGACTAACACATTTATTTATCGCATGAGCTTTCGTGGGAGAAAATCCAACTTCGTCAGATGCTTTGAAGTTCCATAGAGCCCAGTTATTTCCTATCCTTGTTCGTTTTGCTGAACTAGACTAACACAGCTTCCCCTTTGGAACTTACCCTTTACAGGTGCAAAAGGCAGTTCATTTTGGAGTCTGCCCAATAGACTTCATGAGCAACCTTCACAGAAACTTATTAGCCAGGACAGGGTGAGATAGTTTTCCTTACTTGACCACAGGCTGCTAACTTAGAAGAAATAAAATCAAAAGTTATCATAAGTAACTAGTGTTGAACTATATTTTCCTGTGCATCAAAGATGGCGTATTCCCAGACTACAGGATTAGAGAGTATTCATGACAAATAATTACTGAAAGCTGAAATGTGGTTTCAAATAGGGAAATTCCTTTTGGCATTCTGTGGGTTCCAGGATAGCGTTGACAAAGAACACAATCCTTTGGGACTTGGAGTACACCTCATCCCCTAGCCTGCCTTTTTGAATCTCTCTGTAACACAATCTTATGGACACAAGATGGATGGCTGTTCTAAGGAAGGAATTTCTAAAAGCCCACCTAGCACCTGAAATTACAGGTAGGGGTTGTTTTTTTAAAAATCAAAACATGACAATGCATGAAAGTCAGAACCATCGTGATGCCTGTTACCATGTGTGAAATGAGTTCTGCCTGTTGAGGTGTTTATGCAGCATCACTACTCTCTGTCCCTAGCCACAGCCGTTATTAATGAGTCTGTCTGCACCACAAAACATGCCTCCACTGTGGGGACTGAATGACATTGTTTAGCGTCTCAGATGCTACAGGGATGGGGTATTTAAAATATATGCTAGAATGGATGGCTAGATGATTTGCTACAGCAGCTGACTGAATGGGATGGAGGTTGAATTCCTCTCTGATCTCCATGGCTGGTTCCTCCCCAGTAAGGCTGAGGCATGTTTGGGGGCAATGTGAGGAAGTGGATGGCATGGTGATGGCTCTTCTCTATCTGTTCTGTTGTTTGACATCAGTCTCCAGAGAGACAAGGTGGGTGAGGTAGTATCTTTTATTGAACCAATTTCTGTTAGTGAGAAAGACAAGCTTTTGAGCTCTACAGAGCTCTTCAGGTTTGGGAAAGGAACTCAGTGTCCCAACTAAATACAAGTTAAGTTTTTCAGTCTCCAAAGATGATCATATAGCGAAAGTGCTGGACTGGGACAAAGGAAAGGCTACAATCTTTCTGACTGATCTTGAGCAAATCTCTTCACTCTCTCTGCCTCGGCTCCCTCTCTGTGCAATGGAGCTGTTAATGTTCCAGTACCTTTCAAGGATGTTGGGAAGATAAATTTGTTAATGTATGTCAGTGCTGATGTAACCCATGTTAACTCCAAATAGATCTGGCTAGATCACAGGTAGAGCTTTGAGTCTGCTAAAGTTTCCAGGTGATGGAGAGCCACAGCAATTCAATTCTCCACATAAGACACAACTCTCTTGGTCAGGATGGATTCCTACACTTTAAGGCCAGAGGGAGCTTTTAGGTCTTCTAATCTGGCCAGCTGTGTAACACAGGCCACAGAATTTCACCCCGTCACCAGCTTGTTTATGGAACTCAACCCTGTCACAAGATGAGCTTATGCTGCTTAAATTAAAGGACCAACTCCAGGAGCTTGTAAGTCGTAGCAGACTTTTAAACCTCACTGTGTGGGCTAGCCACTAGTCCACAGGGCTCAAGTTGTGATGGAACACTCTAGGACACAGTTCTGACATTTTTTTAGGGAGCTGTAATGGCCTTCTGGTACATCTGGTACAATCACTCACTGGAAGTGTGTTCTAACCTGTCTTTTTTCAAGGCTGGAGCCCTGCCTTGCTACTACAGTTATAATTTCTGTGAGGAATTATCTATCCACTTTATGGATAAATTCTCCTGAATCTGGACAAGAATCTGATGGATAAATTCTCCTGAATCTTCTCAATCCTGGGATCATGAACAGCCTCTCCAGATCTCACCATTACTACACCTCTTCCAGCACATTCATGCAACAAGAAGGTCTTAGAGCTTTGAAAGAGTTCCACCATAAACTGAATTTTACTGATGGCATCTGAGCAAACAACTATGTATTCTTCAAATCCAGACCTGATGCCAGGAGTCAGCCCAGTTATTTCCTATCCTAAAGATGGCAGAAAACTATGATCTCTATGGGTGTGTCTACACTGGCAAGTTAGGTCGACTTAAGGAGGCTTATGTCAAACTAAACAAAGCCACATCAACACTGGGCTTTTCTTAAATCAACTTAAGCACTTCCTTAAGTCGACTTAATAACACCTAATTTTAGGTCGACTTAAGCCTTAAGTCGACTCCTTAAGTCGACTTAAAGCCAGTTTGGAAGGGGGTTAGCACCTAAGTCGACCTTATCGAGTCAACTTAAAGCATTAAGTCGACTTCATAAGGTCGACAAGGGGCTATGTTTACACTAGAAATGTTAAGTCAACTTAACTTTTCTAGTGTAGACATAGCCTATGATATCCTAAAGTGGTATCTATTGACAGACACAGACATTTTTAAATGCCCAGCTGTGTGGGACAAAGAAAGGATGTGTGCACACGAATTATAACATAAAAATTGTCTTCTATGAACTAAAATCAGAAAAACTGTGGTTTTGGGGAGTTATGTTTGTTTTCCCCTTTGCTACTTATGTTGATTCATCTGTAATTTCATATCTGCACAAGATGAAAGCTTTCTCAGCCAATCTATTTACTCACTCTTGTCTAAACCAGTAATAGCTTGGCAGCAGTTACAAATGCATTTGCTTATAAGGGTGTGTGCCATGATAATAGACTCATTCTATTTCTATATAATTTCTTTTTCTATCTGGATTTGATCATTAAATAGTTCTAATGATTAACAGCAATGCAAATAGACTTCTCTAGTTTGAAAGGATTTTCTCTCATTAGGTGATAGTTTGCTGCATATATTGAAACTATTTCAAATGCAATGGGTAATGTTAAAATAAAGAGTCTGTTTTTTGTTTTTTTGGTTTGATTTTTTGCCACTCTGGCATGTTTTAAGTTTTATTTGCACTGGTTTAAATGTAGTTTATACCAAATTTAAGACCAGAGCAATGTAAAGAGATCTTAGTAGAAATTGCCCTTCCTCCCCTCCCCCGCCCCCCCCAAATTACATATATATACAGCGGTTAGTGATGTGTTTATTGTTTGGGCTTTAAATAAAAGTGTAACTAACTTCTAAGGTACTTAAATGTATATTCACACGTATCTACAATAGATTTATAAGTATGTTTAATGAATCCTGGGATCACGAACAGGCTATCCTTGCAAACAATAGCCCCAAAGAGAGAAAGGAATTGTTTAGTGTGGGCCAAAGTCCATAATGTTGCAAGAGAGAATTTGGTGTACCTCTCAAGGAAATTCTCCTAACAGCAAGATGCATTAAGCTGTGGGATTGCCTTTCTAGAGGAGTAGCGGAAGGGCTATTATTTAAAGCTGGGGCTGGATGAGAAATGATTTTTCCCTCTTATGAAAATTTTTGAGCTTTTGGGAATTTTCCCATCCCAAATTGGAATGAAAAGTCAAACTTCTGTCAACTGAAAATCTGAAGGATTAAAAAAAAAGTAGTTCTGGTCAATTGAAAAGGTTTTTTCTGGTTTCAATTTGACCATTTGAAAAGCTCCTATGGTTTAGTTAAATAAAAAGTCATTTTGAATGCAAAAAATGGAAGGTTTTGTTTCCACTGTTTCTGAACTTTTCTCCAAAATTGTTTTGAGTCAAGAAATTTATTGAAACTGCCTCTTTTCCCACAACAAGATTCATTTTTGACAAATTGGCATTTGAGACATTTCAAACAGGGTGGGATAAAGCACCAGAGAATACGTGGAGGGAACAATCCCGCATGGTCAATGTCCTGGGCTAGATGAGCACAGCTGTCTGATTTCCTGACACTGCCCTTCCAGAGTTCCAGTGTTCTTCTGTGCATGTGTGTGCACCTTCCCAGCAGTGGACTTCCATGTCAACCTGCTTGGAAAGAGCTCCAGAATGCTATGTGCATAAAATGGAGGCTGGGTCTAGAGGCCATGGGCAGCTGGGCCCAATGACGTTTCTCTGTCTCTGTTTGAAAGGAGAACTTTTTACAACGCCACCATGTGTGCTGATGAATTAGAAAAGAACTGAGCAGGTGAAGGCCAGTAACTCACTGAGCTCAGTAGGTCCAAGAAGAGTAAGGAAGAGAGCAACCCGTAGCCTACAGGCAGTCACGCAGGATTTCCTTACTCAAAGGGATGGCTGGGATTTGGAATTCCTATAATTGCCAGTGGCAGTAGTGTGATTAATACATCCTTTCAAATGTAAAGTACAGGGCATTGGGATATATCAGATACCATCTGCTTGCCAATAGTGGGCCTTACTCACCATTCTACAACAGAATATACTGCTAGAATGCTCACTTGAGGTGTGTCAGATCTCAGTTCAAATCCCTACTCTCTATCCAGAAGAAAGGAGACATGAACTGGCCAGGTCTCCTGCATCCTGGCTGAGTGTCCTAACCACTGAGCTAAAGAGTATGAGGGAGATTGGCTGCCTACTAGGCTGGACCCCTACTTATGACTTAACTGACCAATGGCCTATCTTCCCTGGTTTATGAATAGGACTGGGGCTCAGATTGGAGTTTGCTCTGGAAGCCTAGAAAGAGGCAGCAGTGTGCGTACCCAGGCAGGAGTTATGCACCGAGGCATGCACAAGAGTTAAAAACGTCTGCACAAGCAGATTTTTTTGGATAATGGTGGTGCCTATAAATGGAACCTAAGAACCTTTACAATCCATAGTGCTTAGAGTAAATGTTACAGTGAGAGTAAATCAAAGCTGCATAGCTGCGGGAATTTGATGGTCCCATTGTTTTACAATGGGAACATGGGAGAAGGTAAGAATTCATGGACTGAGATAGGTGAACCAGCTTGGTAAAACAAGAGTAAATGTTTGGATAACTGAGAATGAATGAACATCTTTCCCTCTTGCTAGCCAAGATGCTTTCCCCAGCTGGTCAGAATTGGAAGCCGAAGTCTTGAAATACAATACAAGAAGCCATTTTTATAGTTTTTCTAGTCCTACTGTAAATGAGAAATGGCAGGGATCTCAGAAGGCCAGCCTGTCCTCACAGGAGCCCACGCTCAGTGGGACAGGCCCAGGAGTTTCCAGATAACTCAGATAAGTCAGGGCTTCCTGACCTTTAGATCATGAACAGGTAAGAGGCTCACAACCTCTTTGCTCTCTCTCTCGATTGCTAAATGGGGAGACATCCCAGCTGGATAGGCGAAGGGTCTCAGTATGGAAAGGGCTGAGCATCACTCTGAGAAAGTCATCCAGACTGCAGACCCTCTGTGCTAGGTGGGCGATAGAAGTTAAAAACAACAAAAGGGCAGTGGATACTTTTCAAATGGGTCCATTGGTATTTGCACTCTTTGGCGTGATCCCTTCCTTCCGTCTTGGTCACTTTGAACGTCAAGTGGGTTAATGAGTAGCTAAACGTTTCAAAGCCCTTCCTGAAAGGACTGTGAGCCTTGTTTGTTCATTTGTAGGCCATGTCCCAGGACTTCACCACCATGCCCCCTGCTGCCACTGTGGTGACTGAGCCCTACACACGGACTGAGTACTGTAAGTGGCCATGCGAGTGTCCGAAGTCACCACCTCGGTGCCCAACAGGGGTCAGTCTGATCACCGATGGCTGCGAGTGCTGCAAGACATGTGCGAAGCAAATTGGAGAGAACTGCACGGAGGCCGATATCTGTGACTTCCACAAAGGCTTGTACTGTGACTACAGTGGAGACAGACCTAGGTACGAAATAGGAGTATGTGCACGTAAGTGACGTACATATTTTTTGGCTTAGATACATTGGTATTTGCACTGGCAACTCTCGTTACTCGGAATCTAGTCAAGATTTGTCTGTCAACATAGACTAATAGAAGAGTAGGACTGGAAGGGATCTCAGTAAGTCATAAAACCTGTTCTTTAAAATCTTCAATGACAGAGATTCCACAACCTCCCTAGGCAATTTGTTCCAATTTATAATTCCGTGAGTTAGGAAGCTCTTCCTAATGTTCAGCCTAAACCTCCCTTGCTGCAGTGTAAGCCCATTGATCCTTGCCCTCTCCTCAGAGCTTAACAAGAACAATTTTTGTTCCTCCTCATTCTAACAACATTTTATGGATCTAAAAACTTCATTCTCCAGATTAAACAGACTCAATTTTTTCAATCTACCCTCACAGGTTGTGTTTTCTAGACCCTTTAATCATTTTTGTTGCTCTACTCTGGACTTTCTGCAATTTGTCCACGTCTTTCCTGAAATGAGTCCCCCAGAAATGGACACAATACCTCATTTGAGGCCTAATCAGCGCAGAGTAGAACAGAAGAATTACTTCTCGTGTCTTGCTTCCAACACTCCTGTTAATACATCCCAGAATGATGTGTCCTTTTTTTGAAACAGCGTTACACTATCGACTCATATTTAATTTGTGATCCGCTATGGATCTCAGGTCCCTTTCTGTAGTACTCCTTCCTAGGCAATCATTTCCCATTCTGTATGTGTGCAACTGCTTATTCCTTCCTAAGTGGAGTGCATTTGTCCTTATTGAGTTTTCTCCTTCTTACTTCAGGGCATTTCTCCAGTTTGCCCAGATTATTTTGAATTTTAATCCTGTCCTCCAAAGCACTTGCAATCTTCCCAGCTTGACATCACCCAAAATCTTTTTAAGTGTATTCTCTATACCATTATCTAATTCACTAATAAAAATAATAAACAATCCTTTTGGACAATCCCTTTGGACTCCACTCGACATGCCCTTCCAGCTTGACTTTGAACCTTGATAACTACTATCTAGAAATGGTTTTCCAACCAGTTATGCATCCACTTTATAGTGACCCCATGTAGGCTGTATTCACTTGTTTATTTATGAGCAGGTCATATAAGACAGTACCAAAAGCCTTACTAAACTCAAGACTGACTCTGAAACCCTCCAGTCTTGTCCACCTTGTCGCTGTCCCCCAAAAAGATCAGCTGGTTCTCCAGTCTGTTGGCCAATTGCAAGGTGACCATAGGGGGTCTCGCTCTTTGAGTTGGCTGTGTCCAGGAATAAGAGGGAAACAGTATATTGAGGCCCAGGCCTGCCCTCCAATTTGTAGCTGGCTGCTCCTCCATTCGCTGGAACTGTAGATGATGCTCCAATGAGTCAAGGAGACAAGGAAGATGTCTTGGCCAGATATCGGATGTACATGATTGGCTTCAAACCAAAGCAAGAGAGGCACAGGCTTGGGACCCTGAGTCGTTAGGGAGACCTGCTCTTCATCCCTGCCAGCAGAGCCAGAAGGAGAATGTAGTCTGCTACTTTGCAACGAGGACCAGAGAGGGAGTCATCTCTAGGCCTTGTTCCTCATCTTCAGCAATTTGAAGTCCCAGTTCAAGACCTTGCATACCCTGAGGCTGGTCACTCAAAGAAGGTTGGGGAGGTGTCTCAGGCTGACTGAGGAGATTCGGACACAGCTGTTTCTCATGTGGCAGTCCCCTTAAGGCCTTCACAGTCCTTTCAGGCTCTCAGAGTATGTGCTTGTTTGGGATTGTCTGCCCCTCTCCATGCATTTCAGCAAACACACTTGGGACCAATTCTGCCTCATACTGGAGACTGAATACACTCACTAGGCTATGAGAATTGGCCCTTACAGGCAAAGGCCAGGCAGACCCCCTTTTTCTGCAGCAGCGCCTGTCCCTGTTCAGAGACAATATTATGCACCCAATCAGTAGTGTCTGTCCAATGTATATAGAATAGTCTTATAATAATATAACACAGGAAAGAGATATACAGGGGCTGGGAAGGGTTTGGGGTGAACCCATGTGATTGCACATGTCAAAACCCTCACGATTCTGAGGTTTTTGGATGGGTTTTTCTGGTAGATCTTTGGGATCCCACCCCAATGAAGCTTTTAGTGTTAGAGGGATAGTGCTGTGTGAGCCCGCATTAAAAAGTTTGCAATGAATCCCCCTATAAATTGACTCTCACCCTGACAGCATGAATGCAAGAGCTGCAGGGTCCCCCTAGAATTCTCCAGCTGAGTTTTGTCTCTGGACACTCACTTCAGACCTGTAGGTGGGCAGAAGCCATGACCTCTTGAATCTGCTTTCGGATTTCAAACAGCTTGAACTGGGGAAGGGACTATGTAGATGTCATTCAAGCCATTCGCAAAATCAGAGACTGTTGCAAAATGAAAGTCCCACATTTCAAATCAGTTGAGGTGAAGTTTGGTTCAAATTTGGTGATAGAATCTCTTCCTCCAACTGAAGCGAATAAAAGGGGGACTGCCTCCATGTGACTAATTAAGAAACTTCAGCTTTAACTTTCTAGTACAAGCCCTTACTGCCAGCTGATTCAGCTCAGAGCCTTGCATAGCATTTGTTCCAGAATTAGAGAGCTCCCGCAACTTACAACTCCTTTTGTCATTGAAAACTCAAAACTTTGCCTCCCCAGCCCCATTTTTGAGAGCACCTGTATTGAGGTTTGCACGAGAGCTGCGTGAATTATTTATGAGGCTAGACAAATGCAGTAGATTCCATTGTTCCTGGCTCTCGGTTTGAGAATTTGTTTTAACCTTGTAAAATAATAGGCTATGTCTACACTTACAAAAGCTAGTTAGCTAATTTTAGTTAGTTTGAATTAACTTAATTCGAACTAACATGGTCCCACTAGAATGCTAGTTCAAACTAGCCATGGCAATGCAGGGCACTTGCTTAGTTCGAATTAGTCAGTTGCAGGAAGGTCAATCTGCCGATTAGTTTGAACTAAGTAGTTAGTTCAAACTAATATGGCCATATTGACTTAGTTTGAATTAACTGATTGAATTAACCGTTAATTCGAACTAAGCAATCAAATGTATTAGTTTGAATTAAGGAAGCCCTTCATTCGAACTAATGAAAGCCTAGTGTGGCCAAGGCTTAAGTTAGTTTGAATTAAGCCTCCTTAATTCGCACTAACTTGCCAGTCTAGACATAGCCATAGAGCCCTCATCAGTCATAGCCCCAACCTCTGCAGTAGCCCTGATATAGGTTGCAATTTTCTAGGTCATTACTGCAATCCTTTGGTGTGCGTTTATTTGTTTGCTGATTTGCGAGGGGAACTTGAAACTCAAAGAAAAACTCCAGGGATGAATATGTGAATCCTGGCAGATCCACTAAGGAAAAGAATGTTTTGGTCAGATCTCTAAGGAGGAAATTACCATTTTTGTGCTTCATGGGGGCTAATTGGGTTTACCCAGTTAGGGACAATAAGGCCTAAAATTATACCTACCTCCTTTGTTTTGTCATAGAATGGGGCAAGTACTTAAATTTTGGCCCTTTCAGCCTAAGGGTTAAAGACCCTTGTTATTCTTAACACAGTTCATGATTTTCATAGTGTTTTCTCTCTCTCTCTCTCTCTCTTTTAGAAATTGTGGGCGTGGGCTGTGTTCTTAACGGAATCCGGTATAGGAACGGAGAGACGTTCCAGCCCAATTGCAAATACAATTGCACGTGTGTTAACGGGGCTGTAGGCTGTGTGCCACTGTGCACCAACTCACGCCCCCCCCTCATCTGGTGCCTGCACCCAAAGCAAATTAAGATCGTCGGCAAGTGCTGCGAGCAGTGGATCTGTGAGGACTCAAAGAAGATCCGGAAGACATCCCCACGACATATCTCCTCTGCAGGTAGAGTGCATGTGTTTGATGGACAACACCATGGGCATTGAACCATGGTCCGCCTGAGTGAAAGTGTCGGCCACTGTGGCTTGAACTGAAAACCTAAGTCCCCTCATTGACAGCTGCAGCGGATGCCTCGCCTCTGTGATTCAGATGCAAGGAAGCTGCAGTGTGGGCTACGTGGAGGCCACTGCTGTGTTCCAAACCTATGGACAGATTTATCCTGACAGTAGCCTGAAGCACACAAAGAGAAGGGAAGTAGTGAGCAAGACTGACCTGCAGCTAATAGTTTCTAGCATGGGGAAAGTGCAATAGACCCATCCTCATTTAACTCTGCCTTTGTCAATTCAGGCTTAGGCATCTGATTCCAAGAGCATCTCCAGGTGCCTCGGCTCTTGGACAGAATCGTCGCTCCTCCCACCGCTCACACTGCCCTGGCTACACTTCAGTTCTTTGCACACTAGCTCAGTCAGAAACTACACCTCCTACTCAAGTGGAGACAGACTCAGGAACAGGCCCATTCCAAAGCAACACAGCCCCGAATTCTGAGGCCATCCAGATTGGGATTGATGCCTGTCACTAGAGTGGCCGGACATATGCCCCACAATCTGAACTCCGCCCCCAAACTTTGGTTTAGCTTGGGTCCAGATCTGGCAGTGCTGGGCGCCCACTCCAATTAATCCTTCAGCAAGCATGCAGCACTCCCATTGCACTGCAAAAGCAGCATTTCTGAATTATCTGCCATAAAAGGTTAAATTGTACCAGCCCCAGCTAAAGCTGTTAGCTGAGAAAACGGGCAGAGAGGTGACTACACAAAGCTCACTTAGGTATTCATATAATGCTGATTACCATGGTAGCTGGATGGCTTACGGAATTTAGTGTGTTTATTCTCATAACACCCAATGAGGTAGGGCAGAGCTATTATCCCCATTGTATAGATGGAGAACTGAGGCATGGAGCATCTAAGGGACTTACTCAAGATCATACAGAAAGTCTGTGGTGGAGCGAAGACTTGATTCTTGGTTTCCTATGGCCTCAACCAGCAGTTCTCAATCACTGTGTCGCAACACAAAAGTGTGTCGCGGCACAGCAGCTGAGTATGTCGCATGAAATCAGTCTGCGGCTGAAAGCCTGAGGAGAGTTGTGATGGCAGGCTGATTTTACACCGCTGGCCCTTTAAAAGTGAGACAGCAGCAACAGCGCTCTGCAAGAGCTGCCGCTGGAGCATCACGGCTCCGCTCTGTTTCTGCCAGTCAAGCCTCCCACTGCCGAAAATCCCTTCGGAGGGAGAATTTCTTTGGCAGTGGGGGCCAGTGCAGTTTGACCCATCATCAAAACTCCTGGTACCAGGGAGGAACTTTGGGGAGCGGCAGCGGTGTGTCACGCATAGCTGGGAACCCTCCAAACTGTGTTGCGACGGTGAAGGGGTTGAGAACCACTGGCCTGAACGAATGGTCTACCCACTGCTCTTCCTCGTCATCAAACAATTTCAAACACAGAAAAGGGTGGCTCAGGTCTTGGATGCGTCTCCAGATGTGGGTTCAAATCCTGGCTCTGTGTGACCTTGGGGAATCACTTAGGTCTCCTAATACATCCTCTATCTATCTTGTCTCTTTGGACTATACATTCATCAGCACCATCAGTTTTTGTACAGCACCTAGCACAATGGGATGTCTCTCTCTCTCTGTAGACTGTGCTGTATTACAGCAAAGATCGGCCCAAGTTATGCAAGCTGCACTGAAACCTGAGCTAAGGGCCATGAATACCTTGAAACCTGAGAGTACCCTGACTTCACTGCCTCCTAAATTTTCTGTGGACTATTCCCTCAGCCCTATCTACAAATAAAAGGCTCTGAGCTCCTCCAAACACTGGGCCATACAGAGACCATGGACCATTCACTGTGAGAATGAGTTAGCTGGATCGGCAGAGAAGTGAACCTTCAGCTCTCGTCTCACGCCTATGCTGTGTTTCCATTGTTAATTATGTGTATTATGGTTTCAAAGATATAGCCATATCAGGCCGTTTTCAGCAAATGGATGAGGAGTCCTTGGGCTCCTTAACGACTAACAAAAAAATCTGGAGGCCTAAACTTTCATGTGCTAGAACCCACTTCGTCTGACGGAACCCACAGAAGCTTATGCCCCCAGTTTTTTTTGTTAGTCTCTACAGTGCCACGGGACTCCTTGTTGTTTTATTTGTTTATGGTAGCATGTGGGAGCCACCGTCTAAGGCCAGGCCTCCATTGTGCTGGATGCTGTACAGATAAATAAAGGAGGCAGGAGGAGCCGAAAGAGCTCACAATCTAGGTGTCAGATGGGCTAACAAAAACAGGTGAGAGATTAAATGCCATGGGATGATGGGATGGGATAACAAACAGACGACACCTGAGCCGCTTCCATTGGATGTAATTATCACTGCGTGTATAGGCCTGGCAGTTACAATGAGCTTTAGGAAGGATGTTGGTGCAACAAGCTGCCTCCTACAATAAGGTCATATGTGTTTGGTCTGCAGCGTACGAAGGAGGGAATGAATCCTGGCACCAAAATTGCATCATTCATACCTCAGCCTGGAGCCTCTGCTCGAAAACCTGCGGGCTGGGGATATCGACGAGGATTTCCAATGACAACGACCAATGCCAGCTCGTGAAGGAGAGCCGCCTCTGTAACATGCGGCCCTGTGAGGTGGATATAACCAAACACATTAAGGTGGGCCCATTTCACTGCTCAACTTATAGTTCACTGATTGGCTTCCCCTCCTTGCCTGGTGCCAGGTACTAAAACTCTGAGTTGGAGAATGTAATAAGGTGAATCTCCTGAAAGGGAATGGGATAGAGAATAAGGAGACACCAGCTTGCTGCCTGTGGCCTAGATACACTCTGGATGGTGCAAATAGGTGTAATTTTTCCTCCCTGGACCATTAGGGACCCTATTCTTCCAATGCAGGATGTAACTAACTCCCTTTGTGGGAAGATTGCTTTTATTTCTGCTTGGCACTCCTCACAGGTGACAGGTGACGGGAGTGTGCCACGCTCATAGCAGAAAGACCACTACGACAGAGGGGATGCAGTGCTCTGTGTAGGTGTAAACTCTGCCACTCACAGGCAACCAGCCCATCACGAGTGAATTCATAAATCCATATGTATAAATCTACGGGATCCGCAAGAGACAGGCTGTGTACAATATTCTGTGTGATGGGGACAATGAAGTTAAAAGTCCTTGAAATTGTTGGATGTTAGATAAACAAACGTTGTCCTGAGGCAGATTGGGTCAAACATTACCCTTTATTGTCTGCTCGTTCCATCTCAACATCTCGAGTGAGCACCGAGGAGGGGGTATTACAGCTCTTTTATTCAGAGCAGTATGATAATATATGGCTCATACATTGATGATTGACAGTATTCCAAAGACCCTTATTTGGTGACCTCAATACCCAAATACTGCTTACATCATGCACATAATTAGTCCCGCCTCTGTTTACTTGTTTACTGGTTTGGTTAGTAGTTCACAGGTGTTTACTTTTTGCCTTGGACCATGTTACTTTTATCACAACAGTGCCCATAATATTACTGACCACGCATTCTGCAATGAGGAGAGGGGTAGGAAAGTCCGTAAATGTATTTCTTTCAGTGCTGTTATGCAGGAGAGAGAAGATAGTTTCTCTTGCTTACATTTCTAACTGAAACCATAAGAAAGGGCGCTGGGACAGGGAAGATAATAAATCTTTCACTAACTTCTAATTACAAAAAGCAGAGCCTGACCCTGTTCCCATAACAACTGTGAACCCTGAACCCTAAGCAGTATCCCAAGGTCCAAGCATTACAAAATTACTGAATTAACAGTTCCTAACAGACAGACAAAAAGCAAATTCTATTCTAAACAAATCTTATTACAGGCTGAGGGTTACTGATTTATTATTCTTATATTATGTTTAAATATACATGCTGATTGCCCTTAATGCAATCCACGATATATCCCATGACACAGGCCTGACCCAATTCCCAATGTTGCCTTATTTTAAACTTTCCTACAGAAATCAGAGGGGATTTTGCTTTTTACTTTGATTTTCGTGAAAATGGATCAGTGTTGTGAAAATCAAAACGAGCTGTGAATATTTTTTTTCCACACTCAGCACTATGGGGCTAGTTTTCAGCAGAAAACATCAACATTTCATCACTGAAGACTTTTCATTTTGATTTTGTCTTTGCTATAACACATGGAAAGATTTTTATGGTCCAAAGCAAAACTGAGCAGCTAGATTTTGGAGCTTTAAAATGGCTTGAAGCAAAATGTGTGTTTCTTTTCCTTGCAAAAAATATTCAACCATTGTCAAGTCCCAATATTCGTGTTTTTGAAATGCAGGACTTGAAGAGTGCTGGCTTTCTGTCAGGGACGGTATTCAGAGTGGCAATGCTAACCTAACATGGAAGGCAAAAATTGCTAATTAGACTTATTTGAAATTTATCAGTAGAAAAAAAATTCCCTTTGTGTTTTACCTTAAGCTGGGCTTTTATGGAAAAAAGCTCATTTCACTAAATTTTTCAGTTGTTTTCTGTAGGTAAATTGGAAATGAAACAAATGTTTGTTTAGTTTTGGCTCAAAATATGTTTTTAAAAAGCAGAATTTCTTTCAAAATTAGGAAAACAAGTAAGAAGTCCTGTGGCACTCTTCAACCAAAATTAAGACTTCTGTGGCATTGGGTTTCTTTTTTTGACACTTCATGTTTTCCTTTTTTTTAACTTTAGTTTTTCAAAACTTCTCCAACTTTAGAAAAGATGCCAAGAAACAAAAAAATGAAATACAGTCATTTTTCCAAATTTGGAGAAGTTTGAAAAAGGAGACTAGAAAAAGGAGGGGGTTGGGGAATGGGGGAAAAAAAAGAACTTTCAACATTATTCATTTTATCACACTCTGGAGGGAAGTGGAAGGGAGAAAAAATTTTAAAATAGGCTTTTTATTTTTGGGGGAGGAAAATATAATTTAAAAAAACCAGACTTTGAAATGCAAACTTGTTTCAAAGCTTGTGAAATACAAACCAATATTTTTCATGAATTGCTTTCCATTTTTTATCATCATTCCTGCTATCCTCAAGGAAGTTCTGCCTGCATGGGACAAAGAAGTACCTGGGAGTACTAAGCAATTAAAATTAATCTTTGTCTATCTTTCTCGCCTCTCTCCCAACCTAGCCCGGGAAGAAATGCTTGGCTGTGTATAGAGCAGATGAACCAATGAACTATACCATATCCGGCTGTGTGAGCAAGAACACCTACAGGCCAAAATATTGTGGCATCTGCACGGATGACCGATGTTGCAGCCCGTACAAGTCAAAGACCATTGATGTGAGGTTTGAGTGCCCGGATGGAACTGGATTTTCCAGGAAAATCATGTGGATCAATGCCTGCTTTTGCAACCTGAGTTGCAAGAACGCCAATGACATTTTTGCTGACTTGGCACATTACCATGATTACTCTGAAATAGCAAATTAAATTGGTTGAATGCTGGAGTGAACCATGGCTCTGATTTTACAGAGGTTTTAAAATAAAGGAGAATCTTTCATCCAGTGCCAATGTAACATTTGTGTCTCAAAGGCAGGATTACGCCTCCTTAGTTTATCCCACTGTTTTAAAGACTTTGAAACAGCCAGGATTTTCCAGTGTAGCAAACTTCCGTCCATGGAGTGGGGCCAGAACGTCCCCTTCATTACTAGTGCCCAGATGATTAAATGTGTCTATTGAACCATGTTTCTTGAAAGTCATGACTTAAATGACATACCTGCTGGCAGTGAGGCACCATGGACAACGCGCTTGTTAAAAGCGCATCAAAGAATGAGTAGGGCCAGTAGTTTAATGCCCTAAGGGGAAATATAAGCTAGGAAAATTAATATATGTTATTTTAGAGTTTGTGAAGCTATCCCATGAGTATCAGGTACTTCCACTGTCTTGTGAAATCTGCTCTGAGCTGGAAAATGGGAACTGATTTTCCCTGTTTAGATAAGGCTGCAGGGTCGTGTTCCTTGATAAGAGTGGGCCAAATTTTGGTCTCAGTTTTAGTGATGGCAGGCCAGAGTTGCTTCACTAAAGTCACCACTGTAGCTGAGCTCAGCCCTTCGAACATCACGTGCTACTGTAATCTTCGGGTGGGCTAAAATTCATTTAATTGCCCTTCTCCAGTGCCTCACAGAAATCAATCCCAATGGAGAAAGCAGCTGGAGACCCAGGATCCAGTCTGTATGGGACTCACAGCAAAGATTGTTCAGAGTTACCACCCCACATTAAAACACTACTAAAAACAAACAATGAACTTTATTAACTACTAACTAAATGAACCTTATCCTAAGAAAACAAAATAAAATTAACCAAGAACAATCCCTACACAAACCTCCACATGAAAGATACCCAAGAGTCCCAAAGTCCAGGTGGAGTTCACCCAACTCTCAGCTACAGTCTCTGTTCCAGTGTAGAGGTTTGAGTGGCAAGAAATAGCTGTCCTCTTCTTCTTTCTTTGCAGGAATCTTCTGCAGAATTCCATGCAGGCTTTTCCTTCTCCTTTGCAACCAGCCCTCAGTCCCATATGCATGTCTGCAAAATCTGTTGCAGATGACTCCATTCGAGGGAGAAAACATCTTGTTCACTCCTGGCTCAGCTTCTCTCCTGAAAACTGAGCACATGGGCTCTTCTCAAGGCAGCTCCCGCCTGCTGTCTGCACAGACTGCTGCTCTCATGTCATCTGACTGACCACACCACATCACACCAGCAGGGCACCCTGGGGAGCATGATCAAAATGCTACCACTCCCTGTTTCCAGAAATTTCTAGTTGTGGGTAGCTAATCTGCCCAGCAACAGTAACCCACCCTCAGCAGGTCTCTTAAAGAGATAGCCTTTTTAGGAATATGGGTTACACTACCACTGGCTTACATCACACCCTGGGTTAAAACCCAGGGGGAGGGTTAGTGGGTGAGAGTATTTCTGCTGAATTCTCCTCCCACCATTCTGTTTTGTAGGATCCAAGCTTCCCTCCATCCAATAAACTCATAGGCCTGCCAGATCTCTTCGGGATTCCTAGGGATCTGGTCCAGGAATATTCCTGTGGTGCCCCTGTACCTCTGTGGCAGCTCAGATCCCGATCCCCTGAACCTTGGTAATGTAACTCCATGGACCCCAAGCGGACCTCCCCCATAGTTAGATCTGTGGGAAAGATAATACAGCCCCTGACATCGCTGTTGTTTCCAGGCACGTTTCACAGGGCAGGAGGAGGAAGGTTCAGGATTCTCTCTTCCTCACCCACTCAGATCCAGGGAGCAAGTGCAGGAGGAAGGGAAAAGAGATGAAAAAAAATGCCGGGAGAGTAGCTGAAGCCTCCCTTCAACCTGGAGGGCGTGATGCCATGCCCCATGCCGTTACTGGTGGGCAGTGCTAAACTCTGGGACCCCCGTTCTCATTTATACTAAGGGCCCTTGATGTTGCTGGGTGTAAATGTAATTTATAACCACATTACACGTCCGGCATGGTGTAAAGAGGACACGGGCTATGGGAGAGTCTGGCTTGTCACATTCAACCGTTGTCAAGTGCCAATGTTCATGTTTTAGAAATGCAGGACTTGAAGGGTGCTGGCTTTCTGACAGGAACGGTATTCAGAGTGGCAATGCTAACCTAACATGGAAGGCAAAAATTGCTAATTAGACTTGTCTGAAATTCATCAGTAGAAAAAAATTCCCTTTGTGTTTTACCTTAAATTGGGCTTTTATGGAAAAAGCTCATTTCATTTCCCTGAGTGTATGAAAGTGGAGAGGGACGGGTTTTTTTTGCCCAGAGTGCACAGTTCCATTGGCTGCTGGCGCTTGTTTGTGAAGGGAAAGCAAACAAACCAAAAAAACGGATTTAAAACTCTACAAAACCTGGTGTAATTAAATTCTGGGCGAGAGCCGAACCGGCCAGTCACTGCCATTCCAAGCAGCAATGGCCGTCACCGTAGCATGCTCTGGAACTGAGGTCCAGCATCAACACAGGGATTTTCAGCGCTGTCCCATGGGGGGGAGCGTGGCCCGGAGCCAAGTGGCCAAAGCGGGGCCCCACCTGCGGCGGGTGGGGGGGAAGTCAGAGCTTGCTCCGGTCCCAGTCCTGGAAGGAACCGGCTCTGGCCGAGAGGCTGGGGCCACCTGTTTGGGGGGGTGGAGCCGGAGCCGGCCATATGGGGTAGGCCAGCCCAGAGGCCAGGACTCACGTGCTCTGCCCTTGGGCCTGCCTGCTCCGCCCTGGGGGGGTGGGGAGGGCCAGCCCAGGGCCAGGCATAGCCCTCCCGCCCCACCCCGCCCTGCTGCCTTTGGCTGGGTGCTGAAGGCAGCAGGGCGACCATGGGAGGAGGGGCTGCGGCACACACGCACGGGTCCTGCACTGCCCCGCTGGGAGCAGGACAGCGAGTGGCCCATGTACCCGCGGGGCCCAGGGCGATTGCTCCCCTCCCCCCCCCAGGGGACGGCCCTGGGGATTTTAGAGGACTCATATATGGCATCAGTTCGTTTCTGTTGCATTGGTTTGGCGACAGTCTGTCGGCATCTGGCTGTAGATGATAGTGTGAATAGGTATTTCAGCTGTAGGGGGAAAGTCTCCTCCTCTGTGGGGTCCAGCTGATACAATTCCTATATACATATTATTTCATAACTAGAACTAAACTGCATTTAGGGGGAAAAACTTAGACACAAATTAAAAACCGGACTGACGCATGGAGGGAGACTTTTCTGGGCTTCCCTGCAGTGTCTCACTCCAAAAGCTTATTGCTGTGAACACTCATTCTCTCTCTGGCACTCTGCTGTGCTGCTACCCTTGGATAATCATGCTGGGGAGCTCTTTCTGTTGCTTTTTATGAGTTTCTCTATCTCCTTGGCCACAGCACCAAGATTATTTAATCATGCTCTGCTTTCCCTATGGTGCAAATCCTTCAGAGACTGTCTCTGTATGAAGAGGGGCCTCAAAGGCCAGCTTTTTAAAGGACTTTAGGTGCTTGATGGAGCTATAATAACCTCCACTAACGGTGTGCTTCTAAGTACTACGGGGCTAAATCCTGATGTACTTCATTTTACTTAACCCTTATGCTGGAAAAACATTTATTGGCCTTTTGTAGGCATTCTACTGGGTGAAAGAGTTACAGATTTAGTCCAGCCATTTGGAGCAAGAGGAAGGAAATATCAATTTCTGGGCTGGTGCTAGAATTCCTTCGGTGCTACATTCTACAGAAAAGATAAATTTATGATATTCTGTACTGGGGGCTGGGAGGGGCCAAGGTAAAGGTCTTTGGCTCAAACCCTGCTCATCCCCTGCACTTAATACTGTTGATGTCCATGTACTTCTATGAGCAAGGGGAGTGCAGAATGTGAGGGTTTGCTTCTGTGGATGTCAGCAAGAGAACGTGTTAATGGTGACGTCTCACCCTCTGTGGGAGCGTTACCTCTGTAAAGACTGACGCCTCAATGGTTTGGCCCCATTTACAGCGATAGGAACATCTGATGCAAAATACCAAATATGAAAGTTTAAACGAGGTGCCTTTGCACTGAGTCAGTTATAACGGGAAAACACTGAGAAATGTACAGGCAATTAAAATACAAGCATGTTGCCATCTGGTTATTATTATGATCCCTAGCATTACTGTATAAAGATAGAGTGGGAAGCTACAGAGTTCATAAATACTGTGCAATATTTTAATTTAAGCCATGGATTTCTTCCCCACCCCCACTTTTGTTTGCTTAAGACAAAAAAAGTAGACGTGTCTTTCAGAAGCACAGCATATTAAAACGATGGGAATAGACTGCACAGTGCTATGACTTAAATCCAAATACCGCCTTACCCATGCACATATATCATGTCACACTGTGACTGTTATTATTTATATACCTTACGAAGCTCTATTTGGACATCATTTGCTGAGGTATAGAGCCATTTCTTGGAATGGTGCAACTGGCCAAAAAACCCTTTGAAGTATGCAAGTTTCAGAGCCTCTGTGGGACATGTTTGTACTGCATCGACATGAGTGTGCCCAGCTGAAATGCCACAGCTACGCTTTAAAGGGAATAAATACCTGCAAAAATGGTTTCACAATGAATTAGCACACAACAACTGCCTTAGTTAGAAGCTTTTAGCAAAGTGTGTGTGTGTGTGTGTGTGTGTGTGGGCACACGACTAGATGCGCACATACGTGTATATGTGTGTGCGCGCAAATCAGTCATGTTCCTGCCTTTTCTTCCCTGTCTCGCTACCTGCCGGGCCCAAATGGGACGTGTTGTGTGTGTCAAAGACCCAAAAACGAAAGACACACACAAATTATTCATGCAGGAAACTTAAAACAACGTGGGAGCCTTTTCTTATGCAAAAAGAACTTCATGCCCCAGCCAACCTTTGACTTGCGGCAGCTTGTCTCCTCCCGTTTGTGGGACAGGACACCACTGCCCAGGCTCTTTGTCCATGACTGTTTGGGTTCCATACATCGTTCACCGCCTACTCTTAGAATGTGCAAGCTCTTTCCTCACTTGGGCTGAATTGCTTGCAGAGCCCACCCAAGGTTTACTAGACAGCCAGACAAAGGAATTAAAAACCTGGTTACTTAGTTTATTCAAACTTACACTGCTCCTAAGCTAGACAGCAGTTCTTAATTGCTGGGTCGTGACCCATTACTGCGTCACCACACAGCAGTAAGCGTGTTGTAGAGAGCTGGCAGCCGCCTGCTGGAGCTGGAGAATGATTCGGCAGCGGGGACATTGGCTTCGGCGGCGAGGGCTGCTGGTGTGTCCTGTAGGGTCTTGCACACCCCCATGCATGTCATGGGCCACAAAAGGTAGAGAATCTCTGAGCTAGAGAATTCAGTTACCTACAGAAAAAGTTCATTATTGTGCGAGGCTTGGTCACCTTTCTCTCTGAAACCCGATTTTTTTTTTCTAACAGCGGCTTCCATCCTAAGCTAGGAAAACTGCAGGAGAGTGAATGTTATATGGCAAAGGGTCTGGAGGACAGGATGAGGTCATATGCCGATCATTATAACTCCTCTATGACTGAAGCATACAAAACTCAGGGTAATTTTAGCCATGTTGGTCGCAGGACATTAGTGAGACAAGAAAAAATTAGTATCACTCACCTTGAAGCATGTAGGACACCCTTAACTCTCTTTCTAAGCTGTAAGCCTCAAAGGCTGCATCTACACTTGCAAATTAAGTCGACTTAAGCTTGTGTAAGTCGACTTAATTTACCCTGCGTCTACACTACAGTTTCCTTAAGTCAACTTAAGCAACTTGCTTAAGTCGACTTAAGGAAAATAAAGTCGACTTTATTAAACCTCAATTTAATTCGACTTAGGGCTTAAGTCGACTCCCCAGTGTCGACTTAAGCCAGTGTAGATGTGGGGTAGCCCTAAGTTGACTTAGGGCTACTCCAGGACTGCACCAATGCCCTCCCTGCCGGGGGGGGGCACAGGGGTAGCCTGGCATGCTCCCCCACAGGGCAGGGCAGAGCCCTGTCCACCCTGCCCCTATGCCCTGCCAGGTTCCCTGTCCCCCTTTGCCCCATTGTACCTATGTACAATGGGGCAAAGGCTGAGCCTCCTGGCACTGGGCAAGGAGTGCCCCCCGGCCTCCATGGACCTACCCTAGGTCCCCCTAGCCTCTAGAAGTTGACCTAGGCGTCCAGTGTGGATGCTCTAGGTCGACTTTGTAAGTTCCCCCCAAAGTCGACTTAAAATTTAAGTGTAGACATAGCCAAACAGGCTCGTGTGTGAAAGAGAGAGCCTCTTTCTCTACCACAGTGGAAGTGGCAATCTCTGTCCCTGTGGGAATATTCAGCACCACGGACAGTAACAGCGATGCCCACCTCCATCCCAGGTAGCTTGCGGGATACTGCGAAGGGCTTCGTGTCAGCAGGGCAGGGCCCCACGTCTCCATGCAGGAAAATGAGCGCTGAGCACTTACATTTTTAAAAGTAAAGATCTCCCTACGTGCCGCTCTTCATGTGCAGTGCAAAAAACTCATTGGAGCGGGGAGGTGGACCTCCCCTCGATTTTTCTGGCCCAGTGAGCTGGTCAGCACTTATTCAGTGGAATGGCTTCAACGGGGTGACTGGGTGACCGCCGCGGCACTAGCCCCCAGCCAGCAGCTCAGGGTGGCCCGAGAAGCAGCACATCTCAGCTGAAATTCCTCCCACCTCCCAGGTCAATGGCTAACGGTAGAAACGGGGGTAGCAGCAGCTGCTGGAGGCTCGTCCTCCCTCCCCCATTACTAAATGGCTTAGGCATCTCACCTCAAGAGAGGGTTTACCCCCGGGCATCCCTAATAGCGGGGGGGGGGGGGCGCCTCCCGCCAACGCAGCCTTTGGCACTTAGTTCTGAGAGAGTGGCAGCACCCAGAGGTGGCTTTTGGGGTAGGAAAAGAAGGCGCATGCCTTGGGCCCCAAGCTGTAAGGGGCCCCCGTGCCTGCCCCAAAAGCCGTGTCTGCCTCGGTTGGCAGCAGGCGGTGGAGCTGGCCCCTGTGTCTGGGGTTGGTGGCGGGGAGCTGGGGCTGGCAGTGAGCTGGGGCTGCGGGGGGCAGAGCGGGGAATGGCGGCGGAGAGTTGGGGCTGGCGACAGGGGGCCCCTGTGGGCCTATATGGGGCCCTACAGGCCTATAGGGGGCCCCGCAATGTCCTTCGCTTAGGGCCCCCGATAGCCAAAGGCCACCCCGGTAGCACTCCTTACACCCACACAGGCTTTGGTTTGGTGAGGCACCTCCAAGGACACTGGCTTTGGGGAATCCCCTTCTGAGGTACTCAGCCTCTCCCCCCTTGAGATATGGGAGCCGAGGGGGCTGAACGCCGGTTGTGAATTGCTACACATCTAAAAGTGAGGCCTGAGAAAGCCCTGCAGCACCACACCTACCTATGTATGTTTGGGCCTCAAGCCCCCCCCACCACGTGCCTCTAGCATTGCATGACCAAGGCTTTATTCTTGTCTCAGGAAGGCACAGAATCCAGATATCGCATTTCTTCAACTTGCTTTGCACCAGAGAAGTAAATGGAGCTGTTGTTTCCCCAAACACTGCATGACACAAATGTGGTTAAAAAGAAACCCAAGTGTCTAGCCCAGCTCTCACCGGGATCGTTCCAATAATAGGATTACAAGGCATTACTTCCATTAGGGCGGGGCCCAGCGTGCTCAGTCCAGGATGAGGCCCTGCTAGAGCTAGGCGCTGCACACACATTAGACCTGCGGGTACCAGAAAGTCTATCAAGCATCATCCGCAGAATGAACAACTGCAAGGAACAAAAAATAAGAAAGAAGGAGAAGGGCCCTTAAACCAATGTGGCCCGATGAAGTGCTTGCAGGCCCACGACAAGTTAAAAGAAGAGCGGCGCGTGGCTAGATCATTAGTGCTCATGAGGGACAACCTCTGCTGAGACAGACTCGTGTGACCAGGACAAAGCATTAAAAATACCTGTGTCAAAGCCCCAAAATAGCTTCAAAACCTTGCGAATGTTAATGCAATCAGTGTGGCTGACATCTTCAGAGGGAGCAACCCCCATTTGTGGATGATCAAGTCTGGTTCAAGAGCCAACCTGAAATGAAGGCCCAAAATTGCAGCCCCACCCCCAACCCCCATCTGTCTGCTCAGAGGAATTGCCCCGCTCCTAATCGCTGGGGGAAGAGGACTGGACGGTGCCATCTTCTCTCTCATCGCTCTGTAACCGCCTCCCCCAGGGTTCCAGTCACCTCCTCCCTGTCTCTTATTCAATCACTTCGTCTCCCTTACGTTACCCCTAATCTCCTTGTGACCGGGGCCTCTTGGGATACCCTCCTGGACGTGCAAAAATCAGGGCAAGCTGCAAAACCAGGAGCCAAACTCCCCACACACTGATGGGTGGTACTTAAACCAGTCTCCCTATCAGTCACTACCAGGCTTCTGGTTCCCCACACTGGGTACCAAGAACTGCCCAAAATAGAAACAGCTCCCTTTATTGCACTCCAGTTCCTCCGGCTCCCACCTAGCCACATGGTCCCTTAAAGATATAGGTTCTCCTGACCCCAAAGGGCCAGCCACAGCACACAGAACAATATAGGTTTGGATCTTACCCAAAATACCACACTGGTAGCCAATCCTTTAGCAACTACAACTAAAGGTTTAATATAAGAAGAAAAGAAGCAAAATATGAGAGATGTTAAAGGGTCAAAGCGAATCACATACATACAAATGATTTAAAGTTCATGAAAAGCAGTTTGCAGGCTTGTTCCTCTGGTAAACACCCAGCATTAGGGTGGGCCTCAATCCTTTGTTCAGTCTCAGAGGAATAGTTCCAGAGATGGGTGTTGGCTGTAGACTGAGGACTTGAGAGCAAGATGGAGTTGGAGTTGCTGCCTTTTATCACCTCTGGCCTTCTCCATGCTGTGTGCAGGTCTCTCCAATCAAACTGGAGCTGGGTCACATGTTTAAGTCCTAGTGGCTCAACAGGTTTTCTTCTTCGGCCCATTATACTGGGGAGCTTCCTTAATGGGCCATTAAGGAGACAATGGCCAGGTAGACATTGAGTCTGGGGAATTTTCCCAGCCTTACACAAGTTAAAATATAACAATCATATTCCTAACTTCTACTATGAATACAAATCCTACACATAAACTATGTAATTCTTCCCCACAGATTATTACCTTTCTATTGACACCAAACATGGCATAGTTCCTATGGATTATAACAATCATAAAATATTAATACAAAATAATATCATAAATGGTTCCCTAAATCCTGACAGCGTCACACTCCTGTCCCCCAGTCATTTCCCTAAACTGCTCACCCCATATTGTCCCTCTCTCCATGACTGGGTCAGGTGCATTTCACGATCACCGTCCCATTAATCTCTTGGCGCTGTACATCCCTATCCTCCTATTAGGGGTTGGTCCTGGGGCCGATTCTGTTCAACATTTTCATTAATGATCTCAATGATGCGATAAGCTGCGTGTTTAGTAAGTTCGTGGATGACACCAAGTTGGGGGGAATGGTAGGTACTCTGGAGGGCAGGGATAGGATTCAGGGAGACTTAGACAAATTGGAACACTGGGCCAAAAGAAACCTCATGAGGTTCAACAAGGACAAGTGCAAAGTCCTGCACTTAGGACGGAAAAATCCCATGCACTGCTACAGGCTGGGGACCGATCAGCTAAGTAGCTGGGCTGTAGAAAAGGACCTGGGGGTTATGGTGGATGGGAAGATGAATATGAGCCAACAGTGTGCTCTTGTTGCCAAAAAGGCCAATGGCATATTGGGCTGCATCAGTAGGAGTATTGCCAGCAGATCGAGGGATGTGATAATTCCCCTCTATTCGGCACTGCTGAGGCCGCATCTGGAATACTGTGTCCAGTTTTGGGCTCCCCACTACAAAAAGGAGGTGGACAAATTAGAAAGAGTCCAGCGGAGGGCAACAAAAATGATTAGGGGGCTGGGGCACATGACTTACGAGGAGAGACTGAAGGAACTAGGCTTATTTAGTCTACAGAAGAGAAGACTGAGGGGGCATTTGATAGCAAAGAGCAACGGTTTCAAATTACAGCTGGGGAGGTCGAGGTTGGATATTAGGAAAAACTTTCTCGCTAGGAGGGTGGTGAAGCATTGGAATGGGTTACCTAGGGAGGTGGTGGAATCTCCATCTTTGGAGATATTTAAGGTCCAGTTAGACAAAACCCTGGCTGGGATGATTTAGGGGGAGTGGTTCTGCTTTTAGCAGAGGGTTGGACTAGATGACCTCATGAGGTCCCTTCCAGCCCTATAATTCTATACCCTGCTGAAGACACTCCTCTCTGGCTTTTTTTTGGCCCATATGATGTCGTTAGGTGCCTTGCTCTCCCCACAGACTCCTGCACCGTCCACTGACTGTGGGTGGAGGTTTGTACCCACCAGTTCCTGGGATGTGGAAAGGACACCGTGTGCTAAGTCTTCACAGCCCTCACTTCGTCCCCGCTGCTCCTGACGCAGCATTGCTGCCCCCAGGGCCCACGCGGCACCAGTCACATACAACGCGGAGCCCCCCCACGTCAGCTCACTTCCAAAAGGCCAAGTTCTTCGCCATTTCTAAAGGACTGGGTAAGTTTGGCAACACCCTGTAGCCGCCCCCACTCACTCACACATCGGCTGCTCCTGAGTTCCTGCTTCCCACACTGCTGCCCCACCGACTGCCGCCCACCCAAATGGCTACATCCCACAGCCAAAGGCGTCTGTTCCAGTAGTGCACGCGCCACATGGCTTCTGCGGGCCAAGGGAGATGGAGATGGTCCAGCCACGTACGTGCCTTTGTGGCCACTCAGTCAAGAGGGGGCAGCAGAGGGACAGGGGTGTAGCAGGGAGCTGGATCAACGTGCGGAAACGTCACCAAAGAAGTCACCTGTCATTGTGTCAAGATTTGTGGTCGCCACGCCCTTTTAAACGTAGCCCGATCAGAGAGGCTGTCAGCACGGCTGGTGCCTGGGAAAGCCCTGCCCCTCAGCTAGCAACAGCCCCCCACCCTCGGAAAATGACATTGAGTGCAATGCCACCAACCACTGACACCATGGACAAGCGGGGGTGGTCACTGGTGGCCACGTCTCAGCTCTCTAGGGGAATCAGACCATCAACGGTTGAGCCCCACTGGCCTAGAGCGGCTGTGCCGAGAACGCTTTCATCTGCCACTACCCAACTGCTGGGGCACGACCCTTTCGGCTGGTCGGTGCTGAGCAGGTCAGACGGCCCCCTTGCAGAAACAGACTTTGGCAGATGAGGCATGTAAAATCCCCGGGGTGCTACTCCTGGTCGGCAACTGGGGAGTTTATCAACTGAATGGAGCTCTCGGAAAAGACTGATAAAAACGCTCAGGGTAGAGGGGTGTCCTTATACCGAGTTGTTTAAATATTAGCATAGTGCTCATGCATTACCAAACAAAACCTGTATTTGGCTCTGTGGGAGTGCGAAATCCATCTTGCCTACTGCAGCTGGTCATGTGTGCAGGGGAAACTGTCCTCTCTTGCTGTCAGGCCAGCAGAACGCACACTAGCAATGATGGGGAGGTGTCAAATTATAATCCACACCTGATAGAGACAAAGCCCCAAAAGACAACACAGCTGAAAGCCGGCCATAGTAACCCTGGAAATGCTGCAACAGATGTGTGTTGGCCGAGACGCTCCAGCCAGACATGAAGCGGATTCCGACAGCAGGGAGAAAAATAAGCAGCTTTTCTGAAACCTGCTTTCTCCTGCTCGGCCCATCACTCGCCGCACCACGTGACACTAGTAAAGATCACATCTAGGTCATTTCACTGGAACCGGATCATGCCAGCGCCACATAAACAAGAACTAATCAGCACCCGCTGTGCTGCGTCAACAGGTGCTGGGGTAGCACTCCATGTCCGCCTTCCTCTTCCTGCTCTGCATTTACAAGGAGAGAGCGAATTTGGGGCTCAAATCTGTTCAGAACTGGCCAGAGTGCAGGTCCTCAGGAAAGGGAGTGGCAATCTGCACTCCCAGATTTCAGAAAAAAGGCTGCTCCTTTCCTGAGTGTGGAGTGAAATTGGGATGTCTCAACCACCCCAGATGGCCCAAGGATAGCTCTCATGTGCCCCCACAGTATAGTATCAGGCAGAGATGTCAGCCAGCCTGCAGGACCCCATTCATCTTTGGTAGTGTCACTTAGCAGGCATGGAAGGCTATTGGGGGAAGGTGGGGGGAGTTTTTATTCTCAGCACAGAGTCTGCCCTGAGCTCCCTGATACACAGCGTCAGGGCTGTCCCGTGGGGCGACCGGGGCCCAGGGACAATTGGCCAAAACGGGGCCCCACCCCCATGCTGGAGGGGAGCATGGGGGGCCGACCAGCCCACTCCACCCCTTAGTGAGCCGGCTGTAGCTGGGAGGCTGAGGCTGCCGGCGCAGGGAGCTGGCTCCAGCCCAGGCCCCAGCGGCTGCCTGTTGCGGGGGGAACCGGCTGCAGCCCCAGAGGCTGAGGCCGCCTGCGGGTAGGAGTTGTGCCCGGGCCGGGAGGCCGAGGCTGCCTGCGGGGCGGCGGAGCCTGCTCCGGCCCCGGAGCCGCCTGCAGGAGGGAGCCAACGGCCCCGGCCCTGGGCTGGGAGGCTGAGGCCGCCTGTGGGTGGGGAGCCGGCCATGTGGGGTAGGCTAGCTCAGAAGCCGGGCCCCACATGCTCCACCTCTAGGCCTGCCTGCTCCACCCTGGGGGTGGGGAGGGCTGCCCCACCCCACTGCCTTCAGGCAGCGGGGTGGCTGTGGGAGGAGGTGCTGCGGCACGCGTGGGCCCTACACTGCCCCACTGGGAGTGGGACAGTGGGGGGCCCACATAACCACAGGATCTGGGGTGATTGCCCCATTTGCCCCCCTCCCAGGGAAGGCCCTGCACAGCTTATTCCCTTCTGAGAAGTGCTTCTGCTACAGAAGGGACTGTTGGAGGCTGGCCAGCAGTGAACACTACCGCCAGGAAACGTGGAGCAGTAAGTGAATGGATTGTAAACCACAATTGTAAAAACTCTGACTCACACGAGATAACATACAAAGCACAGGTCTTCTGAACACCAGGTAGGGGCCTTCAAAAACAAACAAAAAACCTAAGGGCATCCAAAAGCCAGCCTAATAGCTTCAGGTGGAATAAAGGCAAATTGCTTGAGGTCCAGCACAGGGGAATTGTTACAGCTCACCCTTTGATTCTCAGCTGATTACATACCCACCCTTTCTTATTTTCTTAGTCACCCTAGATCTTTGCTCTTAATGTCCTTTTTCAGGGAGAAAGTCAGTCCCCTCTCCTCCCCAGTACACCGATTTACACTACAAGAGACTTAAGAAAAGTTCAAGGACTAAGTCACCAGGGAGTAGCTTATGCTCATTTGAGCAAGAGGTTATTACCTCTTATATCCGCACTACTGCCTGAAAACACAAGTGAACTTTGATGGGCCAGTTCCACAACCGGCAAATTGGATGAAAGTCTCATTCTCTTAGTGATCGAAGCTTTTTCTGAAAAGCAGGGGCACATTTACAATTTTTGTACACAGGTAGTTGCAGCATCATGCCCAAAGTTATTAGATCATCTCTTTATAGGATTGACTAATATTCCCTTTAAAATGGACATCTACCAGAGATGGCATTAACACCCAAGAAGCTGGTAAATACTCCCACTAAAAGCCTTAGCAATGTAGTGTTACTGAGCTATATGGGGATCCACCTCCAATCTACATCTGCAAGAAATGGTGCACATTGTATCTGCAGATGCTGATATAATGCAGATATCCACAGATTTGCAGAGCTCTAGCCCTGCACAGATACAAATATGTGGATCTGTAATTGATTTGCAACTGCAAGAAATTGTCTGCAGCTATCCACATTGTACCCACAGCTGCAGATTTGCAGGGCTCTACTGATAAATTCTGCTATACCATAACAATTAGAAGCCTGTGGCTAAGATTTGGGGAAAAAAAATAGGGATTTTGGATGCTCAAGTCAGGCCTATTAGGCAAAAAAAATAGGGATTTTCAGTAATCTTAACTCAGATATGTGGATGAGATTTAGTTCTGTATATACTGAACAAAGAAATTCATGCTAGGGACCCAGTAGAGAGCCGTAGGAAAGATTCTAAATGCAGCAGCACAGGGTTGGGTGCAGGATTGGGAGGAGTTCCTTAAGAACTATGGGGAGAAATGAAGTGTATATTAAGGTTTTGATTGAATATCTGAAAGAGAGCTGAGTCCTAACTCTTGTTAAAAGCATCCATAGCATCAAGTCTAGCTGTTTGTGTAGATCAGCATTGTTCTTTGCCAAATGAGGGCTTTTATTGAAAAGCTGGTATTCATCAGAGGAGTCCAGGCCAGCAGGTCTCCTTGTATTGCAAGAGATTGGATAGCTTCCTGCTTGTCTGATATTTAAGCTGTTTATTTCTGTTTAACAGGCAGACCACAGACCTCTGCTAGGAGTGTTTATCCAGTTCCAGACCACTTCAGAGAAGGATACACTTGTACCCTTCTTCTGTAGGGTGGTTTGGCAAATGTGAACATACAACCGTTTTATAGGCTGGCTATTAAAAATCTAATCAGGCCAGCTCCACGCTTTCTGTTCACTGTTGCCTGAAAGGTTGTTACAAACCTCTGCTATGTTAAAGACTTAATGGTTTATATTTAGACTAGTGTGAGAAAAAAAATGGGACCAAAATCACAAACACAAAGCTGAAAATCCATCTATTCTTGAAAACCCTTATCCCTTAAATCACTCTGCAAGTAAGAACAGTTGATTTAACCACCATGTCCTTGCTAAGCTCTCTTTATCCAAAACACACATCTGTGCCCTTCTTCTGTTAACCTACTTCAGCTCTCTACAGAGCCTGCACGCATTGAGGCAGATCAATTGTTCCCCAGCTTTCCTGTGTCAAACACTGCCTCAGATTGTTTTTGACCACCACTCACTAGACCTCACAGGGGCTGCTTCTCAATGGAGTGTGAAGGTCACAGCTGTCCCCTGGAGAACACCAATGCAGGCTTAACATGACTTTTGTGATGCCTCTACACCAGACTAGAACTAGTATCCCTGACCTAGGAGAAAACTGCCAACTAATTTTAAATGTAGTTGTGCTTAGATCAGCCTAAGAACAGACCTAAGTTTTGTTTAGCAGCATGCTGTATTTGAAGTTATGTTCTGGACAAGTCTATTAAAGAGGGACCAGGGAAAAGAGCAGTAACAGGATTCTTAAAACAAGACCATAGCCCTCATTACAGGTACAGAACAAAGCATCTGTTCCAGGTCTCCACTAACAAGGGAATGCAAGTCCTGACTCCTGGATTCTGTTCCCAACTTTACTCCCCATGACACTGGAGACGCCATTTCCCAATTTATAAAGAGTTGATATCTCCCTACCTCAGGCATGCTGTGGAGTTCAACTTCTGGGGAACACTTAGTAACAGGATTTCAGATGCATCTTAGAAATTCAAAGTAGTGTGGGATAGTCTCAAGTCCCCAATATGGCGCACTGGGCCAAAAGAAACTTCATGAGGTTTAACAAGTGCAAAGTCCTGCAGTTAGGATGGAAAAATGCCATGCACTGCTACAGGCTGGGGACCGATCGGCTAAGTAACAGCGCTGTATAAAAGGACCTGGGGGTTATGGTGGACGGGAAGATGAATATGAGCCAACAGTGTGCCCTTGTTGCCAAAAAGGCCAATGGCATATTAGGCTGCATCAGTAGGAGTATTGCCAGCAGATCGAGGGATGTGATAATTCCCCTCTATTCGACACTGGTCAGGCCGCATCTGGAGTACTGTGTCCAGTTTTGGGCTCCCCACTACAGAAAGGATGTGGACAAATTAGAAAGAGTCCAGCGGAGGGCAACAAAAATGATTAGGGGGCTGGGGCACATGACTTATGAGGAGAGACTGAAGGAACTAGGCTTATTTAGTCTACAGAAGAGAAGGCTGAGGGGGATTTGATAGCAACCTTCAACTACTTGAAGGGGTGCTCCAAAGAGGAGGGAGCTAGGCTGTTCTCGAGGGTAACAGAGGACAGAACAAGGAGCAATGGTTTCAAATTACAGTTGGGGAGGTCAAGGTTGGATATTAGGAAAAACTTGCTCACTAGGAGGGTGGTGAAGCATTGGAATGGGCTATCTAGGGAGGTGGTGGAATCTCCATTTTTGAAGATATTTAAGGCCCAGTTAGACAAAACCCTGGCTGGGATGATTTAGTGGGAGTGGTCCTGCTCTTAGCAGGGGGTTGGACTAGATGACCTCATGAGGTCCCTTCCAGCCCTAAGATTCTGTGCCTACACACAGGAAAACAAACTCTGCAGTGAACAGTTTACACTGACAATTGAGGGTGGGAAAAAGACTACAATACAAGAGCAATCAATGATCAATCCTGCTTGTTTCACTATATGGGGCCTGAAGGCGAGGCAGAATGAATTCTAGATTGCTTGGGGAAGGAAAGGGAAGAAGTGGAAGGCAAGAGGAAAGTGATCTCTCCGGTGCTTTATCCCTCTCCTAGCTCCTCTCAGAAGAGCCTTTCTGCTCACTCTGCTTCCAGGACCTGCATCTCTTCTTACTTCCGCAGTCCACAGGGGAAAGAGGTTTGTCTGTTGTAGCATGTCAGCCGAGTATGCCACTTTATAAACACTGTTTTCCTGGGTAACTTTAGAAAGTAGATATACTGCATTACATTCGAGTGAGCATAGGACGTCAACTAGGAGAGGCTCTTTAGATACCAGCTAGACTAAGCTTAGCCTGAATTGAAGCACGTGAAAAAAGCTGTAAAAGTGCAGGCATTTTGAAAGATCTGTGCTCAGTATACAGGATTAAGACACAAGACACTGCAAAGTTACAAATTTATTTGTTCTGAAATAAATACAAATAGTTCATTAAGAAAAACTTTTGATAGACTTTACACAATAGCGTCAATCTCTTTAATATGTCCATTTTTCCTACCAACCACCAGGAAACTGCACAAGAGTGCAAGTTCATTTAGGTTACTCTACAGTAACTTAAGTTGTGCTCTTCTGAAAAGAGAACTATCCAAAACATTTAACACTTGCTATTTAACTACACAGTTTCTAACTTTTCATAGCTACTTAAGAATTGTGATGTAGCAAATATGTATCAAAGCAAGTGAAACTGTCTCAGTATGTATGGAAGAAAAAGCTGAAAAAATTATTATGAAAACATCGGTAGCAGAAAGATGCCATATGTACTTACTTCCAAAAGATAACTTGGAGATATCAGTATGTTACACTGAGATGCAGAATCACACATTGCCAAATTTACATAGTTATTAAAATACTATCTTTATCAATTACAAAGTTGCCCCTTCCACCACTCTGCGGAAAACACTTCCAGCACCCACACGTTCAAGATCAGAGGTTTCAGAATCTAGTCATTTGTGACATTTGTGTACAGTATTTAATTACACACTACTCCTGCGTTCTTCATCTTTCCCCTCAACAATGAACAGCTGCATGGCTTTGTTTACAGAATTCTGAATTTTTGTGCTGGATATGCAAAAAACCTTGAACTCCAAAGATTAAAAGCCACCTAATATGAAAAAGTCAAACTGCTTCCACTGATCAGTCATCATTGTCATGTACAGTGACTAAGTGTTACAGCTAAGCCACCAAGTTTTGTTGTGTTGTAAGCTCTTGGTCCAAGATCCTGCCAAAGAAAATGCTAAGGTGCTTATAAAAATTAAAACTGGTCTTCACTTGGTTAAGCAGGTCTTAAGAACTAAATCTCAAAAAGCCCATCAAACAGAAAAATGCTTACATTTATGTTGCCTATTTTAGTAGCAAATTGCTGTACTTAAGAAAAACAGGCTCAGCTACTAATCAGAAGGCCTATAATGTACAAGTTTAATTTTTTCCTATTGAAATTAAAGTATATACAGTTTAAGTCCAGCTTCAACATGAGGCTGTACCATATTTTTTAAACCAACCCATAATGCACTGCTTGCCCCCACACACTTTTTTAAAACTTGTGCCATCAATTGGGTCAGCTTATTTAATCAAAAGGGGGAAAAAAAAGAGATAAGTGGGCGCCTCTGTTTCAAAAATTAGTTTGATGGGGATGAGAAGTACATCTGGTTGGATTCTGGAGCCTTCCCAGCCATATAAACTTTCCGCATACATCCTTTTTTGGCATCCCTTGGAGGAGGGCACAATAGCAGCAGCTGTCCATATTAAGTAAAAGAGCGATTGAGATGTTTGCTTTCTTTGGTCCCTATCAAAACTCCAGTGAACAGTGTTCACCTCACAGAAAAACTTGAAGTTAATACCAGCTGTGTGTTGCAATACATAATGGGCAGGCGTTACGGTTTTACACTTTCAAACTCTATCTTGGTGTTTTGTGAAGATGTTTAACAGGACACTTCCATGGATTTGGGGCTGGGTTGTTCGGTATCACCTGCAGAGTTAGGCGTGAGCTCGAGGCGTGTGTCTGTGTGAGCACGGTTCCTGGACCCATCACCGGTGTGGGACCTGCTTCTTGTTCCCTCCCCAGTGTGAGATCTGCTCCTCTGACCTTCCACGGATGTGACGCTGGAGCTAGATGCCGTACGGGACCTCATGAGCCTGGTCATGCTGGCAGAAGGCACTGAAAGGAGAGCCTGGCATTAGTTGATTCTTTTAGAGCAATCCAGCATGCCTGAAAGCAAGCCCTTGCCTTGAACTCCCAAAAGGACAGATTAAAGGCCCTGATCCAAACACAACTAATCCCACTGCTCACGGTGCATGAAGTTAAACATATGCTTTAGCACTGCAGTACATGACACCTGAATTCCCACTTGGGCTGTAAACCAAACAAATTGGACAGATTAACCTTTTTTAAATAGGCATTAAAAAGCCTAAGGGTTAAGTTCTCCTCCTCCACATTTTTCAAGTTCCGTTTAACAATCCATACTTTTTGTGAATACAGGGGATATGCCATACAACGAAGCCATGCATTTTTAAAATCTGCACGCATTTCCAAAGGAGACGTGAACAGCCAAGTCACACATCTACTTGGCCTTTATGGAGCCACGTCAGATGTTTTCAAGTGTTTGCAGGTGACCCCCTCTCCCCCCACTGCATGCTCAGTTAAGAGTCAGGCTCTGAAAATACTGGTCTAAATGATGCAACGGATTCATTTCTTCAATCCATGAGGCAAAATGGAGAAGGGATTCTCAGCAGCTCCTGCTCCAGCTCTCCCAGGAATGCTATGCAATAATTCACACAGTATTCTAATTCAGTTCATCTCTGTAGATTCTGTTGTAGTAGTATGGGATTAGTTCTGGTTGGAATGGAGAAATTTATTTAAAGCAGGGGCTCTCAAACAGGGGGTCACAATCCCTCAGGGTGGTTACGAGCTGTTAGCCTCCATGCACAAGAACCCCTGATTTAAGGGCATCGTTGCAAGCCATGCATCCAAACAAACCTAAGAGCATGTCTTCATTAAAAGGTCCACTTGTTTCAAATGAAATAGTTGAGCGCACATACAGCTTGTGCTGTAAGGCCACGTGTACCTCACAGTTAGCACCAAGGCAATTTATTACCAGTGACGTACACACAATGGTCACAGTTAAATCACACCGCATGCAATATTTGTGGGCATCAATATCAGACAGGACTATGAGTCCTCATGTGGATCACAGAATAGCAAGTGCTTCATTCGATCATAAAGCAGATATTTTGTGGGTGGTATATTATAGTTACTGAACCTTGGCTAATAGAGAAACCTGTTTCAGGAAACCCACTGCACAACTTCACCATAGCAAGTTATGTTATTAAAATAAATACTCACTGTATCCCATTCCCTGAACAAAATATTTGAAAGCTTCAGCAAGCTTTGCAGGCTGCAAAAGAAAATGGAAAGATAGCGAATACATTAGTTGTCAAATTAAAGACACTAATATATGCAGTTTTATATACTCCCTAGGTTCTACTCAATGCTACTCTTGTAAAGAATGAGTGCACAACTACAGAGAAAATTCTCCAATTCAGAGCCCTTTCTTCCCTACATCATATACTACTCTACATGAATAATAGCATGCAGCAATTCTTCAACTGACCTCAAATGGCCTGAATCAGACCTAAGTTTTGCTGAAAAAGGAGGCTGGAAGTAACAGTTTGCCTCACGAAGCACATGACAGCTTGTTTAGGTGAGTTAATCAGTTCCAGACCAACTACAATTAGCTGAAGTTTAATTGTATGTTCTGCACTGACAAGTTAGTATATACAAGCACAATTTAACAGACTGCTACTACCCTTGAGCTGCTGCATTTACATGCAAGAACACTTTCTTCTGCAACCGTGCAGATTTGATTAAAGATGATTGTGCAGAAGCAATAATCCATGTTAATTTGGTAGGTAAACAAAAAATATTTGTACTTTCAGAATACAAACCCTTACACAGTTAAGCGTTAATTAGCAGAAAGGATAACCCATCCTAATCTTGTGCTTTGTTTTTAAAGGAGAGATATCAGATGACTAAATACCTTCATTCTGCACCAATCATGACCAATCACTTGGCTAACGTTACATTTTGCAAAACAGACCAGTGAACGAGGCCTTAGTAAATTTTCCATCATCAAATCATACCTGGGAAACTTGAGGGAGCCCACCACAATCTGCCATCTACAAGAAAGTAAACAAGACAGGTCAGTATAATGCCAGGACAGGCATTTCCTTTCTAAGTTTAGACACTGTACCAAGAAATACAGCCAAAGTTTGCGTACCTGGCTCTTCAAAGCACTTTAGAGACATTTATTCCCATTACACAGATGGGAAAATTTGAGCAGAAGGAAAGCAACTAGCTTCTGATAAAAGGTGTCTAAGAAGTAGAAGTGGGACTCTCCAATTCTACACTGAGATCCCATCCCACCTACAGAAGCTGTAATCCAAAAAACTGAGGTTTGAGAAGTCAGCCTGACCCATAACATGTAAGGCTTTTTTATAAAGAAACACATTACATTAGAAATCCTGATATCCAGCTCCTCTTAGTGGATTTCAATGGTCAGCCTTGGCACTGAGTAAGGCGATGGCACAAGTGAGGAAGGAAAGAATACTTAAACCCCTTGCAGGTGAAGATATTAAAAGCTAGCAGCAATGTCTGAGATGGTGAAGGATTTCAAGGGAAGGTATATGTTAAGAGAAGCCAAATTAGAAATGCAATTGGAGTACCTCTACATTCTTTTTAGCACTTCAGTTTTCCTGCTTCTTCAGTCCTCAAAAATCAATCCAACAAGAATAGGACTATTCCAGTGAGCACTAGAGTCAAGTTGTGAATTACAGGAAATCTGCAGTTCTACCTGGGATTAGCCAGCAGTAGAACATGTTCCTATTTCTAGACCTTTACCAGGATTTAACTCAACCTTACAGACCATAATCTTAAGGGGGCCTCCTCCCCTCTGAACAATGGAAGAGATGAGAATTTATAATTGAGGGAGATGGATGGGGGCATGGAGAGAGAATTTATCCATTTAAATCCTATTAATGTTAAAGGCATTAGCACTGACCAACTGAATTCTTTAACTGTATTCTAGTACAGAATATGGTAAGAACTCTGAATCCTGGCCAGACTGGATTCATCATGTAGACTTTCTTCTATTAACATTTGTTAATTACTGCAAACTGTAGGTGCGCTCACAGCATAACTGAAGAGCAAAAAATAATAAGTTTTCCCTTTCCTCTCAAAATTTCGATTTGGAAATCTACTATAATCAAAGATTTGGGAAATATTAAAAGCCATTTCTGTTTGAGCTATGCTGGAAAGTAGTCCCATGGTAATAGATAAAGAAGGCCAGGTATGACAGAGCATAAAAATTAAAAAAAAAATAAAATAAAATCAGAAAGTTGCATGTTTATTCTACAAAGTGATAACAGTGTATTTTTACTGTTGCAGGATGTGGGGGGAGGGGAGATCTGTAAATCAAGTGAAGGAGTTTACTTTTTAAATCTTGACTGAAGGTTTTTGCAAGTAGTGATTTAACACTATTGTGTCAGTTGCAGAAGATTTAAGTCCACATTCAGGACCTGTATGTTCCTTCAACTCTAGTCAGTTGCTGTATGAGCAAAGCACTCTGCAGAAATCAGAGCTGTGAGGTTTTAGCTGAACTGTTTAAAATCTTCCAATTAAGTTTTGCTGAATTAAAGGATCACTGCAAGTTAACAGGAGTTACTCAGTATCTGGATCCTAAAGGATTGGCTTATCAAATCAGAATTGAAACATTTTTTATTTATACAGTGTTTATTCAAATGTCTCTAGGTAACACTTCTGGCCGGCAGGTTGACAGAGCAAAACTGAACTGGAGACATTCTGCTCAATCTCTCTTCTAAGATAGTGTCTACACTGCAGGTTAGCAAGCTGGGAAGCCTACCCTCCCTCTCCAAGCTAGTTCAAACAGAAGTAGACGCACAGCCATGGTAGCTCCGGAAGTGGCAGCAGAGGTAGTGCTGAATCACAAGTACAAAGCCACCTGCAAAGTGGCATAGATACTTGTGCTAGCTTGATGTGTACACGCTAGGGGAATCCCACACTTAACTTGCAGTATTTGGAGTCTATAAGATGACTGAGGGCTGGTCTATGCTGCCCTGCAGTTCAGACTCGGGCGGGGGGCGGGGGGGTAAAAACTTACAACCTGTTCCGGAGTGACATGCTGTAATGTTAACGCAAACTAGGTACCATTCAGTTTGCACCCGCAGTGTCCACAAAGGGAGTTACAGTGTAGCACTTGGAGTGCAGTAATTCACACCCCCATAGTCCAGATTGCAGGGCAGTGTAGCCATAGGCTGAAACTGTGCAAGAAACAAAGCAGATTCACGTCTTTAGTGGGGGCAATCCAACCATCCTGGGTATTGGCCTGTGCGATCATGTACACACTGTGCAGTCAGTCACTCCAGGTTACTTGCTGTGTTCTTGAGCCAGAGCACTTGTGTCCCCTTGTCTGAATAGAGCAATAGCATGACTATGTAAATATAGCTATGGGCCAGACCAATGCTACGAAATCCAGTATTAGGTTTATAAGCATCAGCTATAGCTGCTCAGGTAGTCACTCAGTCAAAGCTAAGCATTTGCTTACGGTTTAGTTTACCTGTCCCCATTCTCCTCCCTGAAGCCTGCTTTTGAGGTAGGTTTATATGAACTATTTTGCAACTCCAAAGTGATCACTCAATAGATCAAAACCTGTCTACCAAACTTCCCTCTATAGCAAAAATTGATTTCAGTCTTCCTTTATGTACATAAAATATTAACATGGTTTTCTCATTTTACTGCTGTGACCCAGCCTGGACCTTGACACAAAAGCAATTAGAAGAAAATGGTTTGTCACTCATGTCTAATCAAACACATTCTACAAAATGTCTGGCTACTGAAATCCAGAGGGGGAAAGATATTTGTATTTATTCCTTTGAGACCTATTAGCAGAGGCCTGACTAGTTCACTCTGCAGCAGCATTTTGCACTAACAATAGTTTACATCATGAAATGACCACCTAATCCTCTCAAGTGCCAGTATTTAAAATCCATTATAGGATAAGTTTCTAAATATTCAGCCACTACCATCCTCTTCTGAATCGTTAACTAAATATTTTGACCGAAGGCTCTGTATGTTCACGAGTCTACAGGTTAAAGCTTCTTTTATACACAAATACTGCACAATCATGTATAACAAAATGGTCCTTAGTTTAAGATGAGTGGGTGAAAAGGGTGACCTCACAGCTATTCCTCCACCATCCCCAAGTATGAAGAATGCAAACATGTTTTTCTCCTCAAATATTTTGTTTATGTAGATATTGACCTATTTTCTATCCTCCCCTCCAACAGTGATTTCATTCATTAATACTGACTCCTCTGTGCTCAAGAAACACTTTCTCCAGATAAAATTAAGCTTACAAATTCTCACTATGTTCTGGCACCCAGCACATTGGGCTAACTCGTGTTTTCATTTGTTCAAGACCAATGGCACTGCATCACTAAAACAACTAAGTAATTTACAGATCTTATTCCTATCACCTTTAGGAGCGTGGTCTTTGTTGGGTCCGTTTTTGGTTTGCACCAAACCTAAAGGGGGGGGGAAAAAAAAAAAAAAAAAAAAAGACAGTGTTAGCATCTCATTCTTGTCTTCAAGACCATTATTCTGAACATTACTTCTTCACGACTGTCATCCAGCTACTTTTTAAGTAAAATGTATTCATACCTTGTTCTCAGAAAAAGTTTAGCATACCCTAAAAGTTGCAAACCTTAGCTTTTACCCCCTGAAGCTTTTCTAAAATATATGATTCAAATTCTGCTCCAATAGTGTATTATTCTCACTTGTACAAGCAAGCCCAATAGTCAGGAATTAGGAGAGTTTTACACTTTCCACATTTCTCGTAACGGCAATGAACCTTTTATGTCATGTGACTAGGGGTCACGTGGTAGTAACCTTCCCGTGACTGTTGTTCTTTGAGTTGTATGGCTCATGTCCATTCCCATGTAGGTGCGCATATGCTGTGTGCACCAATGCTGGAAGCTTTTTCCTAGTAGTATGTGCTGAATCAACTCTGGTGCCCCCTGAAGTGACGCCCTCACAGTGTGGCATAGAAGCATCTGCCATCCCTTTGCCCCTCAGTTCCTTCTTGCTAGCTATTCTAACAGAGGGGTAAATGGGTGGGATTTGGCATGGACACGAACAACATATCGCAAAGAACAGTTACGGAAAGGTTAGTAACAGTCTTTCGTTCAACCGCTTGGCCATGTCCATTCCCATGTAGGCGATTCCCAAGCCACAGATCAGGTGGTGGGGTCAGAGTTTCCTGCCGATATGGATTGTAGGAATGCTTGACCTAAAGCAGCATTAACATTTCTTGCTTATTGCATGGTGGCGTAGTGAGTAGTGAACATACGAATGGATGACCAGGTTGTCACCCTGTAGATGTCCAAGTCCAGGACCTGCACCACAAATGTCACCGAAGAAGCTGTTACCTCATGGAATGAGCCATCCGGTGAGGAAGTATAACTGTCATCAGATCATAGCACATACATATGCATGATCGGATCCATGAGGAGATCCTCTGGGAAGGCACTGGATTCTCCTTCATTCTTTCCACAAAAGCCAAAGAGTTGAGTAGTCTTGAAACTGGCTGGTCCTTTCTAGGTAGAAAAATTTAAGGCCTGCCTGCCATCCAATGAAAGATGACTCCTCCCTGTTAGCATGAGGCTTTGGACAGAAGACTGGGAGAAGTGTCCTGGTTGCTGTGAAAATGAAAAACTACCTTTGGCAGAAGGTTGGGTGCAGATCTAGTCTCACTTTGTCCTTAAAGAACGTTTTACAGGGCGAGTCAGAGGTGATGGCCTTAATTTCAGAGACCTTTCTCATTAAGGTGATGGCAACTAAAACGACTACCTTCCATGAAAGGTGATACAAGGAGCATATTGCCATAGGTGAAAATGGAGGGCCTGTAAACCCTGTCAGAAACAAACTGAGGTCTTTGAGTGGCAAAGATTGAAGTACCCAGGAAGTAGCAGGAATAGACACCTGTGCCTCTTAAGTCCAATGGAATGTTTTCTACTATCCCTATGCTTAACAGGGATTGCATCTCCTGTGTTAGGAATCAATCCTGAGAAGGATCCCTGAAGAAGAATGGGGAAGTGAAGTGAGAGGGTGCAGAGGAGATAAGCTGTAGGGTGTATCTCACTGTCACTCTGCAGAGCACCCAATGGTCCAATGTAATGCTGATCATGTAGGTAAAACTGGGATAGATGATCTCCAAACATTAGGGTAAGATCCAGGTCCAAACTGGTGCATCATCCTTGAACACAACAAAAGCTCTGTCTCAGTTTGCCTGGAGGGTGCAGCTGAGGGGGCTGATGAGGAGTGGTACATGTGCCTCTTATCTGGGCTCATGTTACGTTGTCTCCCAAAATCCCATCTCAGTTGTGGAGGGCAGAACTGACCCTGAGATTCTGAGGGAGATTCTGAGAACTGAGATTCTAGGCTGCAACATCTCTAATGAGGCCAGTGTGTGGTGGCCTAGCAACTTCAAGGTGGCCCAGGAGATTGAGAGGTTGGGCAGATGAGTGTCCATTTGGTTAGAGAAGAGGGAGTCCCCTTCCGCATCTCACAGGGAAGGACTGGAGCCAGGAGCTGTGCCTCCTGACCATTGCCCGCTGCTCCATATGTAGAATACAGGACAGCTTAGGAGAGAAGCTTTCGCTATGGCTCTGTTCTCCTCCACTAGGGCTCCAAACTCCCCCCTTGACTCCAAAAGAAAGAGTTCTGAAATTTGGACAGTCAATATGACTTCAGCTTCCAGACAGCTGATAAGAGCCTGACAGTTAGATATTTTCAGTTGGGGGTACCCTATTGAGTAGGCCTTGCTCTTAAGCAAGTCTAGCTTCTGATGTCTTAAGCCTTGGGACATGGGTCCTGCTGTCCCTGCCTCTCCTGCTCATTGGCTGCAACTAGCACTAAAGAGCGCAGAGGCAGGTACGCATATAGGTTCTTGGATCCCTTAGGAGAACCAAGTATTTGCCACTGGGCTGGAGTCCACATTGGGATGACTGGCTTCTGGGATGCCTCATACTTTCAGGCCTGTCTGTGCTGGCTCCACCATGATCCGTGGGAATCAGACTGGGGTCCTGGTCTCAGGGAGTCACTTCTGGGTGACCATGAGGAGCCATGCCTCCTAGTGCTAGGTACCAGTACTAGTACCGAGATGAAGAATGGTGCTGAGATGATGAGCAGTGTCCCAACCCAGAATCGTGTCATAATCTGGAACAGTGCCCTGACCCACAGCAGCATACTGAAGCTCTTGCCAGTGGCAGAGCCGTGATCTGTCCCAGCAAATGTTGGAGCATCTATGCTCTGAGTCCACATGAGATCGAGCTCAGTGTCTCACCATCATCCCTGGCTTGTCCAGGATAAGCATCTGTGCCCTGCAGGACCCAGCACAGTGAAGAGGGAGACAGCAGGAGGCTCCATGCGGCCTCATAAGTCTCTGGCATCAATAGCTCGGCCAGGGTCACACCTCCCTCCTGGTTCACCCTTAATTGGCAAGTCCATGTACACCGAACTTTCCAACCCAACAAGGGGTACTGTTGTCAATAGAGTCAGACAGCTGACTACTGCCTGGAAAGGGGGCTGCTGATGGCCAAACTCTCTCCATGTTCCTCCTTGCTGGGTAGCATCCATGATCGGTTTTCCTAGACCTCTCGATCAGTGCTTCACCACCACCACCAAAATATTCTGGCTGTCAAGAAAGGGTCACGGTGCCAGGAAGCTTTCAGTGCTGGAAACTCTGCCTCTTTGCGCGTCTCCCCAATGGAAACTGGACTGCTTTTTACTGAAGAAGTGTTTGGCACTGGGTATGGCCAGTGCTCCGATACTGAGCGAAGTGCAGCCTCCAGTAGGAGGAACTTCAGTCTACTCTCCCTGCCTTTTTTAGTCCTGGGCTTGAAGTTCTTACAAATTTTGTACTCTTCAGGCAGGTCTTGTGTGGATCACTTACTAAGATCTCCTTCGGGCACGTTATGGACTGCTTGAAGCCCTGGGACTCTGGTATGCTGCAGAGGCCACAGTGGGGTAGCCCCATAAGGCAAGGAAGCAGCTTAGATTGCTTAATTAATCTAAAGGTACTTAACTATTTACTGACTATTTAAACTACAGGCACAACCACCAAAAGGTACCGCTTCCAGAACAAGAGAGGTGTAGTGTTCCAGCAACCCTCACTGATGGAAAGAAGGAACTGAGGGGGCGGCAGATGCCTATGCCTATATGCTGCACCATGAGGATGCCACTCCTAGGGCATCAGAGCTAGTCTAACCACACCACTAGGAAAAAAATCTTCCAGTGGTACTGCACAAAGCACACACCTACATGGGGACAGACATGAGCAAGCACTTGAAGAATCCCAGATAAGCAGCCATATGGCCAAAGAGTGGACAGACATCCATTACAGCACAATATCTGACGTCATTCAGCCACCTGAGGCTAGCTATAAAGGACAAAGTGACACACTGCTTCCAGAATAACCTAGGGCAAAACTCCATTTAACAGGCCAGAACATGCTACAATACTAGCTACAGATTCTCCTCTTAAGGAAAAAGATTTGTAATTCACTTTTTTCCTTAGCCCGCTCCTTATATACCTAAAGTACTGCTGTGGCAGCTGTCCCTAGAAGAATAGCCATTACACAAGTCAGACAGAGATAAAGATTTCCAAATGCGCCGTGCACTTAGGGGCTAGCCTAAAATCTTAAGCACCTGGTGTGCGGCCCTTCCCTCCCACCCTCCACCAAAAAGCTGCCACCACTTCTTCTGCTTGGTGTCAATGTGGAGCAAAGAAGCCCCCAACCGCCGAAAAAAGAGTCACCACATACAGTGCTTTCGGCAGCAGCGCTGAAAACCTTGGCTGCCTCTTTTTAAATGCCAGAAGCATTGGCTTCCCTGAATACAGCACCAAATCTAGGCACCAGGAGCAATTTCTGCATACCATGGTGACCTGGCGCCTGGAATTTGAGAAGTCTGTCTTGACAGGTCTGAAAGGGAAGAGCCAACTGGGTTGGATCATTATTAGCAAGAGATTTTCTTATACGAGGTGTGATTTCTGCAATGCTGATATAACTTTCTAAGTTTGCCTCCTGTTTACTACAAAGGAAAAGAATAGTCTTTATTCTGAAGTCTGATTATACATACCACAGCATCAACAGCAGGAGAACTGTCACCAACCACCAACAATGAAGGGCATCTGCAAAGGAGGAGAGGTGGGGGAAGATACGAGGTGGCAGTTATTTCTACGCTCATTTCAATTCTTTTATGCCCCAGCCCAGGCTTTTCCCAAAATTATCTGTTGGTGTGATTGGAAGGATCCTGCCCTATTTAAGTTAGAAGAAGAAAGAAATTACATCTGATGTCCTGCAGGTGCAACTGGCTAGTTTTGTTATTCCTCAAATCCTCTATATATTACTAAACAGTCACGTATTTCTTCTATCACTTTTCTTAACCATTTCCTTCTTTAAAAAGAGCTGAATGAGTTTGGTTTTATGTCCATGTCATCTTGTGAAACTTGGGGATTTAATTCTACTAGCTAATGAGCAAATTCTTGCCTTCTTATATGTCCCTCACCCCAATATATAAAAGCACTCAGGCTCCTATTTGTCATATACAATTCATACTTAAATGTTCATTCAAACTGGAAGGTGATCATTTTCTCATTCAGTGGGTTATGCGCCCAATTAAGCCAATTATATGCACTTTCTAAGCAAAGCAGTTTAAACGCATTGATTAAACAGAGGTCTGCAGATGGGTAAGAGTAAAGCACTACCAAGCGTCATCACCATTTAAAACCCGAAGTGCCACCCATCGTGGACATGCTTCCCCAGTGAGAAATTTAACTAAGCTCTTGGGAGTGGGGAACAGAAGTAGGTGATGAGAGCAGAAATATTTAAATGCTTGCAGTTGTACCTCCCTTAAAGCTCAATTTTTTAAATAGAGCACTATACTTTTATCTCTTCACTGATTCAAATCTGTGCGTCACTTTACAACACACTTTGAAATTGCAATTTCAGAAGGCAGAATGAACTCCTCCTAAGAAAGTCCATGTTCTGTAGCAAGCTTTGAATCCCAAATCCAAATTTTGAGATCCCATGATCTGCAATACTGAGTTTTTTGTTGTTGTTTTTTAAAAGATGTCTACTGGAAACTTTTTATTTCATTACAGACTTGGAATGTGAACATGCAATTGGTTTAAGGTCTCTTATGCTGAGACACTCAGATGAGCTCAAATAGCTCTTTGTGTACCTGTGCTCTTTGCAGCATGATACTATATCACTGAATTATTAACCACTAAGTTTTTAACCAATGCAGATGCTTTTATGTTGCCCAATTGTAGCTGATAAAGTAATATTTGGTCAGTTATTTTCATCATGAGCATTCATACCCCACCCACCACTGAAGTCTGAGTATCACTGCTCTGGAGACTGTCCATACTATTGAGAGTTTCTGAAGCCTAGCAGACTTGCTGCTTCACATGTATTGGAAAAAGATAATGCTTACTGTAGAGTAACAACATCTGCTCCAGGAAAAGGACGCTCAATCTCAAGATCTCTTCGACTGAAGATTGAGACAGAAAAAAAACTTTATTGATACACTAGGATTCAGGCATTCATGTGAGCCTACATATATTTCCAAATACAAGAATATACAAAATTAAACAACTGTACATAACAAATGATCGAGATACAGCTGAGCTTTCTTTATATTTGTAGCTTTAGGTTAGCCACCTATGAAGTTAAGATACACATACTATGTATTCTGAAAACACTATATATAAGCTGCCCCCTGTCTCAAGATAGCCCTTTGGAGTTACGGTGTCGAATACAATTCTGCCTGACCATTTGTCAGCCAGCAGCTCTATTGCATAAATAATTGCTGGTCCTTTGGCCAGCTGCTTAACACATTTCACTGTAAAGACTAATTGTTGCATAAAATTTATTACCTGTTGTACGAGTTGACAAAAAGATGAAGATTGTTTTGATTCATATCATTGATAATATGTTGGCGATAAGCATAGATGAGATCATGGTTATGATGTATCTCTTCCTAGATTAAAAACAGCATCATCAAGATACTATTACGGTAAACAAAATTGCAGCACTGCTTAATTACAAATCAATTAAACAGGTAAGCCCATTTGAGAAGTTTGTTAATCATTGGTGTTCTCAGAAATCATTGGTACCAACTTGTGTTTCTGTATTGTTAAAGTACTGCAAGTTGTCTGAGTTGGTTCAAGACTTAAATGCACTGATGTATAGTTCTATTAATTCAAGGCACTTAATCCTGAATTGTTTTGATTCTATGCATCTCTTCAATGACTTTTCTTTGTATCCTTTGGGCTGTCTATTGGAGAGGCTATAGATTTCAGGTTTTTCCTCAAAACTGCACAAGCAAACTGCAAACCATGCAATGTTATGCGATTAAGAGCCAGACTTTTCAAAACAAGTCAGATAAAAAGACATTTAAGTATTTATGTTCAATCCAAAGCTTGACAAACATTAGTGAATGTCTATAAAGCTCAGTTCAATTTTACAAGTAAAGCTTCACGGTCTTTAAAATGGTACCGTCTTTGAAAGTTAATAGTTTAAGAGTCCCACTGAACCCAAGTCTTCGAAGAATATTACAGAGTTTCACATTAAAGTAGGCTAAAATTTAAAAAGCTTAGTTTATATCAGTAACTCATTTTCCAGATGTGACTATTATGATGTTGCTAAAATACAGCAGGAGAGCTCTCATCCAGAGCTTTAAAAAGCTGTATTGTATTATCAATTTTTAGAGCAGAAATTGCCACTGAAATCAATGATGAAATGTTCTTGAAACCTCAATGGTAGTTAAATGACATTTAAAAACAACCAATTTAATACAAGCAACTATCACTTCTGTAGCCATATTCAGACCTTTTCATATACTGCATATCAAACTTCAGTGATAGAGCAAAAACATTTGAATTTAAAATGTTGAACAGTTTTCTGGTTGAGGCAGAAGTTATAGCTTTTGTGTTTTAGTTACAAAAATGCAAGTTTCCAGTGTTTGGGGCTCCACTTTTTTAGTTCTTGTATTGTGGGGAACTTTAATCTACCATGCCTCCAAGCAGCTTACCTTCCCAAAAAGATGTGAAATGACCATATCTGGTAGGGCATGAGTCCATCCTGAAATCTAAACAATGAGAAAATTAAGACACATTAAACAGTCAAAGAAGGAGCATTTGTTAACTAGAAGCAGATCTTTGCGCGCTCATGATTAGGTCGGATATTTACACTAACAGTGCCTCCCGGCATGATTACTGGTTATAAGTGCAAGTAGCACAAGAACAGTGGAGAAAGCACCCATAGGATACAACTCTTCGAATATCCTAGCAGTTGACCCAGTGAGAGACTAGAAGCATTAAATGTACTGAACACAGTAGATGGAGGACAAATAATCATTCCCTCTTATTGCTTTGAGCAAACTGGCATGATTATTGGTGGTTTGTCCCAAATTTTGTTCACAAATAACCCGTACTGGATAGTGTTCCAAAACTGGTCCCCAAAATCATGCAGTGAGTAGTTCCCAGAACAAGTTTTAAAGCAGGGGTAGGCAACCCCCAGCACGCGTACCAACAGTGGCACACAAGCCCATTCAGAGCGGTACTCAGCATCCTCCGTGGTGCCACAGAAATTGCCACTCCTGCCACCAAGACATTTTAAGTGGCTTCTTTCAGGGGCGGCTGCTGTGTGGAGGTCCTGCCATGTCCATGCCCCGGGTATACCATGTAAAGAAGCCGGCCAGAGCCGCTCCTCTCTGGGGCGTGCCACCGCCAAAAGGAGTCACTCCAGACAACTTCTTTCCATGGTGTGCCTGGGGATAGGGGTCCCCAGGTACGCTGCTGAGAGGAGCCACTCCAGGTGGCTTCTTTCCAGGAGTGGGTCCTTGGCACCAGCTGAGGGTCGAGGAGGAGGGGCCGGCAAAGATTGCGGACCCCTGTTTTAAAGGATAAAAGGGGCAGCCAGACAGTACCACCTGCTGGGCTCAGTGATTAAGTGTGGTGACTGGAAATTGACCAATTTAAAGAAGCCAACGCTATTGGGGGAGGTGACCACCTGTTCTACAGACAAGTTGACCCACCTCTACTATAAGCAAAGAGTTTCAAGCCCTCCTAGGTCGAATAATGTTTTTCAGTTCAGTAAATATGAAAAACCGCTTCCAGTGTTAGACCAAGAGGATAAACAGTTCTCAATCCTATGAGAAAGGCTGTCTTAAACCTCCCATCTCTGGATCCACGGCACAGTGTTTCATGGTATTACAAACTGGGCACAGTCTGCAGAAGTCCCAAATTGAGCAAATCAAGTTGTTTAGCCTAAAACAGGGGTGTCAAATTCATTTGCTACAGCAGGCCAGATTTGACTTAAACGTACTCAAGTGGTCCGTACATACCATAAATCAAAACAGGGCACTCTCATGGCACTGTGGAGTGCTGCATATGCAAAACTGCGCTCCGCTCTCCCTCTCCAGGAGAGAGAGTGGTTTCATACAGTGACCCAGTACTCTAAGAATGGAACCAAAAGCAATTGTCGTACAATACTTCAAATGTGCAGTCACACCTTAATACAGGAACACACACTAAAAAAAGCTCAGCTAAACTCTAGATGCTTGACCTTTTGAGACCATTGTTCAAGTGCAAACCTCCACAAGCAATCTCATGATGGTGTACCTTAGCTGCTGCCCAGTCCATCCATCCTTCAGCACAAGGGTTAATATTAATGAGAACCAACCCTTCCACCATCTCTGGATTGTTTAGCTGCAATTAAAGAAATCATGTGAACATGCACGTATCCAGATATATGTTGTAAACAGACAAACAGCACAGAGTTTAAATTAGAGGGATAATCATTTTGGGGCAGGGCACTGGGATGTCTAATTTTATCATGTGAAAAAGTACGAGTGAGCTTGTGTGGTTATTCAAAATAATTTGGCTGGGTAACTGAAGAACATAGCTTCTTCTCTACATTAAATTTAAGTAAAGAATTCCCATTAGAAAACTTCCCCAAATTAACTGGGTAAAGCATTAGGCTTAAAACAGATTTGATCTTTTGAAATAGCCATCCTACAGACCATGTTATTTCACTTTAAAAAACAGCAAAAACCAGTGAGTGGGTATGGCAGGGTAGGAAGTATTTGCATTGGAGTGCAGATGTTATGTAGATTAGCTTCAAGGCTTTAAGAAAGCTCTATGAAACTTACAGCAAACCTAGTTAAGATGTAGGCACCAGCTCCAGTTCCCATTCCAATAACACTTTTCAGCCTACACAGAGCAGTTATGTGCAATAAAATGAAAGAGAAAGTGTCAGTAAAAGTACACTGAAATAAACAAGTTCCATCCAACCAATTTTTCCTTTTTAGATCAAACTTACTACATGTCAGTTTGGGTTATTACAGAGCAAGTCAGCAGCTGGTGTAAATTGTCACAAGTGTACTAACTTCGATGGGGCTTCAACAGTTTACTTGACTAACAGATTTGCTCCTAGGAGTTAGCAAAGTAACTGCTACCTCAGTTCTTCATCTAAAGATTTATAATCATGGGACATCTGTGACCATCTGCATTTCAGTGCAGTGACAGTCTTTCTGTAGAGAAAGAGACTGAGTGAGCTATAGTATTGTTCCAATTCCGGAAAGGAAATCAGCAGCCCTGAATGCCAGGGAAGTCTGCAAGATACCAAGTGCTGAAACTGCTAAGCCTTATTTTAAGAGCCTCTTGTTATGACTGCTACTGGATAGCATCTCCCTTATCTTTTCTTTCTTCAGCGGTGGACTGGCATAGCAGTCTTTTACATTGATCAGCCAAACCATAAATGACCATATGATAAGATAAATTTAAACTAGTCTTATGAATAACTTGACAGCATATACAGGTAATTCAAGACATGACTAGTGACAATTTCAGTTCAGTGCAAATTAAAACATTTACTGTAGTAGGGTTTTTGGAAAAAAAACAGTAAAAGGGAGAAAAATCAGCACAAGACCAACACCTTCACAAAAACAAACTATTCAGTATGTTAAAAAACTGATCCACTGGTTATACTAATCAGTAAAATAAAAAGGCTCAACACAGGCTTATTGTTTAACATTTATTTGAATCAACACTAAGATATCTTGTTCTGAGTTCTCTGTCCAAGTTTCTGCAATAAGTAGTCTGTACCCTGAACAATTTAAATTCAATTAAATAAGAAAATTGTCCTGTGGACAAATTTGAGAGAGTTTCCAACTTGTTCAACTACTGCTTGTTTTAAAATAATCCAAGAGACAGTAAAATGTAAGTATTTTTAGAAATAAGGACAAGTGCAGCCTATGGGGTAAGGAAAAAAAATAAAAACATGAAGAATAGCAGTGAACCCTTCTTTCTAAAAAAGGATATTAAACAGTTGGGATAAAAACTGAGAAACAGCACACAACACTGAAGTTTAGAAGTTGGAGAGTCTCCCAAAGTTAAGTGCACTTGCTTATTTATTCAGTACACCACATGCTGAAGGAACAGTCAGAACTCCAGGAAGACAAAAATGGAGCCTGAATGATTAGTAAACAATTCTCTACTCACCCAAACTCTTTCAGGATCCCAGGGAGCATTTCAGCCAGCTGATCCATGGAGGGATACATGTATCTACAGGAAACAGGTACGGTGAAATTTGGCAATTACCCATGGCAGTAGGCATTCATCCACTGGAGCTGACTGGGACATTTAAGACTAAAATAAAATGCAACACTTGAAGTTTTATAACACTATGCACTACTGGTTCAATCCAGGCAAGGATCTAGAAGTAAGTACTTTTTACAAACAATTAAGCCTTGACACCATTACAATGGGGAAGTCATTTTACAAATGGGTAAGCAGAGCCAGGAGGGGTTAAGCACAACTGGCTAGAGAGTTACATTTCATGAAGGGAAAAAAAACAAAAAAAAAACCAAAGACATTGAGAGGTTTTTTGTTTTTTGTAAACACAGCCTGTTGGTTTGGGCACAGTTGGGACATTGGAAGCCCAGGTTTGGAGCAGGGACATCTCAGACAGGTGCCGGAACCACCAAGTTACAGTGGTAGAATCTCTCCATCTCTCTGTAAGTTCCCCATCTTCAAGCATCTGATGAAGTGGGATTTTTTACCATGAAAGCACATGTGATAAATACATTTGTTAGTCTTCAAAAATGCCACAGGACTCCTCATTTGTTCTCCATCTCTCTTTTCTGCCATTCTGCTTTTTATAAATTATATACGCACTGAGCTAGAGTGACTGTATAGTCTGGGGGTTAGGACACTCACTCGGGTTGCACGAATGAAGCAGAGCTATGACAAACCAAATCTCCCACATCCCAGGTGAGTGCCTTAACCACCAAACTACTGCATAATCTGGGGTCTCCCTTTCCTCCCCTTAGATCCTGACTCGTCTGGTCTCACAAAACACTGCAGTCTCAATGAAACTGCATTTTCTGCTGGAAAAGTGTTTAGTCAAAATATTGTTTCTACCAACTCTAAGGGTCAATGATTTGCCTAATGTTACTAATTTTGTGGCCAGAGCTCTTGACTCAGGGCTCCCCGTCAACTGAGTGAGTCTTGCACAGACTTGCTCAAATGATGACGCCCACTGCTGCAGCAGTCAAGACACACCCTCGTTCTTGTTCTTCAGTCATTAGGTGTTTCCTCAGCCATGAGGGATTACTGCCTAAGCTCCATTACCAAAGAAACTCCCTTTAGATCTGAAATACAAATTTTCTACCAGTCATTTATGGGTCAGGTGCAATCAACTACTGAGTTGCTGGCCCCTCCAAAAATACAAAAACACACAGATTGAGTTTAGTGGTCTCAGGATTCCCTGGGATCAGTTTCCAGTTGTGCCATTGAGTCACTGAAACCCCTCGACTCTTCATTCTTGGATTTCCATTGCTCCTAGTAAAACGGTCAGCTACTTTCATATCTTGTGAAAGTGCTGAAAGCACCAACACCTGTGACAGAAAAGTACTTCCCAACCCTTAGAAGGAAGGCACCAAAAAATCCCCATGCACCATCAGGCATTCATAATGGGGAAACTAAACTTGATAATTCATAATGGGGAAACTAAAGTTAAAAAAGTCACCCACAAAAGGAACATGCCTAACCAAAGGGTATAATTAAGCAAAACTCCCATTTAATGTCCGGAGAGAGAGTGAGGAAGCAAGATGGACTACAGCTACTGTGGTTCACAGCTCACAGGAGCATATTCAGCAAAAATGTCATTTTTCCACATTGTTTATTTCCTACTGTCTAACAGGCCTTAAGAAACAGCAGAAAAACAAAGAAAACGTGTCCTGAAATCCCACCCGGCCCAGAATACACTGGAGACGTTTAAGGGTCAAATTCACGGCAGTTATAAATAAGTGCAGCTCTATTAAAGTCAGTAGAACTCTGTCAGTTTACTCCAAGGATTGAAAACCACTCTTTAGCCCTAACTGTGCTTCATTGTTGGAATTAACCTATGTCTAACAGTACTGATTCTCAACCACGGTGTCAGGACACATTATTGTGTCACCACACGGTGGTTAAGTGTGTCGCGGAGAGCCAAGGGATTTGGCCTGGGGAGAGTGGGCTGGTGTATCCTGACACACCAAGTGTGTCACGACCTGCAAAAGGTTGAGAACCACTGGTAATCTATGGTGAGTATAAGAGAAATCTGCTAATGACTAGCAGGGCACTATAACTCAGTACTAGCTGGGCAGAATTTTAATATCCCCAACTACTGGCCTCCAGGAATGGCAATGAAACACGACTTTTATAGAACATCTCCAAGTGGATTGTGTTTTGGAATCCAAGAAATATCCCACCAGATTAGAGGGCACTGGGATAAGCAAAATGAAGCCCGTGCTACTGAGTAGTGTTCAACAACAGATGAGCCTTTCAAAAACACCCTGCAAAAAGCCATAGCTTTCTCTCGTGAGATGCCTACTTTCATCCATTATCCATCTCTCTAAGCTGAAGCATGAAAAATCTTTTTGTATATTGGGAAAGAAGAAGTATTTGGCTTCCTATTTCCCTTTGTACCACAAGCACTCAATTAATGCATGTGACTGTGTTAGAACTATATTAAAAGTTTTGAATAAAGGAGGCTTTGTCTCACTGATGACAACTGGGGAGATGTCACCTCCCTTCTCCCACCTACCAACAAGGTTTTTGAGCAAATACAAAGTTCCACAGACCGTGGCCCAAACACCTTTATGATGAACCATACTTAATTAGCACAGCTGGCTGCCTGGTTTCAACAGTACTGAAATCTGACTGAACTGCCCCTCAGGACAGACCGGAGGAGCAGCTGGGCCAAATGGTGTTGTGACCTGGCACACAATCTCTTCCTGTACAGCAGCAGGCAGGGGAGTCCACAAAGAACTCAACTCCAGGTGGCATTGGCTCACACACAGAGTAAGAGAGAGGGGAGACTTATTGGCTGAGGTAGACTGGCATCCCTGCAGGAAAACTGGAAGTTGGGGGGAAATGAGAAAAAGACTAACGGGGTCGGCAGGGAGACAGGGACTAGAATTTGCCACCTGTACCCCACTGGCAAGAAGCATCTGAATGGACACCATTGCTATCTCTACTCATCTTGGGCCAGAAAAAGTGCTAGTGTGTTTTTAAAAAGCAAATCGTGTTTTAAAATATTTGGCTTAAGAACCGATACACACAAGACAAAGAGGAACAGCTGAAGAATCTAATTTGGTGGCCCCGCCAGCAAGTCAAGCGACATTCCTGATAAGCCACTCAAAGCAACAGAAAGCACCACAGAGAGAAGACACTACTGCCCGCAGACACTTCTGCTGTTTCCTAAACAGTGAAAGAGGCAACGATGTTGCTCAGACTCTCAGATGCTGTAAAAAACTGTGTGGCTCCACTGATGTAAGTGGAGCCATTTTGGTTTGTGGCAGCTGAGAATCTGGCTACGATCTTTTTCAACATGAACTTCACTACCACATCACCTTAAAAATAAGGGATCTAGAATGATTCACATAATATGGGTAAAAATAAGCTCATTAACTAGTATTACTACATCTAGCTCACCCTGTACAACTCTTACTTCCTTGGTCTGTTTCTTTTTGCCTGTTGGCAGCTCCTCCTGTATCATGTTGAAACTCATCTAAAATGCATCTTAATTTAGGGCAACCCAGTGTTATTTGGCTTAAAAGAAAAAAAATTGTACGCACACTCTGGCCAAGATGATCCTTTTAGACATTGGCCAACTTCATTAATACAAAAAGACTTGCATTGAACAGGATACACAACAGATTCCCAGCAGGATTACAAGACAATGTTCAGGAAGTAACACACCAGGGTATCCTATTAAGAAACTATTTTTGTTAATATTCAGCAACTTGGATTTTCCTAGTAGCTCTACTATTTTAGTTCATCAACTCTGTCTACTAGCACTTCCCAGTTTGCCTTTTTTTAAAAAAAAAGTAACCGATCTCAGTTTTGTGGTATCTGTAGGAAGTTTTTCAGACTTTTTACTTTACTGATTTAATTTTATGGTTGCACTTGAGATAATATGGCTCTAAAGGAACAAGAAGATATAGATCCACTGCAACTCCCAGAAGAAGAGCCAGAAAACATTATTTACAGATGGAATTAACTGATCCATAATTTAAACTGACCAAGCATGAGCAGCTCTGAGAGCTACTTCATGAGCATAGTCTCAGAAGTTTTAAGGAACAAACACCATGACATGAAAGCATGAACTTGCAGATCCAGATTCTGATATGAACAATGACTTAAATGGAGATTCTCTAAGCATAACAGTTGAAAACCTACAAAACTTTCTGTCCACTTAACAAGCCAACCCTAAACACACCAATATCTTTTCGCAATTCCAACTCACCCAGCTGGGAAAGATGCTGCTCCATCATGTTGCCCAGGTGCATCCACGTGACAGACGGCAAAGTGTTGGGTTATTTCTTGCATATCTTCAAAGTTGAAGAGAGGGTTGAAGCAAGTTTTGTCTTTAAGGAGTGGTGGGGAGAAAAAGAATGCAATAGTCATTAAGATGAAAGAATGGCTTATACACTTTAATCCAGGTATCACAAGAAACTGAAAATTAAGAGTTTGCATTAGTATTTTTTAGCCTGAGTTTCTGTAAATTAATCTCTGCAGAGATTTAACGTCTCAGTCATTTGTAGTTTCGCTCAATCACCTCAACTTTGTTACATTCTTGAAGATTTGGCAACTCTATTGTTAAAAAGGGGATTAACAAAATCCTGCTTCAAAGATAAAAGTAGATTAATATCATTTAATACCTTGAGGAAGAAAAACCAAACAAAAGTTTCCCAGAAACATTTTCATGTCAATAGTTAAATATTCTGGCACTTGAAATTCAAAATTTGTGGAAGACCAAAATCTCCAAGAAATTCCCACATGAGTGTTAAACTAGAAATAAAGTGAGGCAGAAGTTTTCATCCCAGGATTAGGCTTTTAAGACAACTTCCATTTTACTTAATGTTAGTCATCTTTCTTAGGGTAATTATAAACAAAAAAAGTTAAAAAGCAAACAAACTTTTTTTTGTTTGTTTGTTTTTTTTGCAGTGTTGAAGTACTTGGGCATAATGACATCAGGCTAGTCTGAGGTTTCCTATGGTAAATACAAGTATAAGGTATAAGAGGAAAAAGGAGATTAGGCCCCAAGTATAAAGGATTTTTAGAAACAAGAATGTCTCTCTAAGGTTTCTGCAGAAGCCTGTTCAGGTTGAGTCATTTCCTCCTGAACTTAAAACCTAATACCTGCAGTGCTACACTAAGGTTGAGACCCGATAGTAATAAAAATTCAGAAGTTAGCAGTGCACCATAAATGGATACCCCCACCGCCTTTTTTTTTTTTTTTTTTTTTTTTTAAAATCACTCCCATTGTTAAACCGTAAGGTAAAAGCAAATCTCAAACATTTTAAGCTATTAATCCTTGTAACATTAAGATCACACCCAATTTAAGAATTGAGTATTTTTAGTATAAAATGTGACAGCAACAGAACTTTACATAGCATAAAGACATTTCTAGGAAGGAAGGAAAAGGAACAGTTACTTACCTTTTAACTTTTATTCACGATATGCCGCTCATGTCCATTCTGATTTAGGGGTGGGTGCGGAGCACATGCACTGATGTCAAAAGGTTTTCCCCAGTACCCATAGGGCCAACTCTAGCACCCTCCGTAGCAGTGCCCAGTGAGTCAGGATAGGATAAGATCCACATCCCACTAGGGAACTGGCTCTCTAATCTATACAGTCCTTTAAGAAATCTAGTTGTCTCCTCATAGAAGAAAAACCAATCTGCCTTGTATCAGTGGGTGAAATGCAGCTATTGCTATCACATGAGCTTTTACTGATGAAAATGTTAAGTCTTCCTGATTTAAATGAAGCAAATAGTCTTGATTATTCACCTATATAGGAGACTGTTGGCAATATGTTTTGACAGGCTGCCCGGCAAGCAAAGCACTTCCATTTTGCTAGGTAAGATGACCGGTAGAATATTTCCTAATTTCAAACGGCACTCTCTGGACTTGAGCTGAACAGTGGTACTCTTCCCTGTTCAGTCATGCTTGTCAGATTATGGGGGGCTTGGTCCAGGTGAAGTAACCAGCCCATCCTGGGAAGTGAGGTCTGGATGCAGTGGCAGAAACCATGGACCAGCCACCGAGAGATCTAACAGCATCCCAAACCAGTGCTGGCGAGGCCACTCTAGGACTACCAGAATGATTTGCGCTTTGTCTCGCTTGACTTTCACCAGAATGCCGTGCACGAGAGATATTGGGCAAATGCATACATGAGAACCCTCAACCATGAGAGGGGAAAGCATCCTTTAGGAAGCCATCCTCCAAACCCAGGAAAGAGCAGAAGTGGACACGTTTCCTGTTTTCGCCGGTGGCAAACAGCGCCACTCAAGGAGCTCCCCACTTTTGGAAGATGCAATTAGATATATCCCGATGACCATCTCTGTTTCAGAGCTTCAGCATCAGGGGGGTGTGTCTGGAGCCAGAGCATTGGCCACGTCTCAATCGTGATTAGTCCTTTAGCTTCTTATAAGGACTTGGGCAGTGCGTGGGCTCCAGTGCTGGCAATTCATGATGCTAGGGCTCAGCAACCTTAGGGGCTCCAAAGACAGGCACTGATCCACCAAGCATTGGCCCAGGGACTGGTGCCTAGCATCCAGTGACTGTCAGTTCGAACCCAAACTGTCCCAGTGATTGGTGCCAAGAACCCAAAGAGCATCTTAAGGTCTGAATAGTGGCCAGTTGATGGGGGATGAGTCTGTGGCACCAATGTCGGCATCCTCTTCAACAAACCTCTGGTTGAGGTGTCCATTCCTTAGTGCATAGGTCTATCCTTCCAAGGTGTAGGTGGCACCAGCATGCCCAACAGGTCCTTCATCACCTGGACCAATAGGTGGCATTGGCTTCTGCTTTGCTCTGAAGTTGGCAGTAGCCCAGATTCTGGGTTCGATGCCCATTCAGGCAGGGAACCCTTTCCAAGCTGATCAGACTTCCCTGAAGTTTTCTTAGCTGGCGTCAGTGCTAGCAAGTGTTTCTTTTCTAAGTGCTCTTCTTCGACACCAGACATGTCAAGCAGTGCCAGGTCAACTCCCATGCCAGAGGAGCACTTTTTAATGATGCCGGGCTACTTGGTCTGAGTCCAGTCTTGGCTCTGACACCAGTCTGAGCTACGCCTCCATCAGAAGGGACTTGTGTCTTATTTCCTGATCCTTCTTGGTTCTTGGGTGAAAGCTCCTACAGATCTTATACTTCATGGAGAGGCAAGTTTCTCCCAAACACTTTAAACAGCTCTGATGTGGGTTGCTCAATTAGCAGACTTCTTGCAAGAAGCACAGGGCTTAAACCCTAGGGAATGGGGCAAACCCTGACCCTGGAAATGTATTTATTAACTAGCAGAGTATCTATTAAACAACCACCTATATATACACACATGAGGAAAGCTAGGAATCACTAGAAAAACAGAGACTTGCGAGAGCAGAGTTGTTCCAGCAGCATCACAGGCAGTAAGAAGCAGTTGGAAAGGAGAGGGCTTTCAGCATCCTATATATGAACACATACATGCTCTGCTGCAGAGAGTGCTAGAGCCGGCTCTATGGGCGTCACTGGGGGAAAAGTTTCCAGCACCAGTACATGCACACACACATGCCTAAATCAGAATGGATATGAGCAAGCACTCGACGAAGAAAAAAGTCTTACAATCTCAACTGTTGTAAAGTCAGGACCCATCCCTAATCCATAAAAAAAAACACAAAATGTATAGGGATGCTGCTACTTTTTCCATTAGCAACCCCCAAGCACTGTGGCATAGGGACCACAAGCTCTGTCTTTACACAGCACCTAGCATAACAGATTCCCCAATCCTGCTTATGCACATACTGCAAGGATCATGGCAGGCTGTAAGTTAAAGACCCATAAAAAACCAGCTGGATAACAGTGCTGCTGTAGTCAAGATCACACTTACGATTCAATCCAATATCATGGTATGTTAGGATGACAGGCCTGTTTCCTTTGGGAGTGCCATACATAGTAACATGGACAGCTCCATGCAGAGTCTCAACATCTTGCTCCTGTAAATAATAAAAAACAGTATTGATTACTTACTTAAATACTCCACTCAGATTCCACTAAACCTTTTGCATCATGCACATCCAACGTAATTTAAACACTGTTCAAAGTGTAAGGGAAAAAACCTCAAGGAATTCTCATCATGGCAATGTTCAGATATACAAACACCAAGTTCATGGTCATTTTTATTTTATGGGATATCAAGAGCACTGGATGGTGTCTATATATGTGTTTTAAAAATTGGACTAAAGACTGCAGGGGAGGGTGTCACACTGCTTCTATAGGCCAAGCTTATTCCACACACCAAGGACCCCATATACCTCTCAATTTTCCCTTACAAATTCCTTGTGTCCCACCCACTGATTCTTTTCAATTTTAGGAACTCAATGCAAGCCTCCCCACACGAAGGCCTGTGTGCCCCCCATACCAAAACTGGACATTCTCCTCCCCCATGCCAGAGACTGGGTCCCTCCTACCATGGTCCCCACTCTCCCTCCCCATCCCCACCCCACCAGGGAATCTATAGGCATCATCAATCCTCACATGCCTCCCTGCTCCCTCCCCACCCTGACCCCCATCATTCTTTTCCTCCACTCTTTGCTCTTTCAGGGTGTCAACATTTTTTTAACTGCATTGAGGACATGAGCAAAACTAAAGTGAAGGATATTGTTAGCTTTCATTAACATATTCAAGCATATCAACTGGTTATTTGATCTACAGACAATTAAATAGGTAGCGTAAGCGGATAACTCTACTAACCAGATCTTATTTCTTCCTTTAGTTTTTGGTAATAACTGGAAAACTGAATAAGATTCTTTCTGCCCTCTAATTTCTTGAGCATTCCCTAGAGTTCTGGGATTGACTGGTTACGGTGTTCAAAAGTTAAAAATTACATCATTCACAGAGAGAAAGGTTACCAAGTGACTTGCAAACTTGGCAAACAAATAACCACCATTAACAGCACGCACAGAAATCAGTTAAATAGTCATATGCTGTGCTGTACCCGTGTCAGCCCCACAATATTAGCAACATAAATAAAATAGAGTCAGCATTGGTCAAAAATTCCCACATTGTGGTGCCTGTAACTACAGCATAGCCCTGTACGTTAAACTTAAAGAATAACCTTCTCTGTAGTAAAGCCTCCTGTTAACGTCATTTTTTTTACTGTATGCACCCATACAAAAGCATTATGCACATCAGATTTTAGGGTGTTTGTGTCATCTCTACAGGTCAGTGGTCAGTACCATGAGGGTCATTATAACCCCTGGTGGCCCAAATCTTGACTCCATTAGAGGAAGGGACTCTAAAAGCTACCCTCTGAGTAGTTGAAATAAAAGTTGTTGGCTTTTTTTTTCGTGCCGGTGGTTTAGATTTCTTTATGTTCATGTGTAATGAGTTTCAATAACCAAAGCAATGCAATTCAGTTAGGAGTAGCAGCACGTTATTCCTAGATATCCCCTCATTGTACTATATGGTATGGAGACACCCAATGTTTTGGTACCCTGACATCTACAGGCATGCATGACTCGCATTTGAGAGAGTTTTGCCTTGAGGCATACTTTCAGGGCAGCTGTTTATCTCAAAGAACTGCACAACAGAGGAACATGGAACATTCATCCAAACACCTTTACACTACAAAGTCGATATACATGATTTACAAGTGTTCGGACAAAAACCCCTGAAATCTTCACCCTTTAAATCTAATTCACAATTCAGTAATTTTTATAAAAAATGCACAGCACACCTCCACAGCTAACACTGAAAGTAGCAATGCTAGAAATTGTATGCTGTTTCTCTTTAGTCACATTTATGCATATTTGTTAAAACGGCACAAAAACACTTAGTGAGCTTTTGAGAACACTGAATTATGTTCAATGTCACACTAACAATCAGTCTCAAAAGTCTCTTCACACAGCCCAGATCTCAATACTTACTGCATTATTTAATAGGTAAGCGGTATCTTCCATATCCAGCACCATTTTTTAGACACAGCAGTGTGATATAAATCCAATAAGTCACCAGGCAGAAACAAGTAGCTTTTAGTTTGATTCTGTATTATCTGTGTTATATACGCAAGCTGCTATTCTGAATAAGCTCACAGTTCCCATAATGCCACAGACAGAAAACTAAAACTAGTTCAAGATGACGTCATTCTTAAATAGGATTTGAGTCAGGTTTGACCAGAAGACATGCCTGTTCAATACAGTTTGAAATACTACTAAACGGAAAATGCACTCTCCACTGTACTTAATGCAGAACACTTGTTCTGAGAAAAAGAACTACTTAGTAAAGTAATGTCAAATAATTAGTTTTGGATGCAACTCCTGGTAAAAATCATCCATACTGGTAGGACAACTCCAAACTATTCCAGACATTAAAGAAGTCAAAGCTTCGATCTCAAAATCTACCTAATTTTACCTTGGAAAAAATGTATCCATGTTTTTTCTGAAGATGGGCGAGTTTGAAGAAGCTTCTAGTATGATTTTGAAGACGTGCAAAGGATTTAAAATAGCAGATTTTCCTCAATGGGGAATAATCAGAAAGGCTACTTTTTTAACCCAGAACACATCAAGTTTAAATTCTACCAACATCTGTCATAGTGTAGTTTACTAGAAATTAAATGACTATCAAACAACATATACAGGAAGAGAAAAGCCAAGTGTGACCAATATTTTTATTGTTTGTACATGTATATGCACACAACATTTATATCATTTTTCTAATGAAGGCATGAAACAGCATTTATGGCTTTAGTACACCTCAATACTAGTAAGGGAGGTGTGGTGGTTATGTTTAGAGTAATGTATACAAGGATAAACTCACATATCCTACAATTATTTCTTGTTCTACCTAGAGAAATAGCCTACAATTATTTCTTATTCTACTTAGAGAAAACTTGCATTACTACAAGGCAGCTGCTGTAAATATTCTCTCCAGTTTAGTGGTTGCCAACAACTCCCTCTTTATAAGAGCCTACACTTAGATTTAAATACTTTTTCAGTTCACCCACTTGAAGTCTAGCTCTATAGCCTTCAACTAGACAGTTAATCTCTGCAACCCAATGACCTTTACTATTCCAATTTCCCCAAACTAAATATTGTCTTGACTTCACCCCAGTGTCACAGACCTATTTTTGGTTGTATCACACACAGGATAGGAAGACAAAAGACCAGTGGCTGAGATGAATAAAAGGGTGCCTTTAACAGCAGGTATAGTTCTTCATGGTCTTATTAGGAGTCTATGGTGTGGATTTTTAACTGGCTTAGGCTATTTTCCACAACAGTTTAGTCATTAAGAATTCTAGAAATTCTTATACCTGGCCAAATCAAAGTAGTTTCATTAATTATAAAGCTAACTGCTTCACATCTCTACTGATCCTATTACAGACAGAGGCGTGTCTACACAATGAGGGGGATGAGTGTTTTAAAATACAGAGCTCTGAAAACAGATGGCAGCACATCCCAATCAACGTCAACGTTGTATTAAGAGGCTCTTTGCCGACCAATTTGTATTAAAACGCTATCTTGGGAAAAAAACAAGGTACAGTAAGCCGATAGAAGGATAAAGACAAACGTGCCATCTGTTCTTACATCTCTAACTCCTAAAAAAGGCAAATCTGTACTGACTGTCCTATAAACCAAAAAAAACCCCACAAACCAAAGTTGCATGGGAATATTCTTGATAAATGTAATCTGAGAGAAGTCTTAGTTTGAAAAAGTTTATCCATTCAAAAAAAATTTTGGTCAAGTGACACTGTTGTATAGTCATAAAATTAGAAGAGCGAAGCAATTTATACGTTGATAGCGTTGAAGCCTGTTTTATTTCCTCTTCTCCAAGACTTAACAAAAGGGGCAGGTTACATTGGAGATAGATAAGCAATCCTTTATTTTGTAGTTTTAAACCTAGGGGATATAGGCTCAAAACATTATAAACATTAATACATAAAACACAAACAGGCATTTTGCCAGAAGCCAAGTACTTGAGGTAGCATTATTTTGAGTTAAAACACCAACAGTATTCAAAAGCTTATAAGCTTATCCTTAATCCCCTACTCTTCACGTCCCTTTATTCCGATTTATTTAAAATGTAGCATTCCTCATTCTATCTATGCAGACAATGTGTCAATCTGTCCTCCAAGGAATTCTGGGAAACAGCTTTTTTGGTTAAGGATTTTTAAACAAGTTTAGGTCAACGGTATTCCCCTTCACATTTGTTTTAAACCTACATTACTTATAACTTCTTGGATGATTCAAAGAAAAAAATTAAAATCCATTTACTAACTGTTTATGCTGTTTAATTTCATTCTGTTCCTCTACCGATTCTCTCCCCCCCCCACATACAAAGCATTTTTACTTCTAATTTAGCATTCAATGTTTGGTTCTCTAACTGCACTGTAATGTTGATCTAAACATTAAGACAATCACCGCATTTTTATCCATGTTCATGGCTTTCTGTAAAAAAAAGAAGAGGTTACTTACTGTAACTGGTGTTCTTCGAGATGTGTTGCTCCTGGCCATTCCATAGTAGGTGTGTGCGCGCCTCGTGCACGGAACGCCGGAATTTTTTCCCCTAGAGATCCCGTAGGGGCCGGCTGTAGCGCCCCCTGGAGTGGCGCCGTTGCGGCACCTCTATATAAGCTACAGCCGGCCCTACCCCCTCAGTTCCTTCTTGCTCTTATTCCGAGCGGGGACGGAGGGCGGGAAGTGGAATGGCCAGGAGCAACACATCTCGAAGAACACCAGTTACAGTAAGTAACCTCTTCTTCTTCTTCTTCGAGTGATTGCTCCTGTCCATTCCATAGTAGGTGAATCACCAGCCTTGCCTTGAGGCGGCGGGTCGGAATTACAGCTTCGCTGAGAGCAGGACTGCTCTGCCAACAGCCGCGTCCTCTCTCGCTTGCTGCGTAATCGCATAGTGTGCTGCGAAGGTGTGGACTGAAGACCACGTGGCTGCCTTGCAAATGTCCACTAACGGCACACCCCCTAGAAAGGCCGCCGAGGAGGCCTGAGCTCTTGTCGAGTGTGCCTTGATCGGGGGCGGTGTAACCTTTGCCCGGTTATAGCATTCGCGGATGCACTCGACTATCCATCCGGAGAGCCTCTGTGATGAAATGGGCTCTCCCTTCATTCTGTCTGCTACTGCCACAAACAGTTGTGTGGATTTGCGAAAGGGTTTCGTCCTGTCTATGTAGAACGCCAGGGCTCTGCGCACGTCTAGCGTATGCAGCCTGCGTTCCCTGTCCGAAGCGTGTGGTTTGGGGTAAAACACCGGTAGACAAATGTCCTGACTGGTGTGGAAAAGGGATACCACCTTTGGACGGAAGGCCGGATGCGGGCGCAGCTGCACCTTGTCCTTATGGAAGACCGTGTAGGGTGGACCTGCTGTCAGGGCTTGAAGTTCTGACACCCTTCTGGCCGATGTAATGGCCACGAGGAAGGCCACCTTCCAGGACATGCACAGCAGAGAGCAGGAAGCTAGAGGCTCAAATGGCGGGCCCGTCAGCTGGGTCAGGACCAGATTTAAGTCCCATTGCGCCACCGGTGGACGGGTGGGGGGAAAGAGCTTATCGAGGCCTTTGACAAAACGTTTGACCATCGGGGCCGAAAAGACTGTGCCCCCTTCCGCTCCCGCATGGAAAGCCGAGATGGCTGCCAGGTGGACTTTGACCGAAGCGGATGCCAAGCCCGAAGACTTGAGATGCCATAGATAGTCGAGGATATCCGGGAGCGGGGCTGACCTCGGAGCAATCCCTTTGTCTGCCATCCAGGTCGAGAACCGTTTCCATTTTGCCCCATACGCGGAGCGAGTAGAGGGCCTCCTGCTGTTGAGCAGGACCTCCTGGACCTCCTCCGAGCACATTTGCTCGTTTGGGGTCAACCACTCAGGTACCACGCCTTGAGGTGGAGCGATTGGAGGTTCGGGTGCAGGAGTTTTCCGTCGTCCTGCGACAAGAGGTCCGGCAACAGGGGTAGATCTATCGGGGCTCTGGACGAGAGGTTCCAGAGGGTTGTGTACCAGTGTTGCCTGGGCCACGCTGGGGCCACCAGAATCACTGTGGCCTTGTCGTGCTTGATCTTTAGAAGCACTTGGTTCACTAAGGGTGTCGGGGGAAAGGCATACAGAAGCTTCCCTGTCCACTGGATCGTGAACGCGTCCGCTATGGAGCCCGGGCTCTGTCCCCTGAACGAGCAGAAACTCGCGCATTTGGCGTTGGAGCTTGAGGCGAAGAGGTCCAGATGGGGAGTTCCCCACCTCTGGAAGACCTCCCTCAGGACCTCCCATTTCATTGACCACTCGTGGGTTTGAAACTTCCTGCTGAGGTCGTCGGCCAGTGTGTTCTGCGACCCCGGCAGATAAGATGCTATCGGCAGGATTGAGTGTCGGATGCACAGCTCCCAGAGGGCGAGTGCTTCCTTGCAGAGATGGGAGGAGCGGGGACCGCCTTGCTTGTTGATGTAATACATGGCAGTTGTATTGTCCGTCTGTATGGAGACTACTTTCCCTTTTAAGTGCTCCTTGAATGCCTGACAGGCCAGACGCACTGCCCTGAGCTCCTTCACGTTTATGTGTAATGGGAGCTCCTCTATCCCCCAGCGGCCCTGTGTCCTCAGCTGGCCTAGGTGTGCCCCCCAGCCCAAATCTGACGCGTCTGTTACTAAGGAGATGGACGGGCTTGGGGCTTGGAAGGGTAGCCCTGCGCAGACTTGGTCCTCCTGGCACCACCAATCTAGGTCCTTCAGAGTCTACGTGGAAGGGGCCACTATCATGTCGAGATCGTCTCGACTTGGGCGGTACACTGACGCTAGCCACCGCTGAAAGGGGCGGAGACGTAATCGAGCATGCCTGACCACGTAGGTACAGGCCGCCATGTGCCCCAGCAGCCTTAGGCACATCCTTACTGAAGTTAGTGGATGTCTCTGCAACCCCCTTATGGTATCTCGGATTACTTGGAACCGTGAACGAGGAAGCGATGCCCTTGCTACTGTCGAGTCCAGGACTGCTCCTATGAACTCTATCCGTTGGGTCGGCACTAGGGAGGACTTGCGCTGGTTGACCAGTAGACCAAGACGATTGAACACATCTTGTATGATCTGCAGGTGGAGAGACACCTCTGATGGCGAGCGGCCTCGCACCAGCCAGTCGTCCAGGTAAGGGAAGACCTGAACCCTTCTCTTTCTGAGGAAGGCTGCCACTACTGCCAGGCACTTGGTGAATACCCTGGGTGCTGCAGCAAGTCCAAACGGGAGGACCGTAAATTGGAAGTGCCTGTCTCCCACTTTGAAGCGCAAGAACCGCCTGTGACTCGGGGTTATTGCTATGTGGAAGTAGGCGTCCTGCAAATCGAGGGCGGCATACCAATCTCCCGGATCCAGGGATGGGATAATTGAGGCCAGTGAGACCATGCGGAAACGAATCTTGCGTAGGAAGCGATTCAGGAACCGTAGGTCCAGGATGGGACGGAGGCCCCCTTTCGCTTTGGGAATGAGGAAGTATCTGGAGTACACCCCTTTCCCTTTCAGTTCTTGAGGAACCTCCTCTATCGCCCCTTTCTCCACGAGGGTCTGAACCTCTTGGGCCAACAGTTGTTCGTGAGATGGGTCCCTGAAGAGGGACGGGGTAAGGGGGGGGCGGAACGGTGGGGGCGAGGAGAACTGGAGTGAGTATCCATGCTGCACCGTGCGGAGTACCCATTGGTCCGAGGTAACTAGGGCCCAGGCACGGTGGAACCGGGATAATCTGTTGAGGAAAGGCAAGGGAATTGGATCCGTAGCTATAATTGGTACGTCGTCCCCGATCGTACCCTCAAAAGGGCTTCTTAGGTCCGGAGGGATGGCGCTGCCCTCCCTGGTTCTGGTCCGGGGGGCGGCGGCTTGCCCTGCGCCCATTACGGCCTCTCCTTCTGTCCCAGTCCTGGCGCCGTTGGTATGGGCGAGCCGATGCCTGTGGCTTAAAGGGCTTTCTTTGCGCTGCCGGGGCGTGGAGGCCCAGCGATTTCACCATTGCCCTGGAGTCTTTAAGCGACTGAAGCCTGGAGTCTGTCTGAGACGCAAACAGCTCCGGCCCCTCGAAGGGCAGGTCCTGAATGGTGGACTGGACCTCGGTGGGAAGGCCCGAAGCTTGGAGCCACGAACTCCTTCGCATGGTTATACCTGATGCCATCACTCTGGCTGCAGCGTCCGCTGCGTCCAGGGCCGACTGAAGGAGGGCTCGGGACACCACCTTACCCTCCTTAGACATAGCTGCCAGCTCGGACCTCGAGTCCTGGTCCAGCTTGTCGGTCAGCTTATCGAGGGCCGCCCATGAGTTGAAAGTGTACCTGCTGAGGATCGCTTGTTGGTTGGCGATCCTCAGCTGGAGACCCCCCCGAGGAGTACACTTCACGGCCAAACAGGTCCATTTTCTTTGCGTCCCTCGACTTAGGCGTGGGACCTTGGTGACCCTGCCTTTCTTTTTCATTGGCCGTCTCAACCACCAGTGAGTTCGGGACCGGGTGGGAGTAGAAGTGCTCGTAGCCTTTAGCGGGAACAAAGTACTTTTTCTCCACCCGCTTGGCTGTTGGAGCGATAGAGGCCGGAGTTTGCCACAGGGCTTTGGTCGTGTTCTGCACTGTCTTAATCAGGGGCAGGGCCACCCTGGAGGGACCCTCTGGGAGGAGGATGTCGACCATGGGATCCGCTTCCTCCATGACCTCCTCTGCCTGGAGGCCCATAACCTTTGCCACTCTCCTAAGCAAGTCTTGATGCGACCTGCTGTCATCGGGGAGAGTGGCCGGTTTTGCTCCTGCCACTGCCTCATCCGGTGGAGACGAGGACGACTCTCCCGCCGGGTCCGCCGGCGGGTCCAGTGCTCCTGCGGACTGTGGGCCCTCCCTCGTTGAGGGGTCGTCCAGGGTCCTTCCTGCCCGGTCCCGAGCAGGGGCCCTCCCCAACTCTGGAGGAGCACTTGCTGTGCAAGACGGTTGATGTCTCGACGACAGCGTGGAAGGAGGCCTGTCCGACAACGGGCCCTGGGCCTGATGGTATGTCCATGGTGTCCAGAATGGCCACTGTTGGGGTGGTTGCCACTGGCGCCCATCCCCATGGCTGGCCTCTCTCCTCCCGGAGCGGCTCCTGCTCCGTCTGGCGGAGCTCATACTGTCGCCCGACTCGGACGAAAATCTGCTCCGTGGGGACCAAGGTGGGGCTGTGCCGCGGACCGGAGAGTAATGTCGCCCCGCCGTCGGGGTCACTACTCGCGGTGCCGACAGGCGGCGGTGCCGCGAAGATTCACGGCTCAGGCGCCCTGGTGGGGACCAGTACCGTGGGGCCCCTGCTGCCGCCATCACCGCTGGTGGAATGGGTGATCGGTGCCGCTCCGGGGGCGAAATATATTGGGAACGCTCCCCGTGGGCCTGGCCCATAGGTGAAGGCCGCGCCTGCTCCAACGGCGAACGGTGCCGTGGAGGGCTTCGGCGCAACAGCGCCGGTTTCCCTTTCGACGGCCCGATCTCTGCGGTGCCGGAGGGTGGGTCTCTGGTGCACACGGTGCCGTGTGTGCAATGAGATCTCGAGCTGCTTCGAAAGTCTCTGGGGTCGAAGGCAGCTGGAGGTCCTCCTCCAGGATCGCCCTGGTGGGTGAGGCGTTGGACCCCGGACTCGACGAAGCCTTCTCGCGGCCCGGAGTCAACGGGGTCGGAGCTTGCAGCTCTTGGAGCTGACGGTCCGAGCCCGGTACCGTCTGCGCTCCCTGCTTCGAGCGCTTGACAGGTGATCTGCCTCTGTCTGCGCGCCTCTTCTTTTTTGCCGGTCCAGGAGAGAGAGAGCGGTGCCGTGGTGGCGGTGCCGAGTGTTTCGGTGCCGGCGGCGGCATTCGGTGCCGTGGTTCCTTCGCCGATTTGGCGGGCCTCGGTACCTCGCCGATGGTCTCTGGGGCGCTCCGCACCGATGGTGCCGCGCTGGACCCGGCTCCCCCGGTGCTTGCCGGCCGCAAAGCGTCCTCCATTAGGAGGAGTTTGAGTCTGTGCTCCCTCTCCTTTTGGGTCCTTGGGCGGAACCCCCGGCAAATCTTGCACCGTTCTCGGAGGTGGGACTCCCCCAAGCACCTCAAACACTCACGGTGCGGATCGTCCAGGGGCATGGGCCTACGACAGGCTCCGCAAGCCTTGAAGCCAGGCATGCCCCGGCCCCGAAAGGGGGCTCTTCGATGGAAGAACAGTTAACTAACTAACTAACTGGAAAGCTATCTAACACAATTTGTAAACTAGGGTACTGCTAGCGAGCTAGCCAACGTTCCAGCGACCGTCAGGGCGGTAAGAAGGAACTGAGGGGGTAGGGCCGGCTGTAGCTTATATAGAGGTGCCGCAACGGCGCCACTCCAGGGGGCACTACAGCCGGCCCCTACGGGATCTCTAGGGGAAAAAATTCCGGCGTTCCGTGCACGAGGCGCGCACACACCTACTATGGAATGGACAGGAGCAATCACTCGAAGAAGAACTGTCATTCAGTTTAAACACAGGGCCCAAATTTCAAGTTGACAGTTTCAGTGTAGTGGTCAAAATCTTGGTTACGCACATGGAGTGGGGCCCCTTAAACAGTTTGATTTCAGTGGTGCTGAATGCCAGTCTTCCATAGTAATTGCAGCTGCTCAGCAGCTCAGAATCAGGCCATTTATAAATTTTAAATACACAACGGCATAGATGACATTTTTGTACCTTACTTCAGGTACTCTAGTTACACTGAAGTTTAATAGTTTTGGCCAGTGACTGTTCACATCCTAATTAGCAAATGGGTTACACTATTCGACCAAGAAGCCTAGAACTATTACTCAGGAATGATGAATTCTGACAACTCCAACTGGTAGTTCAAGGTATTGGGGTTGAACACCACCAATAATGACCAACTCATCCAGACAGGACAAACAATTCAAAGAAGTTAATTGCAACACCAACTTGTCCCTTATTTGTCCTATGCTCTCTATTTGAGAGCTTCCACCGGGCAAGGCATATCAGCCATATAAGTTTTTATTAGATTTTAAACACTTCAGGACAGGGACTGTTTGGCTGTATGTTTGGAAAGAGATAATTTTCACTATCCTAATCTGGCTATTTCTCTCTCAAATCTTACAATTCAAATGGGTGTATGCGTACTCCCATATCTTAAATTGAATTACCAGCCAATACTTCTCCTAAAATCCAAATGTCAACACAGAAGTAGTCAATAGAAAGCTGTAAATGTCATGAACTCCAAGAAATAAAGTCACTAATTTAGAAATATTTCAAAGAGTCCCATAAGACATTGAACAATCATTTCTGAATCTTAGATGTGTAAAGCTAGGCACCAAAACCCACATTTAAGCAAAAAAAATAAATAAATAAAAAAATCAGGCTGATTCCCCCCACCCCCACCTCCAGAGATGCTGAGCAGTTTAGCTCCCATCAACGTTTAACTTGTGGGCATTCGGCACCTATGAAAATAGGCCAACTTTCAAATACATGTTAGGTACGTAAATTGTCGATGCATGTATTCTTTCCCTCATTACCAGTAATAATCCAACGTACTAGACTATTAGGCTATGTACACACGAGCATACTTGTCCCGCAATAAGTTATTGCGGGACAAGTAAAGCGCTATAAATATAGCGCTTTCTCGCATGCACACGTGCACTTTGTTTCGCAAAGGAGCATTCACCCTTGGAATGCTCCTTTGCGAAAGAAGAGCAGTGCATGGTGGGCACCTGTCCCACCATGCACTGCCCACAGCCAGCCCCCTAGCCCAGCTGCAGGGCTTCCGGTGGCAGGGGGGGCTGCA
>ML685784.1:19188727-19208635 GCA_007922175.1 Pelusios castaneus
TCATTGCGCAGTAAGCGTACACACGAGCTCAAACGCGCAACAGATGATCCGCAACAGCTGTTACCACTCTCGTCCGAGTGGTTGTTGAATTGCGCGACAACAAGGCAGTTAACGCGCAACAACTCTGTTGCACGTGTGTACGCCGTTGTTGCTATCGCGCGGTAACGGGCTTTAATGCGTGATAAACTGATCGTGTGTACAAGGCCTCAGTGTACATTTTTTTTTTTTAAGAAACAAAACTGTTGCTAAAACAGCAGATATCTTGTAAGACTAAGTAAAGAGGAAAAAATATCAGAGCAAGAGCTGATGCAAAGTTATTACTGACTAAATGACACATCCAGGACACAACACCTGTGGTCTGGATTAGTGGCTGGAAAGCCAAAATAAAATTTGGAGATTTCACTCTTGTCGTTAAAGTCTCATTTTGATTCATAAACCAAGCAAATTTGATATAAAAGTAGTCAGAACACAAGAGGTCATTTCTAGTCAGGTTTAATCAAAATATTGCAATACTCCAGTTAGCAAACGTAATCTGGGATTCAGATTTATTTGGAACAAGTGATCAATCTGAACCTTGACAGAAAGCTTATCTTTCATGTGCTGCTTTAAAAAAAGGCATAGGAAATCACAGGCTAACTAGTTTATTACATCAATTCTTGCTAAAAACCTCTGCTTTTTCCAACAATTCTTTAATTCTGTTTACTCCAGTTAGCTAAAGGTAAAGAATGTCAAATTTCATTCACTAAGACTGAAAAAAGGATTTGCCTAAACAGATGCTATAAAACTGATATTTACTGTACATAAAACACAATAACAGACCACCTGAGGGTTTGGCATCCTAATTTCCAAGAAAAAATATTGCTTTGTTTATTAAGTGCTGTATTACAGCTAAATTGTATAGCACTGACATGAGAACGAAAACAAAAGTGTGAACTAGTAAAATATAGTACATCTTTTCCTGTATCTATTACCCCAAATTTAGTCAGTCACAAGCACAAGTCTGACATGGTGTATTTAATGCTTTTCTCATTTCTTTGAGAAAAACCTGCCTCCCTGCATTCCCTGAACAAGGATTATAAATTGAGATTCCTCACCAAAAGGGTTTCTGGTTTTTTGATGACCTGGTCTACAGAGTTCGGCAAATTCTGATATATGAGCATAGGAACAATGTAACAGTACTTATTCAGAAAAACCTCCCATTTGAGTCAAGTTGAAGAAAGTATTTTTCCATTTATGTTTAAAAAAAGGAAAATTTTATGTTAAATGAACTATCCATGTTTCCTGCATTTACATCTTTGCAGAAATAGGAAGTAGTGCTTCTGGACACTTATTTAAATTTACCCTGATCAATTGTATCTTTGGATAAGGAAATACTACTTAACAAAAGCCACCACAATCATAAGAGATAGAGATTAAAGAACTTAGGAAGTCTATCAGGCCCTCAAAGACAAGTATGGCTAATGGAAAAAACATCACTTTTTGAAATGGCCAATTCACAGCAAGTTTATAACTGCAGACAATTAACTTTGTCTGCTCCTTGCTTTTCACTGCTCAGGCTCCAAGAGAAACTACGCAAGTGAAGACATTACAAGATCCATATGCCAAGAAGTGCACTAACTTTGTTGCAATACAAGAAAATCCATAAAAAATAATAATTTTGCCTTCACCCAGGATGCCAGAGTCACATATTTATCAAAATAAAACAGCTTGCAATGCTTTTTCCTCATAAGTGGAATCTCAGAATCAGTTTCTGAAGTTCTGCTGACAGTCCTCTTTACCATCATTATGAAATTATCCTGATGCTATTCAGCTTTGTGCTTTGAATGTACATAATCAACTAACAGACTCACATTTTTAATCAGATTTTGCAGAAATTCCGATTTATCAAATGAGAAAGTAGGAAAACATTTTTTACTTGCCTGAACATCAAAATCCGGAAGAAGGCGAGTGATTGCCTGTAAAAAGAGATTTTATCATATTAGCACAGATATGCATTGCAGCTGTGCAAAATGAGTCAATATGTAAAGCTCCCAAATTTACAAAGACCAAATTATACAGCCCTCCCACCCCCCCAAACAGCCTGACTTTCATTACCTACAATGGGAACACTACTCAGCAAGTGAAGAATTTAACCCAAAGTATTTTACTGACACTAGTTATGCTTCAGATGTGAGACAAATAAATACAAGATTAATCTATAGAATGGCACAGTGAAGCACAGAGAAGCCAAGTGATTAACCTGAAGTAATATACAGAGTACTCGCTAGGAATTTTAACTCCCATTCCTTGTTTTAGCAGTTAGATAGCACTCTTCTAGGGTGCATCCACACTGGAAAGTTACATAATGTTAGACATGCACTATTGCTTACAGCTCTTCAGTCATGCACTCATTTATGCTCATTTCCACTGAAGTCAATGGGACTATTTGTGTAAAACAGGAGAGATTTAACTCTCAGCACACGAACAAGGACTGTGATATTTAACCCTGTAATCAACACTAAACAAGTCATTAAAGATTGCCCAACACAAAGCATACAGTACCATGCCCCCACTTTCAAGTTGAAAGGGTTTATGACCTCATTAAGAGAATAAAGAGCTAAATGTTTACTATCTTAAATGTTTCAAACGGGAATATTAAAATAAAAGCCATGTACATATCAGTTGCATATATTTTGAGAGAGAATTTACTTAGGATGGGGAGGGAACAAGTTTCTGTATGATGGCTGAGGACAATATGGTTAAGAGCATCAGAACCTAGAATTTCATAGTCAAGCTACACCAAGGAAGGGCTCAAAGGAGAAATATATATACAAAAAGAACAGACTGATTCCCAAGGAGGCAATGTGATCCTAGGATACTAAGCCAGGATACGTCTATTGACTGACATTCAGGTTATGACCAATAGCATCATGGCAAAAAGCTATTAATTGGAAATAGAGATGAGGCTCAATGAAATGACTGATGTATCAGTAGTCTGAGTTCAGATTACATGAGAGTTATAGAGCTATTTATATTAACAATGAGATATTGCCTAGCTACTCAGTCAATCATGTGTCAGGTTTGTAACCCCAAAAAGCATCAGTCTCTCAGGGTGACAAGTTTTTGAAACCTTCTCCTTACTGGTCTTGTAAAGATCTTATCCAACAGAAAATGGCCTTTATTTGGTTAATAACAGGAAATCAAGGTTATACATAGGAACAGGTCATAGAACGGGCTGAGTGTCTTAAGGGTAGACAGCATAACTATTTAATTTATTCACTGAAGGGTGATATGGTACTCTAGAGCAGTGTTTCTCAATTGGAGTTCCTCTGTGGACATAGTGAAGGCATTCCACATCCAACCCCAACCCCTCCCCATTGGGGGGAGGAAGAGCTGAATTGGGAGGACAGGAAAGAGAAACACGGCAAGCCAATGTGTGCCTAAGAAATTTAAGAGGCCCCAGCCAAAAGCAAAGCTTCCAAGCACACGTTGGCATCTGCCACCTTGCTCCTTTGCTGTAGCTGGAGATTTTAAATTTCCTACCACCGGCATCGAAATAGCTTGGACATCACTTCCACAGTACGACTTTCTTTGATGAATCTTACTCCAAGAATAGGTGAACTTTGTTCAATTTTGCAGGCCCAGAATTCCCATTAAAACTTGAGCAATATTTCCAGTTTCAAATTGCATGCATAATCATTATGTATCTACTTTTTTAAAAATGCATGTTATATTTGTACAATATTTAATTCATTTCCCGAATCATTGTCACAGGAATGTGTAGCATGTAGATATTATGAACATTACAGCTGATATATACATTGGCTTTTTTGAGAAAGTTTTCATCAGGTTCCAAAGAGGTAGTAGCCATGTTAGTCTAATTCAGCAAAACAAACAAGGAGTTCCTATGGCACTTTTAAAAACTAAAAAAAAACTAAAAAAAAAAAAACTTATTTATTGCAGGAGCTGATAAATTTGTTTAGTCTTTAAAAGTGCCATAGGAACTCCTTGTTTGTTTTGCTGAATTAGACTAACACAGCTACCTCTTTGGAACATAAAAACAGTGTAGATGAGCCCCAAGCATGAGGAATGGCTGAAAGGAAGAGAATGACATCCCTTCCTTGCTCTGGGCATCTTAGCATGACCTGTATTAGGTTTAGTTTCCACAGATGGACGAAAGGGGGAAAAAAGATAGCAACAAGGTTTGGTTTTGTATTTTGGAGGACTAAATAATACTCAATCCTACTCTTATTATTTTCAGAGAGAGCAAGAATAGATACCCAATGTTTCTATATACCCAACATTTGCCTAATTAAGGCAAAGCAGAGAAAATAGTTCTTCACAGCAGCTGTTCTCAACTGCTGCATCGCGGCACAAAAGCGTGTCGCAAAGAACAGGGAGGTGTGTTGCCAAGAACTGGCATCACACCACCCTGCTCCCAGCCAGAGTGCCCCTGCTGCCAGCTTGCCTTGTCCTGCTCCCAGGTTAAAGCAGGGCAAGGGGACATCAGCAGCAGCAATGCTTAGCTTGGGTTGGGGGAAGTCCCGAGGCTGCAGGGATCTCTGCAACCCTGGAAGGCTCCCAGCCTTAGTGCCAAAAACTGTGTTTCAGCACATTTTATTACTGTCCAACCAAAATTTGTTATTTTGGTTGGGCAGTAACAAAATCTGCCAAAAGAGTTTTCAGCACTAGGGCTGGGAGCCTGCCCCTCTGAGCCCTATAGCAGGGCATGGGGAGCCTTAGCTGCACAGAGGAGGTGGGGGACTTGGTGTGTTGCACACAGCTTGGAAGCCTCCCAACTGTGTTTTGACCCTGAAAAGGCTGAGAACCCCTGCTTCATAGCAAGAAAAAAAATGCAGTTCAACCTAGTCCCATATTACAAAATTTAGCTGTTTAGTTAAAATTACCTCATCTTTCTCTACCAGAGGTTTCACCTCCACAAGGTGATCATCCTGGAATTCTGTCGACATGGTTAGTAGCTGGTATCTGTGAAGATCAAGAAGGTTTCAGCATGTTTGTCTTTTATCTTACATCAAAGAGTTGTAAATAGAGTAAGAGAAAAAAATAAAGACCACAGAGATTATGAATCTGCTGGAAAATATATTTTTATTTACAAAGACACTTCCTCACTACCACCCATTTGGAAAATTAAGGATGCAAAAATAAATAAATAAATAAAATCAAGGGATCAAAAGTTTGGCATGGCATTGTCAAAAGATTGCACAGATGCAAGATGGGCATTTTATAGCAAAAATGCTAAGGTTATGTCATGTCACTCAGGTGAGTACCATAATGCATGTACAAAAGAGAACAGAATCAAGGTTACTTCTGGCATCCTAATCTGAATACTTGATTTTGTAAGTTTAACATTCTTTCAACTTAGGCTCTCTCCCCGGCAGTTTTCTGTATATATGGGGAAGGGGAAACAAACTCCAGTATATGCATAGGCAAATTTGCGCATTATCAGTCTTTATATCAGTCAGATATACTGCACAGCCCTCTACCACTTGAGCTAAAGGAGTGAAGAGTAGCAAATGTAAGCTGATTTCCTCCACATGCGCCAGCCACAAGGGGTATATAGAATGTCATCAAAGACCAGAAGTAGGAGGCAGCATAGCGAAAGAGATGGAATTGGCACATTCAGTCTAAAAGGCAGGGTGGCTAATAAAATGAATCCTGTCCCTTTAGACACTTTGGCTCTACAGAGAGGACCTCAAACTCAATAACAAGGGTAAAGAAGTGTAGAGTAATACAACATTAACACCACAAAGTGGTATAGGTGCAATCTGAACTGAAATCTGATTCCCAGACCAGTACACCTAGGCTAGGGCTCAGCAATGCAAAGTAAGTTGTTTTTTTGTTTTTTGTTTTTTTTTAATTCCTTCAATAACCAAGTATTTTGAGAGCCACAGTGCATCTAGCCTCCTGGGGAGGGGCGGAGAGAGCTGGGTCAGGGTGAAGAGGTGATGCAGGGTGAAGAGCCCAGAACCAAGACCAGACATGCCGCCACCCCCCCCAACAGAGTCCCCTGGCTCAGGCATGGGTTGTCTGTAGGGTCCTATGGTGGCAGGGGAGAGGCAGAGCCAGGAGTGGGCCACCCAGAGGGTCTCCCGGTGGCAGGTGGGAGGGGGCAGAGCAGCAAGAGGACAGCCAAAGAGCCACATGCAGCTCCTGAGCCACAGGTTGCAGACCTCTGACCTGGGCTAATGTATATTTTGATATGGAAAAATGGGCAAGATAGTTGGCTGGTCCGGGCAGTTTAAAGCTTGGCACCTATGGACTGATGATGGAGTTTCCAGAAAATTAAGAAACTAGTATTGAACAAGTTCTGCTGTGCACAGGCATGGCACATTTCCAGAATTTAGGCATCTGGATTAGAATTCATCCAATTTGGATGGCTTTTCATATGGAGCAGTAATACTCCCAAGACTATCCCTATCAAAATTTCAGTTCCAAATAAAAAGCTCAAGTGAAAAATAAATTCGTTAGTCTTTAAAGTGCCACAGGACTCCTTGTTTGTTTTGCTGAACTAGACTAACATCGCTACCCCTTTGAAACTTAAAAACAAAAAATTATTTGATGTCCAAACAGGCATCATTTTCCAGCCTTTTACAGGGCATCTTAGGCTATGCCTACAGCTAACCAAGGGAGCTGTATACCAATCTGCCCATTATGGCACTGAAAAAATAAACAGATTTGAGTTAATACCAATCACCATCTTAACTGCACAGGGTCCTTGAACTTAAGAAAAAAAGATCTATCTTAGCTGAACTCCAGAAGATGGGATTTCGGTCAATGGAAGCATCAGTAATGAATTCAAAACTTAAGCTATATTCCATGAAGAAGCTGAGCTTACTTATAAGTATTTTTACAAAGATTTGCAAAAAAAATAAACAGTATCAGTAATTGTGACCAATTGAAAAATCATTTCGCCACCAAGTTATTCACTGAGCTGTTTATTCATGATCTTATGTGGTGAGACCAGTCAATAACACAGAAAAATCAGGCGACTTCAGAGATGAAATTACTAGTACATAGTGAGGTATGTCATAGAAAATCTCTAAATCAAATAGAAGTTTAAAAAGAAAAACACCACTTCAGTGTTTTGGGGGATAAAATCATTCACTGCTGTTTTCAGTTTAACTAATATTTGAATAAATATTTGAGAAAGTTTTTCCTCAAAGTGCAACTCAAGACAGCGTACATTAAGAAGCTAAAGCCAAAAATTTGAACCACCCCAGATCTCTCCTTTTTTTAAAAATAATTTCTCTTAACCCAAATCATGATTTTCTAAGGCTTGCCTGACGGTCATGGAACATTTGAGGTTGGCAATACTGTGATGCTGTAACACTAAAGTGAACTCACGTTTATTCACAAAATAAATGAGATTTATTCTGCCAATATTAGACAGATAGACACCCCCTTTTTAAGTATATTGCCAACAGGCTTTATGCAACTTTATTTTCATTTATTGCAAATTTGACCACTATATAGAAGAGGTCTCTTTGGAAGCTACTCCAGAAGCATTTCTGTATTTGCATGGTGTTTTAGTTTAAAGTTCTAGAACAGGCACAAGTTTAAGTATTCAAGGGGTCCTTTAAATGGTGTACAGTGGTAGCAAAATCTTGTTTGCAAAGCCAAAATAAATGACTTAAAAGTTAAGCAATTTTTAATTTACGTTTATACAATGTTCTAAATCAATCTCATTTGGAAACTGAAACAACTTAGCTGACAATTTGTAAATTTGTGCCAAGTAACAGTAGCATTATAAACCACAAGGTGGGTATTGTTTGTAATGGAACCAGAAGGTGATCTTTAGCTGAGTTTCTGCAAGACAATATAACATCGCAAGGATTCATAATCACAGCATTACTTCCATGAAATCACACGCTCCAGAAATTTCATCATGTCTCTACAGGTAAGAAACTAATCTCTCCAGAACTTCTCTAGTCCTGCATTGTTTAACCTCTTTCAACTGTATGATATGCACTTGTCTTTATCTATAGTACTATTCTACTGTTACCAGTTCAGAGCAGAGACTAGATGCAGTGCCTATAAATTGAAATTTCTTTAGAACAAGGATCAATTACTCTTTTCACCCCAAACCCTATATTTTGACAGCAGCATGCAGAAATAGCCGACAGTAATCCACTTTAGACTTTGCTACAGCAGAAACACTTGACTTCTACACTAAATGGTCTCAAACTCAACATTTATAATTTCAATTATAAAATCCCTCTGCTAAGTGAGAACTAAAGATGTTCCTTACAAAGGTACCAGTCCCTCCCCATTTAAAGATGCCAACTCTGCTGACATTCATTACACACAAAAGATCAAACAGAGTCCTGTGGCACTTTTAAAGACTAACAGATTTATTTATCACATGAGCTTTCGTGGGATAAAATCCAACTTCGTCAGACGCTTTGAAGATGGGAAACTTATAAAATGGGAGGAAATTAATGATCTTGTGTCATATACTTCCCTGCATTTAATTTCCTCCCATTCTATAAGTTTCCCATCTTCAAAGTGTCTGACGAACTGGGATTTTCTCCCACAAAAATTCATGCTATAAATAAATCTGTTAGTCTTTAAAAGTGCCACAGGACTCTGTTTTTCTGCAATAGATTAACAGGGCTACCCCTTTGGAACTTGACACAAAAGATCATTAAGTGACTGTCCCACTATTTTGTGTACTATTGTGCACTAAGCTAGATTCTGCCACAAAAAACACAATGAACAAACAAGAAGCAGGTCACTAGTGCCATAACACTTCTTTTCCCCCATTCAGTTTTTGGATCTGACTGTGGCTGATGGAAAGAGATCAGATTTATCTTTTCGATATACAAAGTAGAAGTTAGTGTCCCTTTAACCTGCCAAGGAACAAACCTCATGAGAAAGTATGCCAAATCCCACATCATAGAACCACAGGATCTGGATAGGAAACAGACTCAGTTATCTAGCTCATGCCCCTCCATAAACAGAATTATTCCTTAAAGTATATTTTCTAAATGCTATAATCCCATACAAAAATCTACACTGAAGGAACATTAAGATTGCAAAATAAAGCACTCAAGCTACAAACTGCCAGAATTAAGGTTGGCTCTGCACACTTAGTTTAGTCTTTAGTTTTCTTGTAGGGAGAGTGGGAAGTATTGCTTATTAAGGCTGTCTGACACTTCCTGTTACAAGACCCTATTTTCAGCTGCCTATAATTTTGGCAAATAAACCATTTGGACTGAAATTTTCCATGCTGATGTCTCCATCAGACTTTTTGAGGGGAACACATTAAAAGATATTCCCTCCCCCCCCCGTTGAATTCTGATGATCTTTCCTTTAGCCAACTCTAGCACCCTCACACTTTGGACTAGGAACTTGAAATTTGGCCGATGGTGCCTATATGTCAGAGATGTGCCTTGTGCAGTCCTCATGGAAAGTTGGTGGAGGAACAAAACAGAAAACCCTGAATTTTGCCAATTTACAAACCTCTGAAAAATGGCAGTTTGCATATACTCAGCAGAGACTTATATTCTAGTTGCTAAAAATCACTGTTCAAGCCTCCCTCACTCAGTTCCTTGTGTTGAACACACTACACAGGTGTCCCACAGAGCAACTGGAGCATGCTTCAACACAGGACCATGAGGGCAATACGGACTTTCCCTGTAATGGATGATCCAAGGCCAAGGTGGGGCCAGTCTCAAACAGAGCAGAGAGCTTGTCTCCTGTGCTTTCAGTAATCCCCCTTGCTGGCAGCCAAGCAGAAGGGAGGAGGAAGCTATCTGATTCAAATGCAGAGAGGAAGAAAGCCAGACTTGGGGGATGGAAAAGGAACAGATTGGGACAAGGAGTGTGGCAAGACTGAGACCTGATGGAGAGAAGAGAAACTGGGTCTGGGAGCCAGAGGTGGGAGGGAAGTCACAGACTGGACAAGAAAATGGATGGAAAGAGGAAATCCAAGTTTTGCCAATATTAACTATTTTTAAAAACAGGGCTTTGAATAGCTAAACATATCAGGGCTTTTGGGCAGGACCTTGAAATTCAGCATGGGTGTACTCACAGGTTCCTTTTGTTCTCCCCATGATAAGCCTATTGAACTCAGCAAAGTTATTCTGACCGTTTCCATTTCTATATGCGCAGTATAACTAGTTCTACATTTGCTCCCCAACTTTCTGAGCCTTCCTACTGCTTGCTTTCCTGTCCACCTCACACTTGAAAATTACCCTTTATTAAGGATAGGTACACAGATTTGGAAACTGGTGACTTGCTTTTTGCACTCACTGATCGTTGTTAATAATTTTGGGTATGTCACAAGTTATTATACAGCAGAACCTCATTTATCTATCCTAGCAAGCAGGCAAAAGTAATCTGAAATCGCACATGGTCACAACTGGCCAAGCTGTCAGCAATAAGCATACATGTGCATCTTGCCATGTTCCAAATCAATGCACTTGGCTTTGCATTCAGAGGAATTCAGTTTTCCAATCACCATTACAAAAAGCTCTGGAGCATTAATCATTATTAATAAACTGCACCCCAGACTCCTGTCACCACCTACTCCAGCCACTAGAGCCCACTCCTGAAGCAGGACAAAAACCTGGGAATTATGTTTCTAAGTATTCCATTGCTGTCTGGCAGTTGTGCAACCACTGGCAAAGTGCTTTGTCCCTCTGTAGCGACTACTCTAGAGGTCAGTTACTACTGCCATCAATTACTTTTTTAGCTCAAACAAAAGAAGACTGCTCTGTACCAACAAGTAGTTTTTAAATCCACAAAATTACTAAAACATTATATAGAAAAACCAGGAATGAAGAGGAAGCATAAGAACATTTGATCTAATAGCAATCAGGAACATAGGTGACCCCTTCCACTGCTTAACAGGTAAGAATAGGGCTGGACACATCCTGGACAGTAGGTCATCAGGGCGCCCAGGAATTTCACCATGGTGCCTAGCTGTGCGCAGGGTTTAGAAGCTGAATGTCCCGGTTTAGAAGCTGCCAGCACCTTGAGCAGTGCTGCCACACTGGCAGTGGTGGCTTTTTCAGAGGTAGGTGACGTTTTGAAGTGCCACACAGCTAGGCGCTTTAGCTTTTGGGCTGGCTCTTAGAAGGGCAGCACATTTATTCAGCCCTCAGTAGGAACCATCTGCAGCTACGATAACAATGAATAAAGCAAATTATTAAATATTAAGAAAAACAAAAGGGGCAGTTCAATCAATCAATCTCTTCTGTTGAAGCATCCAAAATTACTGTGTATTTTGAAAAAATCTCTACCCACTTGTGTTCTGGGACAGCATGTACTGAGCAGGTGGGAGGCCCTGAACTCTCCCCCCTTCCAGACTGTTTAGCACAGTGGTTCTCGAACTAGGGGTCACAACATATAGGGGAGTTGTGAGCTGCCAGGTACAGGGCTGGGAGACTCCTTGCTTCTTCCTGGCAGAGGAAGATGTGGAAGGGGTGAGTGATGACAGACATACTGCTCATCCCCCACCAATGCTCCTCCAACCCCCCAGTGGGCTGACACAGAGGATATGGGGACAAGGAGCAATGCCAGAGCTCCCTGCATCCAGGTCACTTCCCCATCTGTGTGGCGAGCATCAGTAGCTACTACTTTCTGCCCTCCCCTTACACAACCCAGGGGGGGAAGTGACCTGGATGCAGGGAGCCCTGACATTGCTCCTTGCTCCCCAGCCACCCACCCCTCTAGGGGAACACAGAGTAGCAGCGTTGGATGGGGAAGCCAGAAGTAACAACAGCTGCTCTGTGCTTGCAGGTCAGTTTTCCCAGGTGGGCACAAGGGGGGGCAACATTAGGGGCAAAGGAAGCACAGTGCAGGGGTTGGGGTGAAGGGAGAGTGGGGAGCCCACAGGAGTGAAGGGCAAAACGGGAGTGGGAAAGTCACAGGGGTTGAGGAAACGGGGGCCCCCACAGAAGTAAGGAGGTCACACTCAGAGGCTTGCTGTGTGAAAAGGGTCATCAACTCAAAGTTTGAAAACCACTGGTTTAGCAGGTAAAATATGGATTTGTTTTTTCTGAAGTCCAAGTTGTAATTAAAGACAGTAATATTTCATATGTAACCATTTATAACTAAAACATGTTGCAAATCTTTTTAAAGAAAATAAATTTAAAATACATTACTTTATGTGGAAGCAATTAGTGATTTATGACTTTTATGCTTCCTAATGTACAAGTGTTAAAAGGGTCATTGCAGAACTTGTTTATACCTTGATTTCAGAAGATTAAAATGTGTGAACTGATATGGTATCAGCATGCCCATGAATAGGACTATCTCCTACATATTTGTAAGAGGCCAAATCAAGTTTGTAATAACGTAAAATTATGGCAACATGAAAAGTTTAATAACTATGTCAATCTTCACTGAAGTGAAAGAACGTACTAGATTCTTTAAGAGGAAAAGTGACAGAAGATCTGCAAAAAGATTACACTTCAAACTAATCATGCGTTCTTGACACTGGGCTTCTGTCTGTTCTATTGTGTAGTTTGGTTACTACCAAAGGAGGCCTCACCAGGGATTAAAGGAGGAACGCACTGGAATGCAGTTCCAGGGCCCCCAAATTTGAGGGGCCAGAGTTCTGGGGCCCCTAAAAATAGAAAAATCAGGTGGAACACATGCTTCGTCCTGCCCTGGCTGCTGGCAGGTCCTACACCCCTTCCCCCCGCCCCCCCGTTGTTAATCACAATACTTACTGTGTTATGCAGTGTTTGCTAGTTTGTGACAATAATTGCTATAGACATAAATACCATATAAAGTTATAAATATTTTTATGGAGTGATAACCGATGCATGTGATACTGATAAGTGGTTATAAATGCCTACCTGGGCTGGGGCCCACACATGCATGAAGGGGGCCCGGAGATTAGGAGGGTTCCAGGGCCCATCAAATTATACTTTAACCACTGGGCCCCATAGTTCAAACATTGAGACTTCTACAGTGAAACCTCAGAGCTATGAACACCTTGGGAATAGAGATTGTTCATAACTCTCAACATTACAGTTCTCTCAAAATGTTACAACTGACCTTTCACTTAATACAGCTTTGAAACTTTATACAGAAGAAATTTAACCATTTTAATTTAAATTAAACAAGCACAGAACACTTTCCTTACTATATCAAACTTTTTTAAAAAAAGTTCTTCCTTTTTAGTAGTTTACGTTTAAACAGAGCACTTTTTTTTCTTTTCTTTTTGCTTCTGCTAATGCCTCACCATTTGTGTATTTCAAGTTCCAAATGAAGTGTGTGGTTGACTGGTCAGTACAGAATTCTAGTATTTGTAACTCAGAGGGTCTACTGTATTTCTATGGCAGCATACGCATGCTGGGACTTAGATACTTCCATGTCTACAGTCTAGGTATTGCATACTTCTCCGAGCACCAAAGGTGCTGCTGTTCTTGTTTCCACACACTATGCTGTAGTGTACAAGTTAGTACACTTGTTTGTACAAGTTCCCCACAGTTCACGAAGAGTTGCTCCTAGCTAGAAGTACCACAACCTCTTTGTTAATTCACATAGCTATTACTGAACCTTAGCATTCACCAGTATCTGGTTCTTGAAGGGTCCTGTGAGGACTCTCAGCCATGCTTGTAGCTCTGCATCGTTTCACGCAAGGCTTCAGTGTAGACAAAAGACAGACTCTTCTAGGTAAACCACTTCCCCAGAAGCCTAGGTCAACAAAAGACCTCTGTTAATCTAGCATTGTCTACCCAGAGGTTAGGTCACTTTAGCTATACATCTCAGATGTATGGATTTTACGCACATTAGCAGCTGTGCCAATACAAGTTCCCAGTGTAGACCAGTTCTTAATTGTTGTAGTTTTCAGATTGATTGAGTGACAATCCTGGAAGATTTGTATTGATTTATGCAGAAGGAAATGAGGGGCATGTGCTAATAAGGAGAGAAGCTCTATGTATTTGGGATTACGGCATATGCTGTTTGTATTGAGTTTTGTCTAGGAAGGGTTCTGCTGGGAGATTGTGTTTCTCTGTGAGGATGGCAGCTGGGGCAAGTAATCCATCTATGCATTCTTCCTCATACAATCAATGAAATCACTGCAAAAAAGTAAGGGTAGTGATTTATTGCATTACCTTTTACATCACAATGGTCTAGGACTCTTGGTATGGCATCGCCTAGACGCTAGGCTTCCAGTAGCTGTGGACCACATGGACATAATTCATAAAGTATAAGTGGCTGAGAACTTAATAATTGGACAGCAACAGACTGCAAAACCTGGAGATATTCTGAACAAAAAGAGCTCTCAGTCATGTTTGTAGCAGTTTCTCTCACTTCAGTGATTCTACAGATATAATAGGCTTTGGAGTGACACAGAGCAACATTCCTGGCAGATTGCTATATAGATTTCATAAGCATTATTGATCAAACTTCCTATCATCCAAGCATTTTTCCAGCAAATGCAGATTTAAGGGAAAAAAATAAAGCCATGAGGGTGGGAACAGGAAAAGAGTAAGGACTAGATCACTAGGGAGAGGTTTGTTAGATAAGCACAGATCAGATTTCAGTTTTCATGGTATCGTGATTTCTAGGGCCCTCATCATATTTGTGTTTAAATAGTGAACACAACAGCAGAGTTCAAAGATAGATCAGCAGCTGTAAATCAGATTTGAAAGGAACTGTGTGGCCAGCCTCCAGCTGTGCAGAAAAATACTATTAACTGACAGCTGAAAAAGATTTAATAAGACTGTGACAACCGAAAGGAAGTAACTCAAAACAAAAGAAATACAGGAAGTTGTCTGCCATACATTAAAATCAGCACTGTAAATTAACACGCATCCTGCTTTGTGCAAACATATGTCTGTGGAAAATATCACTAATACAGACTACTCAGTCTTGCATCACCAAACACACTATATAGCTATACTGTACAGCTGAAGGCAAATTTGGACTCCAGAACCGGAGTTAGTCCAGAGACAGTAGCATACTGTTATGTGAGGAATGAAGAAAACAGACCTGATCCTGCACCATTCCATCCACTTGACCTGAGAGTAAGCACAAACTGACTTCATTAGTTTAAGGTGTAAGGACTCCTTCTACTCCTAGGGCTAAAGGACTCAAGTCCGATGAATACGACACCTTTATGTATGTGATTATACGTTGTTCACCCTTCCCAAGAAGCACCTGGCACACGAGATGAAGGCAATACTGTGCTATTTACTTATCTTGTGTTATATTCAGATAATAGTATTTGAAGTGATGCATATTCAAGGCCAGTTCTGAACTTCTTCTTACTGATGCTATTCCCTTTGTTAGGCTTTAATGTTTTTTCTGTCTCTGTAGACTTTTCTCTGTCAGGTCTTGTCTGTTACAGCTTGGATACTTTTCCTATCAGTAAGTTGTGGAATGAAACTCAGGTTAACAATCATACCAGACCCACCCAAGGACAAGGATGCTGTGAACAATCAGTAAGGCAGTGGCCAGCTGCCTATTGAGAAATTCTGGTTTAGATGGGAACAATACATTTCTGACTAGCTGTAAAGACCCTCCTCTCCATCCCATCTTCCCACCCCACCCTAAATGTAGCCACAGGGCCTTTAATGTAATTAAAGTGTCTCTGCATCGGTCATTATCACCTCTGTGCTCTCTGGGTGGAACAAGTCTGTACTTGTAAGTAAACAGGTAAAGAATTCCAAGTGGATTAGACAACAGAGTCCTGTGGCACTTTTAAAGACTAACAGATTTATTTATCGCATGAGCTTTCGTGGGATTTTCTCCCATGAAAGATCATGCGATAAATAAATCTGTTAGTCTTTAAAAAGTGCCACAGGACTCTGTTGTCTCTCTACAATAGACTAACACGGCTACCCCTTTGGAATTTGACCAAGTGGATTATGTAACTGACAGAGAAGCATATATATTTGACCACTGTAAACATCACCAATTTGAAGCTGTTCTGTCAGTCTTCCCGGTATCGTGAATAAACCTCTTCAGTATTATCTATGCTGCCTGATTCTTGGGGAAAGAATCTTTCTGGCTTAACACCTTAATATCATATTAAAACAGAAACTGAAATTTATGAAGAGACTTACTGGGTCATTTGTTATGCATGGGACAGGACGCATGACAAAGGAGGTCCCTTTCACATCTATATTCACATCATAGCTAGGCTGGAAAGGTTAGATTTGTGTTGTGGCAATAAGTATCATTTCACTATGCACACAAACCCATAAAAAGTATTTCCAATGAGAATCAAAATTTACAGATAGGAAACGTTAGAAAAATGCTGTTTGAAAACTTGGTTGATTTAAGGATATTTATTTTGTATCCTTTGATGTGATTTTTTATTTTATTTTAATGGCTATAAATCTTGAACTTTTTTTATTCTCAAAGTCAACTGCCATGAAATAATAATCTGACCCCCTCTTTTGTCCAAAACCATAATTTCCTTGAGTTAAACATTTAAATTGATAGGTTTAAAAGTGCTTAAAAATCCACAATTTAAACTACATGAATGGTTTAAAGTAATTGATGTTATTCTTCCAAAACGCATAAGCAAGCAAAATTAGTGATGGGTATTACATCCAACCAATTTTTACTTCGTCTTGAAGAAAAAGGATTGTAGAAGGGCGGGGAGGAGGGAAAGATTGGAGAAAATTGATGAAAAGTTCAAAAATCAATGGTACTGACAGTCTCATTTTCGAGTAGCCTCACCCAGGATTTAGTCTTCTTCACTAGTACACAAAGCAGTATTTTTAAAAAGTATTTGCTGCCTTCCATTGCAAGCCTTATATAAAAAGGCTATGGAGATTGCACGTTTCCAATGCTAACACTTTTTTCTTCTTTTAAACATGCACCTCTTAGAAGCACAAGTTCAGATTTAGAGGACATAGTTTACTTTTTCTTTCTCCTTTTGCTAGCAGACTCAAAATTCTTGTACATGACCTTGCATGACCTGATGGCACAAATTTGCCAAACACCACTCAACTTCCAAATATCTAGTTAAGAGACAGTGATGGGAGAAAGATTATTATACGTGCTATTTTGATTAACGGTACACAGAAGTTTCCCAATATTTCATTTTGTTTAGATAAAAATAAGCAGTGTGGTTATTGATAATTGCATGCATTGTTTTTAGCGTTCTGGTCAAGCTTGCTTTATTATGTAATGGACAAGAATGAGAAAGTTAGACTTGAACTACAGCTAACTGAAAGCAAGCAGGATGATTCCTTTTTAATGTTTTTTAAAAAAATCAGCATGTAGTCATTCTTTATTACAAGTGATGCATGCAATTACTGCTTGATGTTATCTCAGTGCCCCCATAATAACATTCCTTCAAGTATTCTGCAATTTCTCTTTTGTTGTTAAAGGAGAGAAAACCACATATTTGCTCATTGGTACTGCATGCTGGTAAGGTCTAAACTAATTCCATCTATTAACTTTTCCAGGGTCTTCTATTTGTTTCAAACTATGAAAAGACTTCTTCTGGGATCTACAGGGGATATACAGTGAATTAAAGAGAGCAATTCACTTTCCAGGAAGGCCAATGATACACAAATGTGATGTTGGTAAATCTTAAGTACAGGGTTCATTGTTCTGGGATACAGTGTAGTCTACTGGATAAAAAAATAGACTGGGAATCAAATCAGCTAGATTGTGTTCCCAGCTCTATAAATAATCTACTCCAGGACCACTGGTAAATCACTTTTGCTGAAGTTTTTGTGCATGTCTCAGGAAAATTAAATTGATATTTTGTTTCAGCCTGACCTAAAACAAAACACTTCATTTTGCAAGTTGATATTCACCTTAATCTATCAGCTTCTGGAGTGTTTTATGGGAGTTGTAGCTTGAGTGCCTTATGTACTCATTCTCATCAATGGGCTGGGCTCCCCAGCAGGAGCCCATCTCCCATGATGCACTGTGGTCCAATCTCTGGTTGAACCTCCACAGTGCATATTCAAGTGCCATGTTTACTGTATAGAAATGTCTAAACCAAACAGTGATGTTTCCAAATCGATTGTTCAGAATTTTCTGTTCAGTGAAAACTGACAGGAATTTTGGCCCAATCTGTGATTAAAACAAAAGTTGAAATGGAAATTTTGATTTTCATTCAGTTAATTCATAAGTTTTCAAGAAATACAACCCTCACTTCATTTAAGTCAGGTATTCTTTTTCCCTGTAGCAGAAGAATTCTGTTTTCTACTGAACATTTCAAATATATTTAACTGTCCAAAGAACCTTTCTGCCATGATTCTAACAACCATCTTGCATTTGATTAAAAAACAGACTCCATCCAATACAGTATATTCAGCTCCTTAAAAACTTCTATGCTCTGCTCACCACAAGTCTAGCGGAGTCTAACCACTACCCTATGTGGTCATGTTCTTTAAAGGCCACATGGACACTGTTTGAATCAAAACAACTTCTCTGATTTGCTAAAACAGACTAAAAGCTATCGTGTAACTCGGCCTCCCCTGCATGCAATAATGTTCTGCAGGAACTGTCATGCATCTGATGAAGTGGGATTACATCCACAAAAGTCTATGCATTAAATAAATTTGTTAGTCTTAAAAGTATCACAGAACTCCTTCTTTGTTTCCCTTAATGTGACAGTTTTCATCTTTCAGTTCACTCAGGCTCATTATAGAATCTCCGAGCCAAAATTTTCAAAGTTGAATGTCAGCACTCTTAGGTCCCAAATGAATGCCTAGCTTCAGGCACCCCAGTTTGAAAATACTCCACACACTATAAGCCCTAGGCCATGCAGTGCAGGTTGTTCTGCAAAGTACTAAGTAAACAAATTGTAATTTTCCTATTTACATTCATCTATTATAAAAAAAGTTCCATACTCTCTCCATTCACTAACTGTTTTCTTTGTTTTCAAGCTCTTCACAAATGTCTACAAGCTCATACTAGTATTTCTAAAAGCAATGTGCACTACAATTTCTGAAAACTCTGCTTCCCAAACAGATTAACAGATTAACGAGAGAAATGTACTCCTACACTGGGTATCATCTTATTCTCTTGTTTCTTATTTACGTCTCAGTTTTACTATTTGATCTTAGTCATGTGATTCTCACAGCACACTGAAGTATCTGGAGCCTAACACACCACACAAACAGCACTATGTTTTTATCACATTGACAGTAAAGGTATTCTGACTCAAACTATGCTAGAACAAGGATTTTGGACCAATGATAAAAGTACAGAAACATAAAAGCTGGTTGTTTCCAGCACTGAGTTAAAAGTGGCATCACTTCTATTGTATTTGTCTGAATTTTTACTTCACCTACTATTGTTACAAATTCCATCTGACTGTTTGAAGTGCAAGTTAGGTGAAAAATGTTTCACCCTATTTTTAGCATTTACTTTGAGAATCTGACAAGTCATTTCATGATCACTCTCCTTTTGTGCATCTTTCACACAACAGAAGACAGAAAAACATGACCAACACAGGAAATCATGTCCCTACAACCAAAATATTTGGCAAGGAGACTCAAGGACACTTATAGCACCGGAATCTCTCTTTGGTTAATTTTACACAGTGTTTTAGATTTCAAGTTGACAGTTTTACAAATTGACCTTTTCCCTTTACACTCACTGTTTTGAGTTCTCCAAGACCCATTTCTAGCTAGGAGCCTGCAGACTTTCCAGGAAAAGGGAATAATTTCTAAAGGTTTACTGCCATCTTACTCATTAACCTCCACAAGCCTTACAAAGTGGATATAAGGAACACTTCTTGTGGGATTTATGAACAATGGGATTTTTGCAAGCATTTCCAAAGGAAGGCAGCAACACGGACTGAAAAATATCCTCAATCACATACTTCACCCAATGCCATATTCAATGCAAGATGCTTTGAACACAAGCAGCACCCTGGAATTATTCAATACCCTCACACTGCTGCTATGAACATGTTGGAAGACAAAACAGTAAACACCGATAAACCATCTGTTGCAATCAAGGCCA
>ML685784.1:19208645-19237133 GCA_007922175.1 Pelusios castaneus
TATAAATATATAGTAATAGCATAGTAAATAAATAAATTGTTAAATCTCTAAAAGTGCCACGGGACTCCTTTATTTATAAACATATAATAATAACATAGTAAATAAATAAATTTGTTAGTCTTTAAAAGTGCCACAGGACTCCTTGTTTGTTTTGCTAAATCTCCTTTGTGAAGCCATCCCACCCATAGGCCTCACTTCCACAGTTCCAATCCTGACGTCTCCCATGGTCACATTCTCTGCTCTGGTTTGGGTCCAGAAGGAAAATTTCCACAATGTTTACGGCAGAAGAGGAAGTCAGACTCAATGCTCTGGTTCTCCGCTGTGTTCCTTACTGTTTCATTTTATTTTAAATCCCTCTTTTCCATCATAATATCAAGTAGTAATACGTTTCATTTCTATCGTATTCTACGTTCAAAAATTTCAAAGGAGTAGTAGTGTTAGCCTAATTCAGCAAAACAAACAAGGAGTCTTGTGGCATTTCTAAAGACTAACAAATTTATTTATCGCATGAGCTTTCGTGGGAGAAAATCCCACTTCGTCAGATGAATTTTCTGTCACGAGAGCTCATGCGATAAATAAATTTGTTAGTCTTTAAAAGTGCCTCAGGACTCCTTGTTTGTTTTCCTTTGTTCAAAAAGTTTCCTTAGCCCCCTTAAACCATAAACTTCCTGGGGGGTAGGGATGCTGGCGTTAGAATAGCAACAACGCACAATGCTGACTTATAAATCTATATTCAGCGGTAGATGTAGTCTAATTCAGTGGCTGCACTATCCTAAACTGCCAAGGGACACTCTTCACTGGCAATAACTCCCTTCACTACAGCCTCACATTCCCATAACTGACCCAGTGAGGATGGGAAACACCAAGAGAATGGGGGACTGGAGAGCAAGTTAACCTCTAACAGACACCACAGCAGAGGCCTCTGCCCTACAAGGGGGCAAACAGGCCAAACCTGAGTAGTGCTCTGACCCAATATGCCAGTTTATAATGCCTGGAATGGCATGTGTGCAGTTGCCATGAATACAATTGAAACCATGCTAAAGTTGCCCCATTAATAATAATCCTAAAGTATTTGGAAATGCTACTCCACATTAAGAAATACAAATTATAAACAGGGATCATTTCTGCCACCTCTGAAATGCAGCAATTTGAGGCTGAAATGCAATAATAGTTAAAACAAATATCTAGCTCTTATATAGCACTTGTCATCCATCAGTAGATCTCAAAGTACATTACAAAGATCAGCATCATTATTCCCATTTTACAGATGGGGAAACTGAAGCACAGAAAAGCGACTTGCCCCAGGTCACCCAGCATGCCCATAGTGGTTTAACAGTGTATGATGATACCATAATTGAGTTTAGGACAGAAAGTGAAGCAGTCTGGCTGTCAAAACAATGTGATGGAATGTGCTACATATAACACAAAGATTAACAGTCATATTTTACCTGAATTTATATTGATTACATTTAAATATTTTAAATCAGTGTATATATATTTATATTGCCCCATATATACTTATACTGGAGCACTTCACAGTCCTTAATGTATGCATCTTCACAACATCCCTGTGAGGTAGAGAAATACTATTATCCCCATTTTACTTATGGAGAACTGAGGTACAGAGAGAAAGCGATGTCTGTACTTAAACTGCTACAGCAACGTAGCTTCAGCTGTGTTACTGTAGTACTTCAGTGTAGACACTCACTACAATGACAAGATGGTTCTTCCATCGCTGTAATTAATCCACCTCCCGGCGGTAGCAAGGCTGACAAAAGATTTCTTCTGACAATATAGCACTGCCTATACCAGGGATTGGTTGGCATACCTAGGTCTCTTGGGGATGTGGATTTTTCATACCCCTGGGAGACACAGCTACCTCACTATACATTTTCAGTACAGACCACAGCCCTACATAACCTGCCTAAGGCCATACAGGAAGCCTGCAGCAGAGCAAAGATTGAACCCTAATCTCCTAAATTGGTGCTCTAGCCATTGGATCATCCTTCTTCCCACTGTAGATAGATGTGATATAAAGCCAATCAAGGGTCTAATCTGACAACAAAATCAGCAGGATTACAAGCATGAGCAAGGGCTTTAGGAATTGTTGAAAATAATCATAGTTCTCAGTCCCCACTAGGGTGACCAGATGTCCCAATTGTATAGGAACAGTCCCAATATTTCGGGCTTTGTTTTATATAGACATCTATTACCCCACACCCATATTCTAATTTTTCACGCTTGCTCTCTGATCACCTTAGTCCCCACACTTGAAATACTAGCAAGATTTTTTTTAGCACAATTCACCTCTTGGCATAGAAGCTCAGTAGTTTTAGAAAATGTTGAAAAATGAATGCATGCAATAATGAAATCTGGTTGTAGAACACACACACACATGAATTCTAACACATGGTCTGTTTGTGTTCTCATTGTCTTGAAGTCAATGGCAAAACTCCAATTTATTTCAGTGGAACCAAGAGTGGGCTCTAACATGTTTTTAGCTGGTCCATACAGAGTAGTGGGGTCTACAAGTGCTATACATCACAAAATCAGCTTCTGCCAGCACTCCCATAGGTCATTGTTTCTGCAAATAACAGGTTGTACTCTGCTGAGTAAAGATAGCCAATAAATGCCACATTTGAGGGTTTTAGATTTATGATGTACACAAGTCCCCAACAGAACAGGTTTAGATTATGACAAGCTTGAGCTATGCTAGAGAAAAGTCCATTTCTCTGGTTTGCTGTGAGACATATTGTTTGTTCTTTTGGAGATGCGTCCTGATTTTAATGCACCTGTTCTGCATCCTGCACTAGCCAGAGTTATGACATACTAAATAATGGTAAAGTGTCCGCCTGTCACATAGTTGTCTGAACAGAAGAATGAGAGCCAGGAACTCCTGACTTCTAAACTGAGCTCTGAAACTAACTCCCTTAAAATCTCTGTATCCGTTTTCACATCTGTAAAACTAGACTAATAATGCAAGCTATAGCGTGTGTACGCACATGCACATGTACAATTTGGAATGCTCAAGTGCATATTCTAGGGTAGATCTGCATTTGTGGGTGTGTGTAGAATACGGAGACTGCATGCCCCACTAACACAGGTGTAAATAGCAGTGAGGAATGGCATAGGCAAGTCCAAGACAGACATTCCAGAACCCTAGAGTATATACCTTATATGGGTCTCTCTTTATGCCTAGCAGTTCCTCCCACACCTACACTGTTGTATTTAGCAGTGTAGTGTGCTTCTGCTGAGCTCCACTGCAATGAAAGGCTACAGCAGCAGAAAAAGGCTCTGGCAGAGGGGAGGCAATGGGGAAATGCTCCAGTAACTCAGTAAGCCTTTCCCACTGCCTCCTCCTGCCAGAGCTTTTCACTGTGGTATAACTACCCACACCCCACAGGCGAGTGGAAATGTAGACCAGGCCATAGCCTTTATGCAGCTAACAGACCTCCTGTACTTCAAATGAAAGGGGATTTTGCTTTTGAACAAGAACATTAGCCTTCTATCCCACTTCCACTGAGTAGGTAACCATGTTGTGCAGCATAAAGACAACGATTAAGGCAAAATAGCTGCAGGTTTATTACAATATTTATCTGTGGTATAAAGTTGTTGTGAAGATGAATTAATTAATGAATTAATTAATGTCTGTGTGCCTAACAATAATATTATTTGATGCAAAGATTATATTTCCATCTCATCATTTTTCCCCCCACAGGCAAAAAACATCAAACGTGACAACCTTAAGATGTGGACATTTTTGCTTAATGCATGTTTCCATGGCTTTATACATTGGACAGAGAGGTTCTACCATCTTTATACTCATTTTACACCTTAAGGCTTGGAAGCTGTTGAAGCCCTCAAAAATCAATTCACTTGGAACTTAAGCCTATTTTGAACCCAAAGCTTCAAAAATAAGAGGAGACCCAACACACTGCTCCCCTGAATCTCACTGCATTTGTTAGGACTATGCCAGAACATCCATATAGCTCATTGATTTTTAAAACTATGGAATAAGAACAAAAGCACTGGAAGGAAAAGATGAACAGGACTATTTTCCAAAAGGATTAATCCTTCACAGAGATGAGTCTGAAACAAAACCCCAGTTCAGTAAAACTCAAACTTTGGGAAATTCCAATCTGGGCCAGGATCTGAACTTTATGGCTCAGTCCATCTTCTTGCAGAGTCTAAGAATTCTTCAATAAGCTGTGCTTGGTTGCTGTCTGGGAAAGGATCCTTTCGGTTGTAGAGAGTCAATGAAACAAACTGGAGGTCAGACTAGAGCTGGGCAAAAGCTTTAACTACATTTTTAGTAAAACCAAGAGCATTTCTCTTGGTTTCAGGTTTTAGTACTAACCACATTCATGGAAAGTTTTGCTGGCTTTGGAATGAAAACAAGGCAAAACTTGGTCATTTCATTTGAGTTTCATTTTGAGCTTTGTGGTTTATTTGAAATTTAGGTTACACATGGTGATAGGCACCTTAAATGTACCTGAGACAGATAGAAAATAGATGGAGACATACAACCATACCGTAAAGGGGTGCAAACCCATGTGAAATGAAACCATGGGAATAAAAATCTAGACCAGGTCAACATCCCGAGATATTTTGTTCATTGTAAGGATGAGGTTTATTACCCATTGTAAGGCTTAGAATATCACCATGGTTTATGATGTCTTTCTGGGCAGGAGGTTGGAGTTCAAGAGAAAATAATTCCAGAAGTCCAATTTAGGAAGCATTCATTATGTGAAGATGCAATAGCTAAACTATACAAAGGGCCAAATGACACCCTATGCTACAGAGGAGCACAGGTAAGGCTTAGGGCAGTGGTTTTCCAACTTAGGGTTGGGACCCAATACTGGGTCGCAGACCATCAGGCACTAGGTCGCGGCATCCTCCGCTGCCACTGCCAAAAGACTGGAATTCAGTGCTCGAAAATGTAATTGTTGGGTCATGGCATAAATGATTTTTTTCAACTGGGTCCCCCCAAAAAAGCTTTGAAAACGACTGCTTTAGAGGACCCTCTTTCTGCCTCAGCCCCAGTTCATAGCAAGATGTACACCCAGAGCTCAGCAGAGTGCTAGAGAATTATGCATGTTAACATATAAACGAGTGTTTCACAATCGCTATGGAGCTAATTAGAGTTTATACTGTAATGTGCTACACGTCCTCGCCAAGGGCACTCTCTGGCTGCACAGCCAGATCCATCCAGTCTCCATCAGCAGCCTGATCTTATAACTAATGTGCAGCCAGTACCATCCTGCCCTGCACTCACATGTATGACTGTTACTTGCAATGGCAATATTTATCCCAAAGACTTTTAACCTGGAATATAATGTAAACAAAGTCAGCAAATACAGTTGTCAGTTTCATTGCCCAAGTAGCCAGAGGCATAAGAAGCAATCCATTGTTAGTGTTTAAAAGTAATTTAGAGGTGTAATAAACTTTGTTTTATTAAGTTGAGTTGGTAACAGTTATAGAGGCTTTTGAGACAGGTTAGACAAACACCTGTCAGGAATGGTCTAGTTTTACGGAGTCCTGCTTTGAATACAGGGGATTTGACTAGATGACCTCTTGAGATCCCGTCCAGCCTTACACTTATATGATTCTATATAATTATATCTATCTATATATCTACACAGAGAGCCTAAATCTGAAGGGAAATTGTACACATCTCCTTGCTGAGGAAAGGATTTGGACCTGGTCTATATGAGAGACTTGTCAACCAAAGTCTGCTTTTTATGCCAAAACAGTCTTAGTGTACACATTGCAATCACACCCCCTCCCCCCCCCGCCGACTCAACTCACCTGATTTAGCGACAAAATAAAACCACCTCAACAAGAGGCATAGAGCTTTTCGTGTCAAACGTTTAGCAACAAAGTGTTTGTGTAGACACCATATTTGCTTACGTCATAGTAAATGGCCTCCAGGAAATGTCCCACAATGCTCATCATGACTACTCTGCCATCAGTTTGAACTACACTCCCCTGCATGCATCTGCTTCTGCCCCTTTAAAGTCCTCGGAATTTTTGAAATTCTACTTCCTGCTTGGTTGGGGTGAATAGCTCACATCTCGTCTTCCCAACTGACCATGGCAGCTCCATGCACAAAACACACTCATGCTTAGAGCATACTGGAGCTTCTGGATCAACTTGAACAGCCTTAGCCCCATTCCAACTGAAGGAACTCTGATACATACAGTCGAATTTCTCATTTAATGGTGGAGAAGGGCTATGAACAAGACACACTGCAGTGCCATGTGGAAATCAAGGAGCTGTGGCAGGGGTACCAAAAGCCTAGGAAGTCAAACATTCACTCTAGAGCAGAGCCAAAGATCTGCCACTTCTACAAGGAGCTGGAGACCTCTTCAATGGTGAACTCACCTCCACTGCTAAGAGGCTTGGAGGCAGTGGATACTGGACTCAACGCTGACAAAGAAGTGATGGACGAGGAGGTTGAGTTGGAGGATGATGTGGAGCAGGGGACTGGTTGCTTGCTGACATGGGGAGCCAGGACCTCTTCTCAATCCTGGAGCCTTTGAGCCACTCCCAGCCCTCCAGCTTTGGTGTGCTGGAAAGGGGAGCTCAAGTAAGTATTTTTTTTTTTTGAGCTTATGCTGCTTGAGTCCATGACATACAGCTGTCCTTTGCTTTGTGCGTTATACAGCTGGTTGAAGGGGTAGACATCACAAGAGTAGCTATGTTTGCATGTGCTTCCCATTCTCCTGTTCAACGTGGCAGTGCGGCGGAAAAATGTGTTAATGCACACCAAGATTTCATGGGAATTCTCTAGAGAAATCTCTAGGAAACTTTCCCGGTGCTATCTAATTCTCTGCCAGAGATTCCTTGGAAGAGTTGCTTTCTTTCTTCCACTGTTGAAGGAAACTTTCCTACGCCAATCAGCAATCACTTGTGCAGGGATCAAAACAGCAAAGATGTGAGCAGCATATGGATCTGGTTTGAAGCAACTCACATGGAGGAGATGCACCCTAGCATCCATGCTTACAGTCAGGGATGAGATAGCAGCTTCTATGCACCCCATCGGTGGAAAATGGTGGCACAATTTAGACATTTTTTCCTATCTACCTGCATGAATACCCCAAACAACCACCCAGAACCTTTTCCCCAGCTCAAGTGCCTGCTTCCTCCAGGCACAGCTCACCATGCCCTGGTTGATTTCCGAGCTGTGTGCTTGCCCGGGGACATTCAGAAAGAAAGAGGTGTATTTTACAGTAATGCATCAATATTGTTATTGCACTCACAGTCATGCTTGTTTATTGTGCTTCTACAGATGTGCCCATGAGAGGAAACCTCTCCATACCTGCAGGGCACCTCAGGCTGATAAGATAAGACCATGGAGAAGCAAAGAGAAGATGTTCCAAGAATTCCACCAGTCCTCTGAGGGGTGGGGGAAAAAAAGAAAAAGAAAAGAAAAAAAGGCACGAAGGCACATTGTGTGCGTCTACATTAGTAAATTAGATCGACTTAAGTAGGCTTAAGTCGACTTAATTTACTCTGCATCCACACTGGAGTTTCCTTAAATCAACTTAAGCTGCTGCTTAAGTCAACTTAAGGAAATTTAAAGTCTACTTAATAAGACCTGCTTTTAAGTCAACTTTAATGATTAAGTCAACTTCTTAAGTTGACTTAAGCAGTGTGGACGTCCTAAGTCGACTTAGGGCAGGGGAAAAAGGGAGCCTCTGTTCCCTTCTCCCCAGTCCCACGTGGGACGAGCTCTCCCCAGGACAAGCCGTTAATGGCTCATCCCGGCTCCCTTCACCCTAGGACCACTCATGTCCTGGGGAGAAGGGACCGTGGGGCTCCCTTCTGGCTTGGACCCCAGTAGTCCCGGCTAGAAGGGACCGCAGAGCTCCTTTCTGCCCCGGACTGAGTGGTCCCAGCTAGAAGGGAGTGCAGGGTTCCCTTTCTACCAGGACCCCAGCAGTCCTGGCCAAAACGGAGCCCTGTGGCTCCTTTCTGGCTGGGACCGCGCTCCAGCTGCTGGGGAGACCCCGGAGGTTCCCCAGCAGCTGGAGCACCATGCTGGCAATTGCCAGCAGTCTAGCTGTTAGGGAGCCCTGGAGGCTGCTACAATTTGTACTCGTCAAAATAGTCACCTTAAAGATACCTTATTTGTATGCATTGTCAAAATAGTTCCTCAAGACCTCTCTAATTCAGATGCCCCCGCCCCACCCCATTGTGCCTCTCTAATAGCCATGACATCTGATTGTACATATTCAGCCTAAAGATGATCCGAACACAGAGGAAAACTTTTCATGCTTAGTTTTACAGATATTATGGAGTACACAGCAGGCATATATAACCATGGGAGTTTTTTCCTCATATAGGTCTAACCAACCATAAGGGCATCTCCAACAAGCTTGTAATCTGCCAAAAGCACATTAAATGGTCATTCAGCATCTATTCAATCTGTTATTAAAGCACTCCTTGCTTCTATCCAAGTTGCCCCTATAAGGCTTCAGGAACCGTCGCAATAAGGGGTAGGCTGTATCTCCCAGGATCACTGTGGGCATTTGGAATCTTTAGGTCTGGAAAGGAAGTCTCTGCTTGCAGCTTTCTGTACAGGTCAGTGTTCCCAAAGGTGTATTCATCCTGAATCTTCTCTGACCAATCTGTGTTGATGCCAGTGATCCACAAATGCCTGCAGTACTACAAAAAAAGGGGTTCTCGATCTTTTCAGGGTCACGACAGAGCTGGGAGCCTTCCCAGCTGTGTGCGACACACCAACCTCTCTCCCATGTCTTAGCCCACTTCCAGCCCAGCATCTGCCCCAACTTCCCAGCAGCCCTGCATCCTAGGCCTGCAGCCCACATCTCCATCCCCCAGCCTGACCCCACGTTTTTTCTCCCCAGCCCCGTCCCATGTCTCTTCTCCCCAGCCTGACCCCGCATCTCTCCCCTTCTCTAAACTCCCCGTCTCTTCTTCCTTTCCCCAGCCCACCCCGCATCTCTTCTCACTAGCCCAACCCCACATCTCTCCCCTCCCCCAGCCTGACCCCATGTCTCTCCCCTTCCCCAGCCCAACCCTGAGTTAACCGAAGTAGGCTGCATGTGTTGCAGCCCATGGTTCCCTGCTGTGGCAGCTCAGCGGGGGCAGAGCAGGCTTAGCTTGTGACACACTCACCACTGTGATGCGACGCACTTTTGTGTCGTGAAACAGTGGTTGAGAACCACTACCATAGAATACCCTTTCTATTAACGTACTCCGTTGCAAGATGGTCTGGAGCCAAAATTGGGATATGCATACCATCTATCCCCTCACCACAGTTAGGCTGTGAAGCCATCCACTATTTCACATACATTTTCAGGACTCACAGTCCTTTGTAACAGAATGTAATTAATGAACCTGCACACTTTTGATAACACAGCTCCAATATGGACCAACCACAACGTGTTCAGAACACTGACAAGAATAGAGAGCAGTGCAGAATCCATCCTTGCAGATAGAGATGGCAAAATTAGGTTCAGGAAACTGGGGCTGTTGAAAAATGCCATGAAACGCAATCAGAAACCCATAGAATGACAGGACAGAAATCACTACATCATGGGACATTGATCTTGCACCCATGATGCACTGCAATCCTCTCCACTTTCCCTCAACTCCTAAAGGCACAAGGTAGTGAGCTGCACTGCTCTGCTTTCACTGTTGATGCTAGAGCACCATCCGTGGATGAGCTTCGGTGAGATGAGTGCTGCACAGACAGGCACAAACTTTGTAATCACAGCGCTTTCTGATCATCACTGTAACTTGTGTCGATAAACCTTTCTAATGTAGACAAGGGCTGACTATGTTCTCTTGTTTACCTATTGTTCTGATGCCTAGAAGTTAAAAGACTTAGGGTTTGTCTACACTTGAAACACTGCAGCTGAAAGTTCTCTCATCCGTGTAGTTTTTCCACTTCCCAGAGAAGTGGTAGTTGGGGCATCAGAAGACTTCTTCCATCAGTCTAGTGCTGTCTATACTGGGGATTAAATCCATTTAAATACTTCTCTCAGTGGTGTGGATTTTTCTCATCCTTGAGTGACATAACTGAGTTAACTCAACTTTTGAGTGTAGACATGGACCTGGTATTTAGATAGGCTTTTACAAACATTAACTAATTATTCCTCCCAGTGTCTCAGGGAATGGAGTGTGGGCAGGGGGAGAACGAAGCACTAAGAGGTTAAATTCCAAAGGGGTAGCCGAGTTAACCTGTCTATATTTTTCTTCAAAGCGTCTGACGAAGTGGGATTTTCTCCCACGAAAGCTCATGCGATTAATAAATCTGTTAGTCTTTAAAAGTGCCACAAGACTCTGTTGTCTCACTAAGAGGTTATGAGCCTGATCTAAAATTCACTGCAGTCAACAGTAAGACTTCACTGACTTCAATGGGCCTGGAGAGTTGGATCAGGCTTCCAATCAGTATCGAAGCTGTGATTAGAAAACAGAAGTTCCTGCTTTCCACATTTTTATCTAGTCCACTAACCCACTCTGCCTCTTGTAGCCGTAGTGCCTTGCGGACGCAAAATATATCTAAATACACCTGCACAAATGGCGGCGAGGCCCTTCAATGGAATGCTACTGTTTGGAACAAGGAACGTCATGAAAAATAAAGTCAAGTTCCAAAGGGGTAGCCGTGTTAGTCTATCGCAGAATAACAACAGAGTCCTGTGGCACTTTTAAAGATTAACAGATTTATTTATCGGATGAGCTTTCGTGGGAGAAAATCCCACTTCGTCAGATGCTTTGAAGAAAAATATAGGCAGGTTAACAATAGTGCTTAGCTCTGAAGGTGGACCCAGGAATTCCAAAAATGTAGGACATTATTATTAATTGAATTTTACAGTATTTATTGCCTGGAGGCCTCAACCAGAGCTGAGGCTTCATTGCATTATGCACTGAACAAACACATTAAATGTCCCAAAGAACTTCCAATCTAAATACAGACAGACCAACAAAGGGTAGAATTATTATCTCCATGTTACAGATGAGAACTGAGGTATCTGGGCACAAGTTTACCCAGGAAATCTGTGGCAAAGCCAGAACTTAACCCCAGATCTCCTAGACTTCCGTCACAAGACAAGCCTTCCTTTCTTTGACATATAAATCATCACCGTTCCAGTGTCAGGAGTGGGAACGAGAACAGTACTGCTGATAGCTGTAAACAAGGAAGAAAAGATGAGTGAAAGTTAAAGCTTAATATCATGTTTTCCAGTTAGAGCATTGTGCATTTAATTAAAAACAAACAAACCCTACACACTTTTTACATTCAAGTAGCAGTAATACTGTTAGTCACTGCATGAGTAACTGGGTGTTTCCATGTGCTTATTAATAGTGCTGCAGTTGTGATTTTTGGATGCACTTAAACTATACATTGTGTACAATATATTAGAGCTTTGCTGGCCAATGTCGAAGTGAAATTATACCAATCTATTGAGACTTACAGTGTAATAGAACTTTCCCTTGCCGTCTATGGATCCCTCGGTGATGTTCACATGTACACACATAGATCAATTGTCCTTCTAGAAATCATCCATTACAGCTTTGGATTGAGGACGCTGACCTCTATTTAAAAATATAAAATAACACAGAGATTGCCAGCTGCCGCATCACTTCCCTCCCCCCGCTTTGCTGGTGTCACAGATTTGCCTGATGTTGAAACAACATTTGCCTGAAATTAATGCAACATTACTCATGTCCACACAAAAGTACTCATTTCCAGTTTGTAAACTGCTTTTGGCCAGTTTATCTGAGTAATGCAGGGCAGTAGAACTTATACGTGGGATGAGATCATCCTCTGTCTGGGAGCATGAGTTTTACCATTACAAATCTGATCAAGGAAGAGATCCTGTGCTGACAAGTTTTCTATGTTTGTCTTTAGGGTCACTCTCCCTCAATATGCTCTTTTACTGAAGTGAAAGATGGAGTTTAATAAGGAATTCTTTGATTCATCATTTTACCAAGAGAATTGCCTCACAGCCTGTTGTGCTAACTAGAGAATGGAATCTATGTGATTTGAACTTCTAGGATTGAGCCTGAAACAAACACTTCATGACCTGAGTACATCTGAACTTTGAGAAACTTTGGATCCAGATCTGAACATCATCTGGGATGTGACAATGAACAAGAATAACAGAAAATCACTTTTCATTTAACACTGAACTTTATTAGAATGAGGAAAGGGACACTATTCCTAAACCTACCATGTTTCTTTCTCTTTGCACTTCACTGCACAACCTTTCTCAGCCTGTTCTGCTAGGCTGCCTGCTAAACTTTTACAGAAACAGTATATGCATTTTCATGCTCGTTAGTGATGTTGGTGTAATAGGCAGAAACCCTGGATCTAAACTCTCCCAAACTTTGGACATGTTTGAATCTGAGTCCAGACTTGGCAACCTGAGCTCATGTTTACTTCCTCCACCTAGCCTATACTGCATAAAGATTCCCTCAATCACAGAGCTTACATGCCTCAAAACTGGTTTTCTAAAAGATATGAAATACTATTGTTTTGCTATTTCTTAAATATATTGAAAGATTTTTATATTCAGCTTCTCATCTAAATTCAACCCTAGGGAACCAGATCGAGTGTTGTCAATGTCAAGTATTTAAAATTCATGAGCCAAGTCCCCCAATGTTATTAGATTGGCTTAAAAATCATGAGATTTTAAAACAATAAATAGATGTTGAGTTCTTTATTAGGCTTCTGAGCATTAGGATTCACAATTTCAAGCTTTACTCTGTAGCCACCAGTTATTATTATTTTTTTTTAAATGAAAGCTGAGATTCTCATCAATATTGGTGATGAGATGAATGTCCCGAGCGGAATTTGCCACAGCAGGTGCCATCTGAGCAGCACTCATGCTTTACTCATTTGAGGGCTCTACAGACAATTTGCAATGAGCGCGAAGACTTTTCTTGGTTTGTGTAAAATGTAGCAGTTTGCAGCCACAGCCTTCTACACATTTGTAAATCAAAAAAAAGGAGTCTTGTGGCACTTTTAAGACTAACACATTTATTTTTCAAATAAGATTGGATTTGTTGGATTAGGATTTGTTAGTCTTTAAAGTGCCACAAGACTCCTTTTTGGTTTTGCTGAACTAGATTAACACGGTTACCCCTTTAGTTACCCCTTGTCATCACATTTATGTGACTCAAGAAGACTACGTGTCCCAGCATGCAGTGCTCTGTCTTGATCTGATAAATTAGGCCATTTTGAGCAATCCATATTGGGAGCCCTAGTTTGGAGAGGCTAACTAGTAGGTTGCAGGCCATGTTGGCCTCTAGCTCACATTTTGCCTCTCCTGAAACATACCAGGCATAAGGAATGACTAAACTTAGTGAAGTTTGATATTTTGTAATTAACTTTGTCTCCTATTTGACTTGGCAAAACCATTGCCTCTCCTGCTCCAATTCTATTTTAAAATATGTTTCCCTAACTAGAGAATCCTAATAGTCTTTAAGTTGAACCTTTGAACCCCTAATGTTTGCGTGGGTTTGAAATCAGGCCAAACAAGCTTGTCAGTTATAGAGAACATCCAACTAAATACAATTCAGAAACAAGTAGAATTTAGTCTTTACTCAGATCTGATAAAGAAGGCTAATAAAAGGGCACAATTATTGTCTCACGTCAGCAAGAGTGTGGTAATAATGCACGCATTTGATCGTATGCACCCTTCTGGGCTCTATGGCTGAGTGCACATTTATATAGCAATAACAAGTGGAATGAATAGCAGAAGGAAAGAAAAAAATCTGGATCAGGCAGCTATTTCCTAAATCGTGTGCAACACTTCCAAACTGTTGGGTGACCCTGGAATGTTTTTTAAAGTCATATGTTGTAAATGCTGAGCTCACAGCTTTGTACCCACTTTCATGTAAGCTCAAAGCAATTAGCCTTGTTCCCACAGCTACTAGAACTGAGCGCATGAACGAACAAGGACTGCAACCATGTGCCCTTAATTAAGCACATGATCCTTGTACTTCTGGATTCAAAATATAAACACCCCGTAAACAAATACCTTGTTTTGGTTTATTCTTTGTTCTGTATTCGGAAATACGGTTTGGGGGGGTTGTTTGTGTTTTGTTTTGTTTTTTCTAAAGCACAGGACACAAGGGAGAGAGTCAATTAGTTTTTAAAGGGAATGGCATTGCTGTGCGGGTGTACAGGCTATATGCTCGCTGATTACCTACGGTGTAAAGGTCCAGTCATAAAGTCAGAGATGATAAGGGTTGGAAGGAACCTCAGGAGGTCATCTAGTCCAAAGACCTGCTCAAGCAAAACCAGCCCCAACTAAATAATCCCAGCCAGGCCTTTGTGAAGTTAGCTCTGCCCTGTGCAGAACCCCTCCCTTAATTGAAGGCTGCTATTAAATCCCCCCTCACTCTTCTCTTTTGCATACTACATAAGCCCTGTTCCTTCAACCTGTCCTCATAAGTCATGTGCCCAAGCCCCCAAATCATTTTCATTGCTCCAATTTGTCCACACTCTTTCTTTCTGTATGGGGTGAGGGGAGAGGGAGACAAAAGTGGACACAATACTTCAGATGTGGCCTCACCAGGGCTGAATAGAGGGGAATAATCACTTCCCTCAATCTGCTGGTAACACTCCTACTAATGCAGCCCAATATGCCATTAGCTTTCTTGGAAATGAGGGCATGCTGAACCCCATCAGATTTCTTTTGTCCCACTCCTCCAATTTGTCCAGGACTCTAGGTCACTGTGTATCCTGCCCCTGCCACTCCTCCCCACTTAATGTAATCTGCAAATTTACTGAGGGTGCAGTCAAGGGAAAGGGAGATCAGTGTTCCCCCAGCTGTGGCAGGGAGCATAACAAAGTGCTCTTCCAGGGTTCCTAGGTGCTGGAGTCCCTGCTGGAGGCAAAGGGAAGGGAGCACTGATCTTCTGTCCCCGTGGCTGCAGATGGGAGCCACTGCCTAGAGATCCAGGTGGTGGACATGGAGCTACAAAGACGTGTATGGTTTCCCTGCTGCAGCTAGGGGCATGGGGGAGCCTACCTGCTGATTTCCTTCTCTCTGGATGGAGGGGGGTGGGGGACTGCCGACAGAGACCGGTGGCTCATCAGGATAGTAGTCATTGTATCTGTGGCCCTTGAGCCAAAAAATGTTGGGAACCACTGATCCAGATTATCAACTGACCTGTAGCGTACTCCGTTTGTTAATAGCTGCCAACTAGACATTGAGCCATTAATCACTAACCCTTGAGCCAAATGATCTAGACAGCTTTCTGTCCACCTTATAGTCCATTCATTCAACCCAGATTTCTTTAACATGCTAGCAAGAATACTGTGGGAGATTGTATCATAGGTTTTGCTAAAGCCAAAGTATACCGCATCCACTGTTTTCCGCACATCCATAGAACCAGTCATCACATAGCCTTTTTCTAATTGTCCGGGGCTCCCTCCAATCACACAAAAGATATAATGGTTAATGACTCTACAATCGCGTCAACCAAATTCCTCAGCACCCTTGGATACATTGCATCATGGATGTGTGAACATCCAGCTTTTCTAAATAGCCCTGAAACTATTCTTTTACCCTTGATGGCTGCTCACCTCCTCCCCGTTCCGTGCTGCCCAATGCAGTAGTCTGGGAACTGACCTTTTCTAAGAAAACACAGGCAAAAAAAAGCATTGGATACTTCAGCTTTTTCCCACATCATCTGTCACTATATTGCCTTCCCCATTCAGCAAGAGACCCACATGTTCCCTGATCACCATCTTGTTGCTAACATACCTGCAGAAACCCTTCTTGTTATCTTCCACATCCCTTGCTAGTTGCAACTCCAGTTGTGCTTTGGGCTTCCTGATTTCACCCCTGCATGCTTGAGCAATATCTTTATACTCCTCCCTCGTTATCTGTCTAAGCTTTCACTTCTTGTAAACTTCCTTTTTGTGTTTAAGCTCACCAAAGATTTCTCTATTAAGCCAAGCTGATCGCCTGCAATATTTGCTATTCTTTCTGCACATTGGGATGGTTTGTTCCTGCACCCTCAATAAGATTTCTTTAAAATACATCCAGCTCTCCAGACTCCTTTCCCCCCTCATATTAGCTTCCCAGAAGATCCTGTCCATCAGTTCCCTGAGGGACTCAAAGTCTGCTTTTCTGAACTCCAGGGCCCTTATCCTGCTGCTCTCCTTTCTTCCTTTTCTCAGGATACTGAACTCAACCATCTCATGGTCACTGCTTCCCAGGTTGTCATCCACTTCTACTTCCCCTACCAATTCTTCCTTGTTTGTGTGGTCAAGAGGAGCAGGTCAAGAAGAGCATGGTTCCTAGTTGGTTCCTCCAGCACTTGGACCAGGAAGTTGTGCTCAACTTTTTGGATTGTCTGTGCTCTGCTGTGTTGTTCTTCCAGCAGATGTCAGGGTGATTGGAATCCCCCATGAGAACCAGGATCTCTGATCTGGAAACTTTCATTAATTGTCTGAAGAAAGGCTCATCTACCTCATCTTCCTGGTCTGGTAGTCTATAGCAAATGCTCACCAGGACATTACTCTTGTTGCTCCCACCTCTAAATCCATCCTGCAGCAACTCTGATTCATTTGAGTTCTCCTCACTCCTGTGGTAGACAATGGAGATAACATGAATTTGACCCGATAACTTCAAAGGTGACTGACTCCCTATTAAATAGGACATCATGAGTCTGTCCCAGATCAGCTAATTGAAATAATGTGTGTGTAGATGCTACATTACTCTCTACCCGCACAAAACATCTGAGTCGGATAAGGAGGAGAAAGGAGAGTGCTCCATTGGACCGTGAGCACAGGGACTGAAGGATGAACATTGCAAGGGGCTGGAGAAAGAGAGTGTGGAGAGGAGAAAGGCCCAAGAGTCCCAAGAGGAAAAGGAAAGGAAGATGGACCAAGACATAATGGGGCTTCTCAGGCAGCAAACAGAGAGTTCTGTTCTGTTAATTTACAATATTTTATTACATTTTTAATATATTTAAGATTGCACAGGGGGTTTTGGCACTGATTTGGTTACAGAAAAAAAATTATTTGGAACATAATTCATTTTTATTAGTTCACAACACAGAACCATAGACTTTAAGGTCAGAAGGGACCATTGTGATCATCTAGTCCAAGGATGAGCAAACTATGGCCAGGAGACTGCATCCAGCCCACAAGCATCTGTGCTCCGGCCCTCCAGCTGCTGCCTCTCCCCCTCCCTCCCACCTTCCGAGGCAGCTCACCATGGCCAGAACACAACTACTGCTCCGCCTCCCTCTCAGCTTCAGCCTTCCCCTTCCTCCCTCCTAGATCTTGTCCACCTCCCTCCCAGCTGCCTCCCTCCCTGCACCATCCCGCAGTAGGCTACGCGCTGCCCCCCGCCCTCCTGCCCCACCTGATTGCTCCTTGCCCTCCCCCCCCCAACAGCTCCCCAGGGCCAGCTCTGCACAGCATCCCCACCCCTCCCACTGGGTCCATGGCTTGCTGTCTAACACTTCTCCCTCACCGCACTGGCTGGCCTGGAAGCCAACTCTCCCCTGGCCCCACAGCCTGCCCGTTCAAATTATTGCCCACCCCGATCCAGTCTGACCTCCTAATGCATGGAGCCAAGTGGTCAGAAGTTCTGAAAGCAACCAATTACCTGGTACTGAAAGCAACCAATTACCTGTTACCACAATTCATATGAACAGTCACAAACAAAAGTAATACATGCACTGACAGTGATATATTCCTACGTGTGCAATAAACATCAAACAATTCCTACTAGGCCAAAAAAGAGCAAGAACACGCTACAATGACACACAATACTCTGGCTGACTGTTAAAATGGTCTTTCAAAGCTTTCCTGAGCCATATATCTATATCCCACAGAAACCCCGTCCTCCCAAGAATCATGATGTTCCCCACCGATTTGGTTCTTCTTGAGGCTCTGCAAATACCGCAGGATTATGTGGTCTATCAATGCAGCACTCATGAAATAGTGCAGAGCCATTCAGGCTCCTGGCTTCTATCAGAGATAGACAGTGAGGAGGGCTGCATGAGTTTGTGGGATGTTGAAAAAAGGCACAAAAAAATTATGGGCTAGAGATACCATTATATTGTGAAATTCCAAAGGGGTAGCCGTGTTAGTCTATTGTAGAAAGACAACAGAGTCCTGTTTTTTTTTTTTTTTTCACTTTTAAAGACTAACAGATTTATTTATCGCATGAGCTTTCGTGGGAGAAAATCCCACTTCGTCAGACGCTTTGAAGATAGGAAAGTTACAGAGTGGGAGAAAGACTAACAGATTTATTTATTATATTGTGGAGACAGTTAGAAACTGGGAAGTTGACCCCATCCTCCCAGTCACCCCTGCATGATTCATTTCATGCATTGTCAAAGCTTCCCAAAAGACAATGTGCCGGATGGGGCAAGTTGCACAGTTGGATGCCTACCCATGGTGCACTGCACTCTTCATTGATACAAGCGCTCCTGGGCTATGTCTACACTGGCAAGTTAGTTCGAATTAAGGAGGCTTAATTCAAACTAACTAAAGCCATGGCTACACTAGCCTTTAGTTAGTTCGAATTAAGGGCTTCCTTAATTCGAACTAATAAGTTCGAATAGGACTTCAGAAGTAAAACTTTAATTCAAACTAACTAGTTCGAATTAGCCAATGTGGCCATGTTAATTTGAACTAATTTCTTAGTTCGAATTAACCGGCCCTTGAAATGAATGGGGATCGCTACTTCAAACTAAGCAAGTGCTTGCTTAGTTCGAACTAACATTCCAGTGTGGCCATGTTAGTTTGAATTAAGCTAATTCGAACTAACTAAAATTAGTTTGAATTAGTTAGTTCGAACTAACTAATTCAAACTAATTTTAGCAAGTGTAGACATAGACCTAGTGAGTATGCACACTCTTGACACACAAGGAGCCACGTGTGCACATGCACAAGTGACGTACTAACCGCAGTGGCTGTATGGCGATGTAACTTGCTTTGTAACCTGATGAGCCACTAAGGACATAAGAAATACAACCATTGTGTCCTTAATGGCTCATCAGGTTACTCCCTGGTCCCATATCACCTGGCAGCTTCCTTAACATTAAGGAGACAATGGTTTTACACAGCCGCCTCTCTCAGGCATTTCCATAAAATCACACAAGTTAAAGAATAGATATAACACCAAATTCCTAACTAAACTAACTTCTAATCCAAGTACAATTCCTAGACATAAACTATATAATCATTCCCAGAAAATTACTACCTTTCTATTGATACCAAACATGACATAGTTCCTATGGATTATAGCATTTATGATCTATGAATAGAAAATAATATCATAAATGCTTCCCTAAATCCAGACAGCATCACACCCTGCCCACATGCCCTGCCAGGGTCCCTGTCCCCCTTTGCCCCATTGCACACAAGGGGTGCCCCCCCGCCACCGTGGACCTACCCAGGGTCCCCCTAGCCCCTAGAAGTTGACCTAGGCGTCCAGTGTGGACGCTCTAGGTTGACTTTGTAAGTTCCCCTTTAAGTCGACTTTAATTTTAAGTGTAGACACACTAAGTCGACTTAGTTAAAGTCGACTTAAAATTACAAGTGTAGACATAGCCCCCCAGCCCTGTGCTCCCCGGCCCCTGCTGGGCTCCCTGGTCCCTGCCACAGGGCACCACCAGGCTACCCCAGCCCCCGCTCTTCCCAGCCCCCACTGGGCTCCCTGGCCCCTGCTGTGGGAAGCTGTTGGCCCCCTCCCCCACTGCAGGATGCAGCTAGGCTCCCCACACTACCCAGTCCCGGCTGGGCTCCCCAGCTTCTGCTGCGGGATGTCACTGGGCTTCCCAGCAGCCACAGGACACCCCGTCTTTGCCCCCTCCTTCCCCCGCCAAACGCCCGCCTGGCTCCCTGGCCCCCAAGGGCCCTCCCTAACCAACCCCCCCCCCCCATCGAACTACCTACCTGCTGCTCTGGCTCCTGCCCTGGCTGGTGCACATGTAGAAATTTAAAACAACAGTGGCATGGGGGCTGGGGGCCCCTAGTGCTGCAGGGCTCAGGGCAGTTGCCCACACTGCCCCCCCCACTAAGATTGCCTAGGAGCTCCCCTCTCTTCTGCAGACAGCAGAGTTAACCCTCCCACTTTGGGGGCACAGGGGGAGGGATAATTTATTGCTCCCCAAGCAATCCTAGTAAGTACTTATGAAAGTTGAATCAGCCGATGACACTAATGGGGTAAGTGCCTCCCAGCTTGAGAAAGGCTCCACATCCCATCCCTAAATCAACCCACAACTGAAATGCAGTCATATGAGAATGGAATGCTACAGGTGTTTAATCGCACACAGCAAAAACACCCAATGGTACAGCCAGGAGGCGAGAGAGAATTCTATGCCCAACTATGATTCATAATTAATACTTACATTATAGTAGCAACTTAGGTTGGGACCCCATTGCTAAGGCATTGTACAAATGTAAAATAAGTCCAAGTGGGATTTCTCTCATGAAAGCTCATGTGATAAATAAATTTGTTAGTCTTTAAAAGTGCCACCAGACTCCTTGTTTGTTTTGCTGAACTAGACTAACACGGCTCCCCCTTTGGAACTTACCAGAACAGAGTAGATCAGGGATGTCAAACTTGTGGCCCACGCTCTTTTCCATCCAGCCCGCCACTGCACTCGGCTGGACCACACTCTTTCCCTAACAGCGGGTGCGTCTACACTTAGAAATTAAGTCGATTTAAGCTTGCTTAAGTCAACTTCATTTAATCCGCGTCTACACTACACTTTCCTTAAGTCAACTTAAGCAAGCTGCTTAAGTTGACTTAAGGAAAATAAAGTCGACAATGAAAATTAAGCCGACTTTATTAAACCTCATTTTAATTTCACTTTAGGCTTAAGTCAACTTCCTAAAGTTGACTTAAGCCAGTGTAGACCTGGAGTAGCCCTAAGTCAACTTAAAGTTGACTTAGGGCTCTCCGGGGCTCCCCCGCTCCCCTCCCTGCCGAGGGGGGGCACAGGGGGATCCTGTCATGCCCCCCCAAAGGGCAGGGCAGAGCTCTGCCCAGCCTGCTCCTATGCCCTGCCAGGGTCCCTGTCCCCCTTTGCCCCATTGTACCCAGGTACAATGGGGCAAAGGCTGAGCCCCCTGGCACTGGGGAAGGGGTGCCCCCCCTGCCACCACGGACCTGCCCAAGGTCCCCCTAGCCCCTAGAAATCTACCTAGGCGTCCAGTGTGGACTCTCTAGGTCGACTTTGTAAGTTCCCCCCTAAGTCAACTTTAAATTTAAATGTGGACATGCTAAGTCGACTTAGCTAAAGTCGACTTAAAATTATGAGTGTAGACATAGCCAGAGAAAGAGAGAGAGAGGTATTGTGGAGCACAGTTTCACATACACAGGACTTTGTCATGCCGTGAGAGTGCTGTAGTATTGTAGTATTTTGATTTATGGTATGTACAGCTCCCTTGAAATACATTTAAGTCAAAGGTGGCCCACCATAGTAAATGAGTTTCACACCCCTGCTTAGTAGACAGACAAGGAGTGAGAGAAAGCAAATATAATATTAATATTCCATTATACAGATAGGGAACTTAGGCACAGAGATTAAATCTTAAATATTAAAAAGTAGCTAGCAAATTTGAGCTCTTACGTTTTTGGACGCCAATGAGACATACATTTTAAAAGGGCCAGACTTTCATAAATGCTGATCTCCTACTCTCTGAAAAAGAAGGCCTTTTAAAAGTGTCTCATGTTGAACACCCCAAAATAACAGCCCTTAAAAATCACTAGTCACTTTTGAAAATTTGGACCTTCCCGATTTGCCAAAGATCCCTCAGAAAATCTTGTGGGAGTCAAGAACTGAACCCAGAAGTCTCAGCCCTGTAGCATAAACATAAGACCATTTTTACTCTCAAAACTGTGAGACCGATTGAAGCAGACAGACTGCAGATAACAAAACTGGGTACTGCAAGGTTATTATGGCTTACATGTCTATTCTTGCAAAAATTACTCTGGGATCTTTAAACACAACAAAAACACGCAGTATTTATAAGGCTTCTACCACAGTGCCTCATCTTTACTGAAGTGTACATCTCAGCCACAAAATAAGGGTTGAGAATATGACAAATAATGCTGGCTTCAGGCTAAGAGCATCACACAACTGTACTGAAACAAAACATTTTGAACTTTTAGGAAGCCCTGTATCTTGGACAATTACATGTAGAATGTTTTATTTATGTGCAGTTAGCTCATAAAAGACCCTAAAGTAAACTGATTAGAAATTACGTGGAGAACATTTGTTTCTGAATGTAAACACTCCTCTTTAGCACATATTTCCTGATGGAACACATTCATGTCTTGGTTTGCTCTACAAATAATAGGCTACTTTCTTTTCACAAGAAGCTCTTTCATGATGTTTAATTAAGGGCATGACAAGAGCTGTTCTGGGTTTTGAGCTCAAACTTCAGGCCATATCTTCTTTGCCATTGCCAGGCAGACCTCCAGGGCCATGCCTAGTCAAGGAAATAGGTGTTGGTTAAAAATTGGTGAGCTGGCATACATACATGATTGAGGAGTCTAAGGTCAACCACAGCCAGCTAGCACATTTTTACAGATGTGAAATTCTGTCTCCACTAGTGTTTAAAAACATGCCAGGAAACATGTTTTTATCACAAAATTTGTTTACCAAGTCCAGGACTCCAGATGTGGTTCAAGACCCCTAAGTGGCATCTTAGCCTGGGAAAGAACTGGGGTGTCAAACTCTTCTGGCTTTGCTATAGATTACTGTCCATTTCAAGATATGAAAGCATGGTGGGGAACTGCACTTAGTGCCACATCCTAAACCCATTACCAAGCCTCAAAATCTAGACTGGGTGCTGTGTAATACTTGGGGGACTTCACAGTGGGGACTCCCTTGGCCATAGAGAGTATTCCACAAAGACTGTCTCTGCCCAATGATGAAAGTAGTTCTTCTGTGACCCGCCTTGCATGGGTGTAACAGAGAGAAGAATTTGCCCCTTGGCCTGTAACCCACAGGCCCCACTCCCAGCTCCTGCTCCTGCTCTGCCTTTTCTCAGTTTCTTGCATATCTCAGTTAGGTTGAGTTAAAACTCTATTGTCCTAGTTTCAGGCAAAGAATTGGAAGACACTGGACCAGATTACCCCCCAATCACCACCACCCTTCCATGGCAGAATGTCTGAGAGAGGTAGGAAAGAAGAGCTAGAGAGCTTTTCTGGGATACTTATGCTATTGGAATGGGGGTAGGGCTAGAGTTTCCCTCCTAGGAAGTAGCAGAAAGTCCTGCCCCCAGAAATTTAGATATCAGTGGATTGCCTTAGGGCACAGCCAAAGGCAACCTATCTGCTTGAAGGACCTCCAACTCTATACTGGGTCAGGTACAAGTGACTCCCTGATAGCACTCTCCCAATAAAACTTTATCACCAAAGCTTAGCCTTCTTGCTGCTGCTCCAGGGCCTAACCACATAGCATGAAGTGGACATCAAGATTGGTGGGAAGATGATGCACATGCCTTCCGCCAGCCCCTCCATGATGTGCTGGCAAGGAAAAGGCTGGACCTTCCCCTTGACCTCCCCTCTTCCTCATAGAAGAGGGAGAACCACATATGGATGGTATCCCACGCAGATGGGGGAGGGGGAGCAAATGACTGGGCCCAGCATAAACAGCTCAAATGTATCAGTATCAGGTAATATTTAATAATAATGCTACATCGCCATTCAGGCAACGTTGTTTCATACAGTTTTGTGAGTGTCACTGTTTTGAGCCAAGCATCAAAAACAGGGGCCTCATTGTCCCCCACACTAGTAAATTCTGCGTAGAAGAGTGGAAAGTCTGTGTGATTTATGGTTACAGATCTTCCATTAGCTCAATCCCTTCTGGGCTGCTTCCTAGATTTGAACCAGCAGTTGGTACATTCCCCCTAAACTCATGAATTCTGCAAGATACTCTGCAATCTAGAGCCAGACATGTCCATGCACTCTGTAATGCCCCTGCGAATACCTGGCACAGGTGGAAGAAGGTCGATACCACTGAGAGGAGCCATCCCTATAGTCTCATTGCTGACCCAGCTTTGCCCACAGAGAAGACACCAAACTCTGCAGTGCCTCCACAGAGAGGCAGCTGTGAAGTAACAGGGAAGAGGTAGAAGGGCGAAGTGAGTCTATCCACCAATCTCTCTGGGTTTTTACACCACCCTTATTATCATGCTCCAGCGTCAAAGCCTCTCAGCTGGAAACCACAGCAAATCCAGACATGGAGACTGCAATACGGCCCATCTATTTAATTTTAAAACGTCAAGACTGAATCCCATATCATGAAGATTGGCAAGCCCAACAATGAGTGGCCAACTAACTATCTGATGATAGATTTCGTTCTTCTCCCAGCCACGTAAATAACCCCTACAAAGGCGTTATCAAGAACACTGCTTCAGAGAAAGTGTTTCGGAAACAGCCCGAGTGGATTTGGATGTGTTGTAGTTAGGGTAATGTGGACTCTAAAGCGTCAGACGCATCCAACAGAGGCCGTGAGACGGACACACAGGTGTGCACTCAGCCAATTTATGGCAGTGTCCCAGACGGGGCATCGCTGAGCATGGGTCCGCAGGGCCTGTGCCCTGAATTTTTTATTTAGTGCAGCGAGCCATGGGCCTCGGCAGGCCTGCGAGTTTAACTGGGGCTGGCTGGGGCTGGGCCTTTTTGAATCGCCCAACCTGTGCAGACCCAGGCACATGGCCCACGGCGGGAGAAGAGCCGGGACTTTTTAATGCCGCAGCCACGTGGCGACAGTGTCTCTGGCCTGTTCAGCTCAGGCCCAGCACAGGGACAAGGCGAGTGCCCTACAGGGCAGGATCAGGAGGAGGCCAGCAGCAGAGAGCCATTTTCGTGCTACAAGGGAAAATGGGGGAGTTGTTCAGGCCTCGGGCCGGCAGTAGGGAGCAGCAGCGGGTGATGTAGGCCCCAGGGAATTGTTTGGGATGGCGGGATGAGCGCAGCAGGGGCAGGGTGTTGGGGGGGGGGGGGGAGTTTCGGATGGCAGGGTGAGCTTGGTGAGAGGTGATTTTGGGTCGTGGGGTGAGCATGGCGCAGGGGGGAGGGTGCAGATGGTGCGATGCCAGCAGAAGGGGGTAGGTTTGGGCCCAGGGACCTGTGCTCCTAATCTTTTTAGTATTCAGCAATGCCCCAGGACCCAGAGCTCGGGGTCCAGCTCTGACCTGGAACACCTACATTGCAATTTCACAGCCCCAGAGCCCAAGGCCGAGTCCGCTGAGTATTGCCAGCCGCAGATGTCTGATTGCAGTGTAAACCTACCCCAAGAGGAATTGGGCACAAATGAAGAAAAGACATAAGGGACAAGTAGAAGCGATGGGGTTTTTTTCGCTTGTGTGCTAGATACACATACACAGCATGTATTGTTCTTGGTTTGGCTTTGGAGTACATTTAACTGGTAACGCCTTAACTTAGGAAGGAACGGCAGTTGACAGAGGCTCTCAGAATATCAGCTGCCATCCACCACTGGGCACAGTCCTCAGTAGGCGGAGGCAGGGAGGAGAGGAGACAGGAGAAGTCATTCTATTCAACCTCTTTAGGAATCCTAACCCTGTGACTCTCTGTGTGCTCAGAATTGTGAAACACACTTCTGAAACTGTGAAAGAGTTTGTATAAGTGTATCCACATACAGACCTGTTACTTCAAAGGAGGATAAGGAGCAGAGCTCCTGAATTTGATCATAAGGACCAGAGCCGGAATTAGGCACAAGCCAAGTAAGCCGTGGCTTAGGGCCTCACATTATGAGGGGCCTCTACATATGTCAGAGATAACGAAGACTCATCACAATTGAAACTGATAATGCAAATAAGGCGTTTTGCAAGATGTATGTTTTATTTGGTTGTTTTTCGTTGCATCTTTGCCTATGTATTTATGCAAATATAATAGTTAATCATTTATTTTTTCATTACGCTTTCTGTTATAATGTAATACACTGTTTTCTCTTTTATTTTTTATGGTATGGGGCCTCTGAATCTTGACATAATTTAGGGTCTCAGCATGTCTTAACCTGGTCCTGATAATGACTCATAACACTGTAGCATGGAAAAGGCCGAGAAATGGGCCTCCCTTCTGGTACCCCTCTGAAAGGCAGGAACAGCTCTTGGGTGGGGGGGACAGTTTATAATTAAACTGCTTAGACAGGCTATATGGGAGCTGGTGCTTGTGAGAAGAAAGAAAGAAAGAAAGAAAGAAAGAAAGAAAGAAAGAAAGAAAGAAAGAAAGAAAGAAAGAAAGAAAGAAAGGGAGCGGCTCAGTTCACGCATTTAACATTCTGGCACACACAAAGACAAAGGCCTTTCTGTGGACACCAGAAAGATTATGAAAAACACCTGGATCTATTTAGCCACTTAGGAAAATTAACTTTTATTTGTATCCTCATTATGTATCTTCCCAAAAACATTGTTCCAGGATGGGATCAGTGTCCAAAACTCTCTTTGTTACAACCACCAAGGTAGTAAAACACATTTCTGTGTAAGTGAGAGGTTGCTTATACAACCAAAGAGAGATTGGAAAAAAATCATCTCTAGAGTCCTTTTTTGCTGTTTCAGGTGTTTGATTTGCCCACACACACATTCAAATATCAATGCCTCTCTCTGTCAGCAGGGGAAAGTTTAAAGAATAAAACTTTATTAAAAATGCACATTTCTCTTTATACTTGCTTTTCTGTCCCATCCACACTTGAAAAGAGATACAGATGGGGCCTAACCTACTTAATAATGTCCCTGGGACTGCTTCTTACATGCCCTTCTTATTCAGGGTTTCTAAATGTCAGCACTGTGTATGCTGCTGCTAATCATCCTCTAATTACTCACTTGCAACTGCATTCACTTAGGCAATTGATCTGTAAACATCCCAGCTCCAGGGAGGTTGACACAGCACTTCTTTTCATTTCCCAGTTAAATGCTTACATATATTCTTGTTGGAATCTTCACAAAGGCCTGGATTGTGCATCGCTTTGACCACTAACATGAGCAGTGCTGGCTGATCTTGCAATTTGCAAAATTGTGTTTTTCTTTTGAAGTCAAACAAAGGCCTTTGTATCCTAATGGAAAGACTGATTCTAGAAGGGAAACCACATGGCATAAATATACATTGCAACTCGGAGTCCATTTCCAAGCCCAGCAACAACACAAGCAAGCACCTATGCTACTGTCCTAGCTAACATCCTTCTGTGGCGTTCCAAAGGGGGCGATCCTCCTTGGTAATAAATAGGAATTTTCATGACATTTTCTCTGCAGATCTGCAGAGCTGAAACTAACCCTGTATTTAGGTTGCCTAACCCTTTCTACTCTAAAAGATTCTTACAATTTTTTTAATTAAATTTGATTTGTTCTTTTTTGAGGTGCTCTATTATGGCCTTTGCAGCAGGCCTTTGAAATTGAGGAGGGAGAACATTGTAGGGCGAGAGTTCTTTCTCTCATGAAATTCCATTCAGGCTTTAGCCGAGTTATGACCTGTTCATATCCCTTCTCTTTCCTCAGGAAAACTGTAGCAGTAATATGCCAAAATAATAACAACAACTGAACCCAAATAATCTAAATGGCTGCGCTCGTACCATCACCCAGGGAGCAGCAGCAACACAGACTGTGCTGGGAAAGCCAGAACAATAATAATATATGGGAGTGTGCAATGCGGAGAGGGTTTAACACATTATCTTTCACCTTTTCAGCAGGGCCAAGTTTACAAAAGGGCTTTAGGGGCTGCAGCCCCAGGCTTGTGGAGGCCCCAGCAATTTGAGCCCTGCAAAAATAAATCGGATGCCAGCCGGCCGAGTGACTCCAGCCTGTGCTACATCACATGGGGAGTGGGGTGGGCTGGTTTGCAAGGCACGTTCCCTGTCCAGCCCCTGTGGCTGGCTAGTCTGCAGACCCCAGGCCCCTCCCCACCCCCCAGCACTGGCTGGACCCTCCTAGCGTTGAGGACCACTCCACCATTCCCCACCCCTGCAAATGACTGGTCTGTGGGTCCCAGGCACCCCTAGTGCTAGCTGGGACACTTCAGCACAGCATGCTAGCTTCCCCCCACAGCGGACTGGTCAATGGTTCCCTTCCCAGCACCGAGCGCTGGCCTGTTCTGTGCAATTGTCAGGTCTGCAGGGCCTCTGTGGTGCTGGTGCACCCCAGCAGCTGGGCACCGCTTTGTTGGGGGGCAACAAAAGTAGATAGCTCCAGGTCCCCAGGAGCCTTAATCCAGCCTGTTAAACAGGCTAATTTTTAACCAGTTTGTTTTCACTGAATTTTTATATATTTCATATAGGTACCCGGTACCTATGACCATATATTTTGGGACACGTTGTCTTCAATGAGAGCCCAATCTTGCAAGCTCCCCACGCCCAGCATCTCCCCCCAGACTTTAGTGGCAATTCTGATCACATTAGGCTTCTTTTTATAGCATGCCACTGGTATTGAATTCTGTGTTCCTCGGTAGTATTTAAGCTCCAAAAGGGGGAGCCGTGTCAGTCTAGTTCAGCAAAATAAACAAGGAGTCT